>CM031235.1:330281476-330881476 GCA_018340775.1 Taxus wallichiana var. yunnanensis | reverse complement strand
CATGTGAGGCTATGTGCATATAGTTAGAAGATAGGGGACTTAACTAATTTTCCAAAAATCTAAACATAGAAAAGCACAGGTTGAAGTGCCGCCAAAGTATAGCTCCGGGAATAGAAAAAGCACGAAAACGTGGCGGCCAAACAAGGAAAAACAAATCACATACATATTAAGATAAAACAAATGCATGGAGATGTCTATTAATAGGATTAAAGCATGTTATATTTAGTCTAATCTAGTAATAGGAAAGGCATGCGGGATATTCTTTTTACGCACACCTATTATTAGGATTGTGCATACATTTGTGAAGGAAAGTCCCCACCCCTATATATATAGATATTGATTAACTAAAATGTGGAATATGTGCACTAGTTAATCTAAGCTATGAACAACTGTAAATAAAGTAAATAAATGTTGTAAATAAATGTAAAGATGACCTAAACAACTAATCTAATGAAAATAGAAACCCTAATGTGCAAGAGAGAATAGGAAAGAACTCAACTAAATAGAAGATGCTCATTGGGTACGTGTCGTAGAGATGACTGGAAAATCTGAAACATGAATGACCGTGCAAGATCCCCAAAAGGATGGATCTAGGTTAATTCTTTGGATTGGGGCACTTATGGGCACTATGGTCCGAAGATGGGTGCCTAGTCCATGCAAAATCTCTGGAGCCGATCTTCAAAGGTTCGGTAGGTGGTCTAAAACCCTCGTTGTGTGTCTCATTGAATTCATTGTATTTGTCGTGTGTCATTGTTAATCCAAGATGAAAGGAAGACCTGCAAAACCCTAAACAAACATCAATCCATAAAAAATAAAAATTCATATGATAGGGTCAAACTGACCTCAACTACCACAATGGTGGTCTTACTAACTAAGCGTTGCACTACATTTCAAACCCAAATGTAGTTTTGGTGAGTGTGTGCATCATGTTCCCTAGGTGTTCTTGTGTCAGTCACACTTTGTGAAGTAGCGAGCAATAACTATGTGTAGAAAATGTAATAGAATGTGTGCATGGAATAGAATAGAATCCCTCCCCTATGTTGTGTGTGATGCAGATGTCCTAGCCTTATGCCTTGTGATGGAGCTATGTGGATGCAAATGATCTCTAATGCAATAGATGAATGCAACTCTAGGTGGATGATAGTAGTGATAGTGTTTGGTCCCTCATTATGGTCTCATAGCTTTATATTTATAGGGTTCTCTTGATCTAATTTCATAATTAACCCCAAAATGGCTGACCACTAAAAATATAGAGACCTCAAACAACTAGAAAGATCCTAAAAAGTGGCGGAAGGTTGAAAATGGATTGGGGCACCTATGATGGGACTAGGATGCCCACGGGTACCCCAATACTAGCCTGGGTACCCTAGTCAAAGCTAAAATGACAAGAAATGATGAAAGTTTACTTTGGACATATATATGGTGAAGTTCGGGAATGAAGATACAAATCAAATAAAAATGGCCAAGAGATGGGGGTTAATTAGTACTTTCTTCACTCAAAACCCTCTAAATAGTAGTATGAGACCGAGACTAAATAATGTCTAAAGTGCATGATTTTGTGTCTACATTTTCCCCCACTTTATGTTGGTGAAAGGAAAGCTCAATAACATAAAGTAGATAGATATGTGTACCTGATGCCGATGTAGAGTGATGCAAAAAGTGTGCCGAAGGACTAGACAAAGCGTGGAATGAAAAAAATGATGATGGAGCGTGGAAACAAAAGATGAAAAATGCAAAAAAGTGATGAGATAAAACCTAGGGTGGAAACACATGTGTAGCTATTGTTGTGTGTACCTGCATGGTTAGTATGTGAGGTGTGTTGCCGTGAAGTGTTGTTGTTGTTGTTGTTGCCCCATTTGACTACTTGTTTCTCATACGGCTGGACCTACAAGGAGAAAACGATCAAGTAGTCAAATATATATGTATGTAAGTGTAAAAATGTTATGTAAAAGACACATGTGTACGTATGTAAAAAGCATGTAAATGTAAAGTACGAAAATGAAAAATGTAAATGGAACATGTGCACTTGATCCATGTCGAGAGAAAGAGTGTAGAAAGGATATCTTGTATTGATGAGGTTTTTTGGGTGATCTGACGCCATAGTACGAAGAAGTATAGGGAGGAAATGTTATTTATCCTCCAACCTTTAACTTCTTCTTCTGAATGTGTGTATGAAGAGATATTTTTATTGTCCTAGTTTTTGGGTGATTTGACACACTAGGTGGTAGAAGAATTATTGGGAGGAATTCCAATATATCCTCTAATCATTAACTACTCCTTGAATGCTAAGGACTACCATGTCCTATATTTTTTTTTGTGTATGGAGTTTGCAGACTGGTTTGAATTCACTCATTGTATGTAACCCACAATGCCAAGGGAAGAAAGTGCACTTTGAACTAAACCGGTGTAAACCTATTGTGTAGACCGTAAAAACCCCAAAGATGCCCCCCTCTTTGGGGTTGCATACGATGTCACTGATAGGAAAACATAGCCCCAAAGCAGGACCAACCACATATACATTGAAAATCTACCCTTTAGGGGGGAAGGTAATGTGCTTGGTAGAAACCAAGGCATGCACAAACAAGAGGCTAGCCAAAGAAAAGTGTTAGTACGAAAAAACATGCATGTAGAAAGTAGTGTGTAAGCTACCAATAAAAGTATTGTAGTCATGCAAGAAGATAAGTAAGCCACATAAATCATACTACAAACATGGGACAACACTCACGATGTTGCAAAACACACAAGACCATCATGGCCGCAAACAAAAAAAAAAGTGTGCACACCAAACATAAGGAAAGGAGCGCTGTGAACAAGAGCAAACAATAATGAGATAATAGAACAAACAAGAATGGAAGAAAATATCCCTACATAAAACATGTTGCACATGAATCACTGTTAGCATGTTAGAAAGATAACTAGTATGTCAAAGCATGAATAAGCAAGTAATGTAAAGTGATAAGTACAAAATGAAATGATAGCACTGTAAGAGTCAAATGTGGATGCCCTCAACGTTTAGTGCGGGAAGGGTGGGAGGAGAGCATTCATTTGTGTGAAATAGATCTCAGTATCTGTGATCACCACTAGAAAATATGTGAATGCACATGTGTGGATGATATAGATAAATGACATACAAGAAATGAATCTAACATGTGTAGTAAAGTGACCATGAACAAGCACAAGTAAGCAAGAGTAAAAGCAACCATAATATGTAGTATGATGTGGATGGATGGAATGGAATACAAGATGGATGATAGGAGTCACGTGCCCCCTAAGTGAATGGAAGTGTATGCAATGAAGTTCTTTTTTTCCCACTCAGCTGATTAAGAATGAACTGTGAATGAGAGTGTGTCATCGAGATGGTCAAAGTGTGTGTTTTGTCTAACGTGATGTGATGAGTGTACATATGTAATGGTATCTTCATGAACCCTATAACCAAAGTGTATATCATGAAAAAATGAATGGATGAGTGATGATTTAGCCCTAAGCATATATCACTATAAGAGGAATAAATGAGTGATGATTTATCCCTAAGCGTATATCACTACAAGATGGATGGAGGAAGTGACAAGTTATCCTATAGCATGTGTCACTATCATAGAAATGTCACATGATGAAAGGTCAAATTGTAAATTTGTGGTGAGTGTAAGATCCATTTGATTTGTAAACCCTCGGTAGTCGAGTATGAACCTAAAAATAAAGTGTGTCGAGAGTAGTAGTGAGTGCGGTGCGTAGAAAAGATGACAGTAGTATGTGTGATAATAAATGACCATGTGATGAGTAGATTCTGTGATATGCAACGTTATATGTGTATAATGTATATAAGGTAGTGTATATTATGTAACGTAATATGTATAAATAGTTAGACTAGTAATGTAGTATGTAGGATGAATAGTATATAATGTTAGATGAGAATGACAGGTTGTAAGATGAAAAAGTAATGTATATAATTTGTAGAGTGCAAATGGTGAAATGTGGTAGAATGTATGATGTAGGACGCTAAATGTATGAATAGACGTGGTTTTAATTCCTATAGTGTGGTGTGTGGGGTTCATGTGTGGTAATCCCTCAATAGTCAAGTGTGAACCAAAGCACAAGAGTGTGTCATCGGGTAATGACGATGCTAAAACATGTGATGAATATGCCTATGCAAGGATATGAATGTACAATAATGCAAAGATGAGAGATAATCCTATGTGAATATGAGGAAGGGGGAAATAAGTGTGATGCCCCCAAGTGTACTATGATGATGGAGATCTATGTAGTGATGCAAGAGGTGTCATGCCATTATGGGAGAGAATTGTCTGTGTCATGATAAGAGAAAGGGCCAACAAAATGGTAGGCTGAAGTAATAGTAGGACCATGCGATGGTGGTGGAATTTGAGATGTGTCTTGTTCATCAATAGGAGTAGTAGCTTTGAAAAAAGTGATTGGTTTTATCTTATGTGGGGTTGATGACACTACAAGAAGACTTGATAGGAGAAGAAGGTGGACTAATTTTGAGAGGTGGTTGTGTAATTTCACTTGGTAATGTTGTGGATGACTTGAGAGGAGGCCAAGTTGCACTAAGTTTTAAAGGAGGTTGCTTAGGTTGACTTGGTAATAATGTAGATGACTCGAGAAGAGGTGTTGTGTCAATTTTGAGGGGTGGTTATGTAGGTGGTTCTTGACTTTCCATATAAATTATGGCATGATGCTCGTTAGACATAGATGAATCAGATGTAGGAACCCATTGATATGTAACATTTTTAGATGGGCATGCAACATAATGTTGTTTGGAAAACAAGATAAATCCTTGATGCTCAATATGTTTAATTCTTTGTTGTAAAGCATAAAAATCGTTGTCATTATTCCCATTGAGTCGATGATGATGACAATATAGACGACCTTGATATTTTCTAGCCGATAAGGAGGATAGTAATGAGTAGGCGGTAAAGTGATCAATTGATGACTAAGGAGGGTAGTAAGAATGTCATGTTTCTTAGTAGTATGGTCAAAGATGAGAGGCTCTGGTAATTGTATGACTTGAGGTTCACTGATGTGAGCACATGTAGTAGACATAGACTCAAGATGTGATGTAGAAGGAGAAAAACATGAGCCTGAGAAGCGTCCTTAAGATGTTGGATTTCAAATTTGAGAGATGTAATCGTGGATTCCATAGACTGAAATTTATCTTGAAATAAAGAATGAAGAGCTTGAATGGATTTTCAAATAGATTGATTGGATTTGGAATCAAGGGAGTCCTTAGAAAGATGACCAAAAAGAGCATTGACTTGGGTATGCAATATGTTGATAGGAAGATGCATAGTCTCTAGGGTTTTTTTAAGAGTGTCTTTACAAGATGGGTGCATTTGAATCAATTGAATCAAGGAGACTTGACAGACATTAGAATCCATGATAGAAAAGATGAGAAAATCCATAGAACGAAGGTGGATTTAAAGATCGGGCTCACTAAAATTATTAACTAAAATGTGGAATATGTGCACTAGTTAATATAAGCTATGAACAAGAGTAAATAAAGTAAAAAGATGTTGTAAATAAATGTAAACATGACCCAAACAACTAATCTAATGAAAATAGAAAACCTAATGTGTAAGAGAGAAGAGGAAAGAATTTAGTTGAATACAAGATGCTCACGGGATCAAATGTCATAGAGATGACTGGAAAATATGGAAGCACGAAGGACTATACAAGAGCATTGAAAAGGATGGATCTAGGTTGATTCTCTAAACCGGGGTGCCTAGAGAAGGATTGGGGCTCCTATGGGTGCTCTGGTATGAAGAATGGGTGCCTTAATCTATGCAAAATCTCTGGAATTGATCTTCACGGAGTTCGGTAGGTGGCCCGAAACCCTCATTATGTGTTGCATCAGATTTTTGTACTACACCAGTGTCACCGATAATCCAAGATGAAAGGAAGATCTTCAAAACCCTAAACAAGAATCAATACCTAAAAATAAAAATGCATATGACAGGTGGGGACTGACCTCAAATGCCACAATGGTTGTCTTACTAATCGAGTGTTGCACTACATTTCGAGACCAAAATGTAGTTCGGTGAGTGTGTGCATCATGTGCCCTAGGTTCTCTTATGCCAATCACACTTTTTAAAGTAGTGAGCAATGAATATGTGTAGAAAATGTAATAGAATGCGTTCATGGAATAGGATAGAATCACTCCCCCTATGTTGTGTGTGATGCGAGATGTCCTATCCTTATGCCTTGTGATGGAGCTATGTGGATGGAAATGATCTCCAATGTAATATATGGATGTAACTCTAAAAGGATGATAGTAGTGATAGTGCTTAGTCTCTCATTATGGTCTCATAGCTTTATATTTATAGGGTTCTCTTTATCTAATTTTGTAATTACCCTCAAAATGGCCGACCACTAAAAAGATAGAGACCTCAACGGGTAGAAAGAACCCAAAAAGTGGCGGGAAAGATGAAAAAGGATCGGGGTGCTCATGGTGAGACAAGGGCACCCCAGTCAAAGCTAAAATAACAAGAAATGATGAAAGTTGACTGGGGATGTGTGTGGTGAAGGTTAGGAATGATGATAAAAATCAAATAAAAATGGCCAAGAGATGGGGGTTAATTATTAATTTCTTCACTCAAAACCCTCTAAATAGCGAGATGAGACCGAGACTAAATAATGTCTAAAGTGCATAATTTGTGTCTATAAATAGTGTGTTTGTAGTTGAAGAGAGGCTAGAGAGATAGAGAGAAATTGTGTGATGTGATGCTAAAATTTCTAGGTATGAGTTAGGGTTTGGATTATGTATGGATGCATGTATCGTCAAGCAAAGGATGTATTGGATTATTATAATCAACTACTTTATTATGTAATGCACTTATAATTATCATGGTGAATTGTGAATTAAAGTGTTATTGTTCACCTTGAATTATGGTTTGTTTCCTTATTATATGTGTTTCAAAATTACCATGGTTATGTTAGCTTTTTGTGCATGAATGGTTTCTTTAGTTATGAATATGTTGAATATTCATGCTAACGTTCTAATAAGCATAAAATAGGAGGGACCTAGTGGATGTGTGCACTTCAGGTGAGCATTCAAACCTACCCGGATGAAGTACCAACGTGCATAGCTTTTGAGTGGGTAAAAATACTACATTATAGTTCCATTTTCAGGACCTCTTTTCAATTGGTCTACCAGGATGTTGCATGCAGATGGTGTATCGACTGTCTTTGGAGAGTATTGAGAGCTAGGTAGAAGATGGATAAAACACATTTGCACAAAGATATAGCACTAGACCTGATTTTAATGCGTGAAATTGGGTAGAAGATAATCTTTATGACTACTGTATGAGATGTTCTTCAACTTTTTCCCAATAGAGTTGTACCAATGGTTGGCAGCTTACACATCAAACAAATATTTCTACCCAGGGAAGAGAGCTTGGATGTAGGAATATTATCAAACACTTTCTAATTTAGACGAGGCATTGAATAGAGTTGTAGATATTATCAAACACTTTCTAATTTGTACGATGTAACTATACTTTTGAGTACACAATTTCCATGTATTCTTGCCCCAAGGAAGAAAAGTTCTATTTTTGCATGATCCCGAGGGTTCCTATTAGTGCATGATACCCTTAACTATCAAGATATTGATGGTAGAACTGGGACTGAAGAGATTACCTATGGCTAGCTAAATTCCCACCATGCGCAGGGGTAGAAGCGAGGTGTGTGAGAATGGTGATGACAACACTAGTGGAAGAAAGACAAATAGAGGAGAGATGACTCAAGTATAATGAAGCACGATACATGGCAAGTAGATGCAACATTGCGATCGAGAAGAATGATGACTGGTGGAAGTGATGAGAGCCCCGTGGAAGATAAGGATCCATAGTATCATGTCCTCTCGACATTGGGAAAGTGTGCTAGAGATACCCCATTAGCTTCGATGAGAACAAGTTAGAAGAAAGAATGAGTATCGTGGGCATGCATCCGATCCAACATAGCTACCTAGCCCTTACACAAGGTGTTCCAAATCCATAAGTAGTAGTTCTTGAAGAGCATCATAGTGAAGGCGAGCAAGTAGGATCTCCACGTTGGAAAGGAGATACAAGTAGGCATATTTTAGTTTCTACTCGGAAGCTCTGTAGATTAAGAATATGCACATGGAAGTGTAACAGGTTCCAGTGTTTGGAAGAAATTTTGGATTTTTTATAGGTACGTCATCAGGAGAGAGTGTTGGCATGAAAACCATTGGAAGTAATCCTATAGGTGCTACTGGCAACACACACACATAGTGGGTTCCCAGTTCAACACGATAACTAGGACATAATGGAGTTCATCTACAAGACCATAGATCATGGCAGGCGTCGCAAGAGGCTCAGGAGGTTCAAGTTAGCCTCTACACAGGGGAAATCTTGGTGGAGGCTTGGGATCTAGGCCTAGTCCTAACCCAGGGGCAAGTTCTACAACCCCAAAAAATACCACCTCAATAACCACATTAGTAGACACCTCAATTCTAATTTGAGATGTATCTTCACTTTCCATAGTATAGAGGTGTGGAGGATGTGGTTGAGCACGTGCATAAGTGTGAATTACTATGGAGGGAAAAGGGGATCACAACCCCTGATATAAAGTATGATCCACACCAGACTACGGTGGATTATGATGCTTTGCGCATTGCTGATGATTTTTAGCTCAATTTCACATCCTATAATTTTTGCAATAGAGCATTAGCATGCTCAAGGATATAAAGCAAGGCTTGTGTGAAAGTTTGAGGGAGTATGATGCATGTTTTAAAAATATTTTTTCCAAGTTATCTTATGATATTAATCAAAATTCAACATACACATTGGTTTGTTGTAGGATTATTGAATCCATTTTAAAGGGTCTTATCACATAAGACATCTTTGGATCTATGTGAGACATTAGAGGCATCTATGTGCGTTGAAGTATTCGGGAGAGCAGAAACTAGAGTAATTAATTTTCTTGAGGCACAAATAACAGTAATGGCTAAGCAACTTGAGAAGATTTATGTTAGTATAGCACACAAGAGATGCGCGTGGGTTATGGTGCACTAATTATGATGTTGAGGGACATACTAAGTATAGTTGTCTGCATGTAGGACTATGTGTGCATTATATTACAATCTTTGAGATTTTCCATAAGAATCATGATGTTTAAAATTTCCCTCTTTTACAATACACAACAATGAAGAATGTTTATGTATACTAAGATTTTGATGTGCATACCCATGATACAAAATATTTCCGGTTGATAGACCAAATTCATGAGGCATGCGAGACTGGATTACAACATACCACTGGCAAGTAGCTCTCACGTGCAGGAAGCCCAACCTACAGAAGGGCACAATCACAAAGGTGGGTTTCACAATGGATATAGGAGTAGAGGCCATGGTGGTAGAGAATATTTATGTGTGGAACTTGTTATACTTGTGGGTCTCCAAATCATTACTAGCGTGAGTGTCCCTCGAATCAGATATGTGTATATTGCATGGAAAACAACATAAGGTTGAGGAATACCCTAATCATTATGAGCATATGTGTAATAAAAAAAGAAGTAAAAAGGTGCAGGGATTATCAAGGTACACCACAAAAGAATGAGCAATCGACACCTAATAAGATGCTCTATCTATAACTTACAACCCATGTTGGTGACTACTCATGCAGAAGTTGTGCGCGCACTTGTGCCCTTCTAAAAAAATTGTTCATTAGGAGGGAGGATATTATGCATGCCAAATATACATATGTCTTCTCATCATAAGGAGGTTCTATCAAGAGACCTTGGGAGTAATCAAATATTTACAAGGGATATCTAGTGTCTCGAAGGAACAAGCTCATGAGAGGGAACACATGAAGAACATTGAGCTTCCATAGAAAGATGTAGATGATCTAAAGGAGGTATGTAAGATGTTGAGACAAGAGAACATCATCCCACTACTAGGAAAATGTTGTGTGAGAAGGTACCATGCCCTAGAGTTGAGCGTGAGTGACAAATCATATATGTGAATTTACCACCATAATACCATGAGTATGACAAGGAAATCACACTGGATGTAAAAATTGATGGTTGGATGGTGAGTAACATTCTAATTGATACATGTGTGGAGGTAAATGTATTAACATTGGATGCATGGAACCAGATGGGGAGGCCACCATTACAACCATCTTATAATGTTTTGTATATGGTGAACAACACAAGAGCTAAAATATTGAAGGATGCTTTGATTACCATTCAGGGAGCCAAGTTTACTAGATATTTTGAATTATTGGATCTCACTAAGGTAGATAACTTCCCATCATTTCTTAGACGTCCTTGGTGTTATGTGAACAATGATGACTTGCACTTCAACAAAAGATACATCAGTTTTGAGAACAAGGATGAGCGTGTGGTCATACCCTTGAATGATGTGAAGGTTGCACCTTACATTGAGTATGTGAGTGAGGAACAGTTGAATAGGATATGTGCACGGATAGTGCATGACCCTGAGAATGTGGAACCATCTAAGGAATTCATACTTCAAAGTGGGATGATGCACAATTTTTCAAGTGACACTACTAGTGTTGGTTGTGACAATTGGGCCCATGACATGTATGAAATGGTCAATCAAGGTTAAAGGAAGAGTTCCTAAGACGATTAGGCTACACATGGTTAGGCATTTGGGTGTAACTCAATTACCAAAGTACACTGGTGAGGAGAAGCCTGATTTTTTTTTGCACTGCATGGAGAACCAATGGCAAAATGAAGGTGACATAAGGAACATGTTGGTCTATAATTTGTGCAGGATATAATCGTGCTGGGTGGGAAACACACAAAGATAATTTTTGGGTTGGAAAGAAGTGAGAATTGAATTTTCAACAAGTTTTACTTGGAACAATGTACCTACACTTATACATGAATATGATGGGAAGACTCCTGCTTTGGTACATGTCCATAACTGTGAGAGACAATGGGCATAAGGAAAGGAGGCATTACCACCATCTCTTTGGGTGCATAAGTTTTATTCCATGTTGCATGGATGCACATGTGTGTGGTATGTCCATATTGAATTAAAAGGAGACTACAAGATGACACGAGATGTTTGAAGGTATTGTTCATACCTTTGATTATTTTTCTAAGAAACCCACTCATAAATGAGGCTTTAGATATCATGAAGCACATCACATTGGGGATAACACAAAAAGAAGAGCTCATGCTTCAGTTACTTAGAGAACCGTGATCCTAAGGTGAGAAAGATATGTTGGACGATAGAAGAGATGTAATTAGGAAGCACCTAGGAGAGAGAAAGAAAAGGGAAATATGGTATACCTCATTGATGATGAGGAAGTGGAGAACCTAGATATTAGCCATACAGAGGGTGTGCACGGAGGTAATGGACTCTACAAATGAAAAGGTGTGCATGTACCATGCTCCTATGAAGACAAAGAAGGTTAATATTGGTACTGAGGATGCACCTAAGGAGGCCATCATTAGAGATTATTGGTCAGAACAAGAGGTAGCAAAGATCATTAAGCTCTTGTGTGACTTCAAGATTTGTTTCCAAGAGGATATCATGAGTTGAAAGGTGTACATCCCTCATTAGGAGAGATGAAGATTAAGCTTGAAAGAAGGTTCCCTTCCTATTCGGAAGAGGCCTTATAGGATGAATCCAAACTTGCACTGAAGGTCAAGGAAGAGATTAAAAAATGCTTAAGTATGGAATCATTTAACCAATTGAGGAATCTAAGTGGGTTAGCCTATGGTGATTAGCATCAAGAAGGATGGGCCGATTAGGATCTGTGTAGATTATAGGAACTTAATGCCTCATGTTCATATATCCTTTTCCTATGCCATTCACGGAGGATATCCTTGAGAGAAGTTGTAGGGCGTGAAATCTACTCTTTTAGAGATGGTTCTCAAGATATCATCGGGTGCGCATTGCATGTGAGGATCAAGAAAAGACCACCTTTACCACTAAATGGGGAAGTTTTTCTTATACAATCATGCCTTTTGGATTAAAGAATGTGTCATTCATGTTCTCACACATAGTTGTGTTGGCATTTCATGACTTTATCCATAAGTTTTTACAGGTTTATCTATGATTGGATTGTCTATGGGCTTGTCAAAGATCACTGTAATAATCTAAGGCTCATGTTTGAGAGGTGTAGGAAGTTAAGTATCTCTCTTAACATCAAGAAGTGTATCTTTTCTACACCTTTTAGAACTTTACTTAGGCTCATCATTTACAAGGATGGATTGTTGGTGGATCCAGGTAAGATCATAGTAATTTTTTTTATTAGAGGAACCTTCTAATAAAAGTGAAGTGTGCATATTCTTAGGTCATGTTGGTTACTACAGAAATTTTATCAAAGAATATACAAATATTGTTGCACCCTAGAAGAATTACTCAAGGCCAAAGGAAAATTTTATTAGGTGACATGCAGCAGCATGCGCTTGAGACCTTGAAGGAAATATTAAATACTTCTCCTATCTTGCACTTTCCTTCCTGGAACAAACCTTTCCATGTACATGTTGATGCCTCTGGTATGGCTATTGGCATAGTCTTGGCGTAACTAGGAGAGGGAAATGTGGATCATCCCATATGATTTTGCAAGTAGGAAGTTGACACTAGCAGAGTAGAATTATACAACAATAGAGCATGAGAATTTTCTATGATCTATGTACTTCATAAATTTCAATAGTACTTATTGGCCACACCGTTCATATTCTATACATATCATATGGCATTAAAGTACTTGGTCAACAAACCTATTTTATGGGTGCATACTCATGTTTCAGTGGATACTTTGATTTCACAGAATTTGATTTTACAGTTGTAGTAAAGCTAGGAAAGAGAAATTTGGGACATGATCACTTATCAAGGATCAATTTTGGATAGGACACAAAGTATTAAAGACATTATGCCTAATGTATAGTTTTTCAGGTTGAATCACACAACGGCCAAATTTGAGGACACTGCAGTATTTTTGCACACTGGACTTATGCCAAAGGGGATGAAGAATTAGGAAGAAGCATTTTTATATTTGAGTCCACATCCATATCAGCTCATTAGAGGATACTTGTATAAAATGGGCCATGATGAGGTCTTATGCAGGTGTGTTTTGAAGCATGAGCACAAAGCTATTATGGAGGAAGCTCACAGAGGTATTGCAGGAGGAGGACACTATGTAGGAGATGTAACTACACACAAGATCCTTCTAGTTGGCTTATGGTGGGAGAAATTGTATAAGGATACCAAGGCTTATGTCAAAGCATGTGATCACTTTCAATGAATTGGAAAACCTAGAAGTAGAGATGAAATGCCTTTGTGACCTATAGTAAGCATAAACCTTTTGAGAAGTGGGTTGTTGATTTTGTAGGACCTATTACACCACCCATGCGTGAAGTAATAGGGCACACTACATCATCACATGTATTGACTACTTGACAAGGTGGGTAGAGGTTGTGCCTATAAAATATTTTACAACAACAAGGTTCCTTTGGGAGAATATTATCAATAGGTATGGATGCCCTTTGAGTTTGAAAAGTGATAGAGGAACTCATTTCTTGAATGAGATAATTAGAATTTATTGGTAGAGTTTATGGTGGCACACCATAAGACTACTCCTTATCACCCTCAAGAAAATGGCACTGTTGAAGCTTTCAACAAGATCTTGGGACAAACACTCATAAAGATATGTGATGTTGGAAGAAAGGATTGGGATGACAAGGTATCAGTTGTTCTTTGGGCATATAGAACAACTTATAAATGGTTGAACAAGGCCACACCCTTTCAGTTGGTGTTTGACACAGAGGTTGTATTACATATGGAGTTTTTATTACCATCCCTGTGTATTGTGCTGCACAGGTGGATTTTCTTATGAAAAGGATGGAAGAGCACATTGAGAAATTGATGTAATTAGATGTGTACATGTCATTGCGTGTTGGATCCAGAGAAGACTAAGAACACATGACAGAAGGCTTGGCATGATAGGCACATCAAGAGAAAGTCATTTGTATTTGGAAAGATGGTAGTTTTATATGACTCCAAGTTTGTGCATGCCACCCAAGGAAGTTAATGGTTCATTGGTTGGGACCCTTTTAGTAATCAAGATACTTGAATCAAGTGCATATCAATTACAAGTGCTAGATGGAACCATGTTGCTTAGTTACTTCAATGGGAGTAGGTTGAATCCCTACTATAAATAAGCTTCTTTGTGTTTGTAATAAGGTAGTATTGCCACTTAGATTAGATTTCCTTTCATGTTTTATTTTTCTTTTTTATTTTGTTGTAATAAGTGTGTTCACACGTAGGAGCTGATTACTATCTATTGAGTTGATGCACAGAGGACCACACATAATTTTAGTGTGGGGTGATGCAGATGTGACTATTGAGAAGGAAATCTTGGATGTTGGGAGTTGCCTTAGAGTTTATTCACAAGTGTGTGCGATAAAAGTTTGAAATCGAAAGGTACTCTATGGATATAATTTGGGTATGCATGACAAAAAGAAAAGAATATTTTTCAAGTGTGTAGGATGATGGTATGATTTAAAAGGAATTTCAAATTGGAAATCACGTAGAAAGAGGTCGTGTAGTGTAACATGAGGGAAGCAACAACATGGCGACTACTTGGTATTTGGTGCGAAGGAAGATGGATTGTGGTGCATAAAAGGCGCACAAAGGATGATTGTAGCCTAGAGAGGTAGTGGTGTGCTAGAAAGGTTATGGTTCTAATGTGCAAAAGAAAGAGAGACACGTGTGGAAAAATAAAAAAAATCACATTTAATGCTTTAAATCAATGGTAGGTGAGGAACAATTAATGCATAATTTTTTTTGAAATTTACAAAAGATTCATGGGAGAGTTCATTCTTACCTTGCATATTGAAGATATTTGAGCCATTAGAGAGCGATTAAGTGTTAGAAGCTTGTGCATAGAGATCTAAGGTGAACCAAAGAAAGTTTGGACATGGCCTAAGTTAGATCTCCTTCAAGGAAGTGCGAGCATGAAAGGAAGGCATGGAGATAAAAGGTTGAAAGAGAGTTTGTAAAGTTAGGGTTTGATTGCAGAAAATCTAATTTGTAGAGATAGGGCAAGAGGAATTGACAAGCAAACCAGAGCACAAATAAGAGAAAGAAGTTGGGAGGATATTGGAAGAATTGGACTCTCAAGAAATGAAGAATAGTAAGAGATTATAAGAACCTAGGGCACACATAACTTGAGAAAAGGTTTTGTTTGACTTAAAATGATGGCACCTAAGAAGGAAACTATATCACCCACATAAGGAAAGGAGAAGAAACATGTGGTAGAAGATGTGCCTAAAGAATGGTTTTTTGAAATGCAATATCTAGAAGAGGTGATTGTAGGGCAGCCGTGGGATTTAGACTTGACCAATTGCAAGATTAGTGATTACAACCATAGATTTGAGACAAATGAGAACAAGATAGAAAAATAAGTGTTGAAAAAGATATTTCAGAGGACTCCATATGAAAAATTGGTTTATGATGACAAGGTACAAAAAGACTTAGAGAGCACGAGAATTCTTCAACTATAAAAATATCCCTTTTTCAGTAAACTTGAGTGCTTGTACCAATGGTTGATGTCACGAGTCCAAAAGGACTAATACTTTATAGGATGAATAATGTGCATCACCACGCAATTAATTGGTAGAGTTATAGGGTTGTGAAGTTTGGGCCTTGAGATAGATCCAAACTTAAAGGATGATGTCATAGTGGAGGCCACTACCATTGCATTCAAATATCAAATGGGAGGTCGCGTAATGGTCATATTGAAAATCATTCACCTAGCTATAGGATTTTTCATATGCACAGTCAGTTGTAAGTTGGGAGTGTCGAAAGGTAGACCCAAGTGAATAAGAAATGGCTCCACATCACGTAAAATATGGAAAATAAAACTACATAGAACATCGCCTCCTTCATTGCTTAATTATTGAAGGAAGCGTGCATGAAAGTAGTAAGAGGTGAAAAGATAACTTGGGGTGAGCCATCCTTCCTATTAATTGTATTCTTAGAGACATGGGTTCCAGATGGGCCTAATGACAATGTATGGAAATACCCTTTAGAGGACAAGTCTCCCAACAAGAATTTTGTTGAGTATACTTGTGATGAAATCACCAATGTATATAAACTAAGGGTGGATAGATGGTACAAGAGGATGCATGAGGCATTTGAGCATGAGTGGAAATTACCCATGGAGTTACTTTTGGTCCTAGATGGTAAGGTTAAATTTGTGGTGTACTAGTATTGTTGTTGCTTGGGAATATTTTTATGAAGTCTAGGTGATAAAATCCCTTGGTGTAAACTCCCATTCACATTCATAGTGAGATACTTCCAAGCCTCAATGAACAGGTTGTATGATGCATGGAAGTTAAATTTGATGCGAGATAAAAAGGTGGTACTAATTGCCACACATTGCAAAAGAAATTTTTCTATCCTAGAAAAATGGTGTATGTGGAGACCATGGAGTCAAATGATATAGACATCCCCTCGAGACCTAGTAATAGGTAAGGAGGAAACAATAAAGGTCTATGTTTATTTGAACCTAAAGTAGCTAATGGGAAGTATATTGATGAAGAATACCTTCCATTCCCAAGACCACCGAAAGGTAAGTAGACCATGGGGACCAAGAAAGAGCATGCGAGGTTACCCTCCTAGAAAATAGAAGAAGAAGAAAATAATAAGGATGATGAGGAGGAGGAGGTGGAGAAGAAAGATAACATTGTGCTCGACCATGAACACAAAAGAAGTTGTAAAGAATGCAAAGCGTGGAACAAGATAGTGGTGCAGGGAATTTAGAGGCACAAATAAGGTCCCCAAGGGTTACTCTAACCCAACCAAGTGCAGAAAGAAGACCCCTCTAGTGAGAAGGAGACAAAATTTGGTGACCACTGAGGATAGTGATGAGGAGAAGCCCAAAGAAAAGGACATGTGTGATGAATAAACTCCAATCATCCATGATGTGGAGGATGATGAAGAAGATCCAAATAATGAAAATGTACAACATGATATAGAGGTACTTAATGAGCACAAAGAAGTCCCCACAGAAAAGAGGAAGAGAAGGAGAAGATTGGTGCAGCCATCCAAAGAAGGTATAGGAGCTTCATGTGGAGATGGAGATAGTGTGCAACCAAGTGCATGGGCATACGTACCAAAAGGAAGACACACTAGTAGAAGAAATAAAGTTGAGGAAGTTGTTCGAACACCCAAGTGTAAATTATATTGATGATCAATATAAGGTGTTATAATTGCATTCTAAAGAACAATGAAGAATAAAGAACTATATGGCTAAGAAGTTATTAACCCAAAAGGAGAAACTATGCACACAAGGAAGATGATCTCCTAGAGTATGTAAACTCATATGGAGGATCTTGAATATTAGGTTAGTAATGAAGCATGTGAGAGGTTTAAGATGAAGAAAACACCAGGTACAAACCTTGTGACTATCAAGCCTACAAAATTAACAGATGAGTAGGCTAGTAATGCCTTGAACAAAATGGCAGCAGAAGTGGCGCGAAGAAATTTAGATAAAGGGGCCACTATTAGAGTTTTGATCAAGATAAGAATAATAAGGAACAAGAATTCCAATAAGCTTGTGCAGGTGTGATATATGGCTAAAAGTGTGTAAAGTATGCATTCACTAAAGGTAAGCATATTACAAATTCAATTACTACAAGATGCGTCTAGACCTAGAAGAAAGGGCTAAAGATGAATATCCTACAACACTGCACTACTTAGAGGATCTAGTAGAAATGTTTTTTAGGAACAAACTATGTTCAAAGGTTGATTGAAGAAGAAAAGACTACAATATGAAAAAGGATAAGGCAAAAATAGCAAGCAAGATAATGGAATATGAGGTGATAGGCACCACAATTAAGGATGCAATGAAAAAGTTGGATGGGAATTTGATCATTTTTAGAACCCTGATCCCATTCTTAAGGCATATACTACTAGGGAGAATAATGAGGTCAAATAGGCGTAAGTATCCAAAAAGGATAATAAAGGTTGGTGAGAAGAGATAATAGTTGAGATTGCAAAGAAGCGGGATGCGCTAAAACTGTAAGAGAGGCCTTCGAGACAAGGCTTAAAGAACTCAATTCTTTAGTTGTACAGAAGATGGATACTTTGGAAGGGATGGTATTAGGACTAGCTAGAATCATCAAGGAACTAAAGGTAAAAGGAGAGGATATGACCCCCGCATAGGTGCCAGATATTGCCATGTCGGTACCAGATGTAGCTACTAAGGAACTAGTAGAATGGGAAAAGTTGGAGAACATCATGAATGTTGAGTTCCCCGAACTACTTCAGCCATCCTAGGAATGAAATAAAGTGCACAGATATAACATTATTTAATTTATTGGGTATATGCCACTTATTCTTTCATCTTCCACATTCTTTATTCTTCTATTCTTGAGTGATATTCTTTGATTTAATATTGTTGAGGACAAACAATATCCCTAATGTGGGATAATGTTGGTTAGAGAAATTGCCAAGTATCAATGGAGCACAAAGGTTACGCTCAAGGATACGTGCATACAAAGGATTAGAGTAGCATGCAAGGGCATAGAGAGGGATAATACAAGCTAGTGCATGAGGTTGTGAGCATACAAAAGGTTTTCCAGAAGATCCACCCAATAGAAAAGATGAGTTGAGTGTACTACCCAAGTAAAGATCCGGGAATAGACAAAAACACGAAGACTTAGCGGTAAAGCAAAGAAAAAAATAAAGCACATACAGTATCAAGATAAAGTAGATGCATGGATATGTCTATTAATAGGATTAAATCATGTTATATTTAGTTTAATATATTAATAAGAAAGGCATGCAAGCTAATCTTATACGCATTCCTATTATTAGGAATGTGCATGCAAAGATGGAGAAGGGAAAGTCCCCGCCCTATATATATATATATATATATATATATATATATATATATATATATAGTACATCTATAGTTGAAGAGAGGCTAGAGAGAGAAAGAGAGAAAGTGTGTGATGTGATACTAAAATTCCAGGTATGAGTTAGGGTTTGGAGTCTATGGATGCGCGTATGATCCAATGCAAGGATGTATTGGGTTATTGTAATCAGCTACTTTGTTATGTAATGCACTTATGATTATGATGGTGAATTGGGAATTAAAGTGTTATTATTCACCTCGAATTATGGTTTGTTTCCTTATTATATGTGTTTCTAAATTGTCATGGTTATGTTAGCTTTCTATGCATGAATGGTTTCTTTGGTTATGAATAGGATGAATATGCATTCTAACATTTTGATAAACATAACAAAGGAGGGACCTGGTGGCTACGCACGCTTCGGGTGAGCATTAAGACCTATCTCGGATGAAGTTATAGCATGCATAGCTATTACGTGGGTAAACAAAAGACTACATATCGACGATTTGGAACTCCATCATTGGTAGCAAAGACCTTTTAGGTAAAGGCTACAAATACAAACTGGGTGATGACAGTAAAATTGATGTCTAGGATGATTGGTGGATCTCGCAGCAATCGCTCTCCAAGGACCCTATCTGGAACCCTATTAAGCCTCACTTGATCCATTTTTTGGGTCTTTTGGCCACTAGCTACATTGACAAAATTCCCATCCACCTAGATGGCTACTACCCAAATGGCAAGGGTGTAATAGCAATCAAGCCATAATGATAGATTCTTTGGAATGTCTTCTCTCTTGAATGCATATTGGTTACTATACTTCCTTTGACTTTATGATCCGGCTTTGGAATTCATATGGTATTTTCTCTGTTAGCTTGGTGTATAAATCCTTATTTAATATCAAATATGAATTTCCCCTCAAAAACTTCTAGTCGCTTCATATCATTCAAAAAATTGGCATGTTCGCACAGCTAGTTTGGAAAGATGTTATTCTAATGAGATTGAACCTACAACAAAGAGGTTACTCCTTACCCCCAAGATGTATCCTATTCTTAAATAATATTGAAGACTCTTTCCATCTCTTTGTGTAGTGTACTTTCTCTTCTTAAATCTAGTCTTTTATGTTGAGCTCCATTGCGATGAATTAGACATTCTTGGGATCTATAAAAGAAATTTTCGCTCAATGGACTTCTCCCTTTCAGATCAAAGGTCTATCTTTGGCCTGGTAAAGCTCTTCTTCCCCATGTGGTTTGGGGTGTCTAGAAGGAACAAATCAGATGTATCTTCAAAAAATATTCCCAAAATGAGGGTAAAGTTGTCAGCTCCATTATGAGGATGCTTCAGGAAGACCTTAACTCTTCTCTGTGCAGAAAAGGAAGCTCCAAGATAGATCTTATTGATAGTGTTAATTGACTAAAAGATATATCTTCTAAGCATGTTATCTGGAATTTAGATGAAGCAAGAGATGCAACTCACTAAGAGGCTCCACCTTCTAGCTGGTGGAAGTTAAATCTTGATATAACCTCCAAAGGAAATCCTAGTCCCTTGAGTTGTGGCGGTGCTCGAGGGACAACAAAGGAAATATTGTTGTGACTTCTTCCACAAATCGGGTTTCAACAAAAACCAAAAGTGGAAGCAATGGTTATTCTCAAATGCATGGAAATGGCTAGAAAACTTAGGAATGATAAAATTATTATCAAAAATGATTCCCTAAATCTCATCAAAAGCATGAAGGAGATCAGCACTCCCTCTTGGACTATCTCGCAGATTGTTAGAGACACCAGTCTATTCAGGTGAAGATTTTGTTAAAGTTACTTTTCAACATGTTTATCAGGAAGGAAATTCTCTTGTTAATGTTTTTGCTAACAAAGGATTTCATGGTAATGGCTACACTTCTTTGCATGAATGATTTCCGAAGATCTCTACATTGGAGTTAAAATTGATACAACCTTGGAAGTAGGATAATCCCTTAAGGTCTAACTCAATGTAGCATTTTTTTGGGCTTCATCTTTTAAAAATACCTCTCTCCATATTTATCAGTTCTAGGTGTTACCCCAAAACTCTTGTTGAATATTTTTTCATGTTATTTTCCTTGGCCAAAGTGGTTACTGCAATTGTTCAAATAATCATTACTTCACCATCCTTGGTCTTTTGTATCTCCACATGAGGCATCCATCGATTGGGATGTTGATTGCTTTAATTCATCACACATCAACACCCAAGGTGGATACTTTAATCTCTTCATTTTTCATCATCATGCATGGGAATGTGCAATATTTAAAGGATTGTGGTGTTTTAAACCAATTTCATGTTGTTATTTTTCACACTAATAATATCTCTTTGAATAGTTGGTGGAAAAATTGTGCACATGGAACCTACGGACTATCATGAAGCCAAAGAGGACAAATAAATTTGAGACATCTTGATTAAGGTTGGGGTCTCAATCTTCTTGTAATCCTTATGGGGTCACTCCCTTATGGTCTCCAGTTGCATTATTTCTTCTTTTGATGAGGGAAAGGTCGAGTGGGTGACTCGATTTTCACCATCTAAGCTACCAACATTATTAAAGCAACAGGACTTTCAAATAGTGAGGCTATCTATATTAAGTGGTTATTTGCTGATAAAATTACAAACTTCATGGAATACTTTGAAGAAATTCGAAAGTGTCAATCTGGATACGAAAGAAATGCTCTTAAGCATCCCGACATAAGGTGATGCACTATATCATGCGTTATTTTATCGTCGATGGTCACTACATGGTGTTCACATTTTCATCATGGCTTAGTTCGGAATAGAAGAAAGGTAAATCTCTCACAATTTATTTTTAACTCTCTAGTTAAATCTATTGTTCTTGTTAAGAAGGGTTTGGGCCCTATCCTTCACCATATTTTGATATACATGTTGTTCACTAAAGCTTCTCCCACCCACTTATCCCCCGCTACCCGATCATGTCTCCCAGGGTAAATGTAAATTATAGCCCTTCTCCTCCCTTGCTTCCTCTCCTTCTACATCACTCAAAAATACTTTCTTTCCTCTTGTCCCTCGGACCACTGCTTGTTGCAAATCTTGTCATCATTAGTATTTCACCCACTATAGTTTTGACGATTCCCTTGAGGTTTTCTCTCTTCCACTTTCTCCTATTTCGTCTCCACTTATGCAATCGCATGCTTCTCTGATTTTGGTTCCCCCTCTGTCTCTTTTTACTCAACAAGCCTTGCCTACTCCTATTCGGTCTTCACCTACTTGGAATTTTTCCTCCCGCCTTTGGTCAATGCTTTTCCGGCCATTGTTGTTGATCGACCTCTATGAAGGGTTATGATCATCTTCATCCTGAGATGGTGCATGAATCTCTTGCTAAGTTGGTGGCAGCTATTATCCATTTTTACACCCCGTAAAATGGACAACTTAACTAGTTTGAGCGTTGGTGGTTGATGGATACAATGCTTTGCAATTTATAGAGTGGCTCTTGGATTGGCTTGCCATCTCACCGTGGTGAAGTTCGAGTTATTTTTAATGGACGATTTTTTTACGAGCTCAATGAGTTGTGTGAATTGTGGGTTTAATGCTGCCGGTAACATCGATATATGTTCTTGGTTGTTAGTATTTTTATGCTACCATTTGGTAGCATGGTCAAGTAGGTCACGAAGCATCGGTAGCATCCTTAGATGATACCAGCTGCTATCACTCAAAATGCTATTGGTCGATAGCATGTACGGATGCTACCGTCGAGCATGGGTCGACGATGTAGCGGCGAGATCAGCGATAGCAAGAATAGTAGCGGTCGGTAGCATTTTTTTGGTGTTACTGGATGGTTGCACAAAGGTGATAATGGGGAAGTAGTCGGTTGTGAAAGGGTGTTAGTAGTATTTATATGGATGCTACCAGCTGAAAGTAGATTTTGCACTACCGATCGGTAGAGAAAAATGAAGTGTTTGTGTCAGGGATAAAGCGAGCTGCCAATAGTAGGGAAAACATGCTACCGACCGGTTGCATTTATGTGATCGGTTGACGAAAGAGGTAAGATAAAAGAATGTGACCAATTGACAGAGAAAACTTACTCCCAAATGACACTAAAAATAATTATGTAACCAGCCATGAGGGGAATAAAATGTTACCGTCAAGGAGTAAAAAATGTATGCAACCGGCTAAAAGAAAATAATGAAGTAGGTATTAATGAAAGCAATACGAAGTTTTTTCAACTACAATTTTAATGAGGTATGACGCCTATGACTACCCGTGCAAGCAAAGGACTAATTTTTATGGCTTCCCATACCTCTTTAATGAAATTTTTTGCTTAGTGAGGCAATTTCAAGGATATTCATCTATATATTGTAAAATTCACCTCATTTTGAGGGGAGAGATTCTGTAATGTGAAGGAACTCTGCCAAAATTGTCCCAGCACTTTAGTGAGTTGTAGGCCTTGAATTTTGGCATTTTGTAAAAGATTTTTCCTTGTATCTACTTTATAATGGATTGTGCATCATTTTAAGCAATAAAAATTGGTGTTTTGGGCTTTTCTTTCCCTAGCTCAAGTTGTATTGCATTCTTCACTTTCTATTATATTTGTAGGTATGTTGTGCATGATTTAACCCCTTTTGTAGGACCCAAACTTGTTGTGGCCCATGAAGATGGAGATGTAAATGTGGTTTTGGACTGTGGCACTTTTCCCACCTCTACCACTTTGTTTGCTCCCCATTTTCACTCATTTAGAATATATCCATTCCCTTTTCCTTGGTGTTATCACCTCCCTTATTTTAGGATTTACATTTTATGCATCTCCCTCTTCCTTGGTCCCTTAGAATTGATATTTTAGGATTACTTTAGAATTAGGAATAAGTGGAGGAACCAGCCTTCTCTGAGGTTTTCTCAATTTCAGGGGTCCCACACCTTGACAAAATCCCATCTTAGTCAAAAGTAAGGATCTAGAATGTGTAAATCCTTGGGTGCTTCTTTTTTGACATAATAGTTTTGCACACGCACGGTGGGACCAGAAGTCAATGTTTTAGTTTTATCAAGATTGTGTGTGTGTCTTTATGAGATTCCAGCCTTTAGAGGCTCTATAGCAACACATCCAAAGTGACTCCAATCGAAAATCAACTGGTTTTGAAGTGTTGATGGCTCAAGTTGATGAGAAGAATTCAAACAAGGTCTAGGACAAGAGAAGAAGGGATATTTGAATACTTGCAGTTATCTCCAAGAAAAGGAAGAAGAGGAAGACAAATTTAGAGATCTCCATCTCCACCAAATAAAACCTTGTCAACACCTCCACCTGGTAGGTTGTTTCTTCAATCCACTGGAGTTCTTAGACCAATCAGAATGGTTGCACAACCACCGCAAAATCCATTTGTAAATTTCACATGAAGCATTCCACTTTCCCTCAATGCACAAAATCCAATTTTGGTGGCAGCATTAAAAAAACATTCCATTCTTCAATGGAGAGAATCATACAACCCCAATTGATCATATTCAAGATATTGCAAATGTATGTGTCATACATGATATTGTTGATATGGACGTGGCAGTGAAACTTCTTGCTTCTTCTTTCAAAGGAAAGGCTTTGTAGTGGTTCAAAAGCTTAGCAAACATCAATTCATAACTAGAATGAGCTACTCACAGATCTCTGTAATCAATTTGGAGAGAGGGGATATAATCTATCTCTTTTGGAGTAGTTGACTACCATCAAAAGAGCACCAAATGAGAAAAAGGTCGACTACAATTTTATATTCCAAAGAACGTGGAATAGGATTCCAATTTCATAAGTGATGCAGCCTAGAATTTAGTATTAAAATACCAGGAAAGGTGGCACGTCACTCAGCCTAGACTGAGTGTTCACCCGAAGCACGCAAAGGTATCACCCGGTATGTCTTCATCGCGAACCATCCTGAAAGCAATTAAAAAAGAGGTCCCAAAATAGAACCAATGATGCGGCCTAGAATTTACTAGCAAAATCATAGGTGCATTGGCACATCACTCAGCCTAGACTGAGCGCTCACCCAAAGCACGCAAAGGTACCAGGCCCCTCTTTAGGTTTGTTGTTGCAGGATGTTAGCATGATGAAGACTTAATGCATTCAAATCCATAGTTAATAGATCATTCTACAGTGCATGTTCAAATCTATATCTAAAGAATAATATATTTAAATGATAACCATGATGAAATCAAGCATGCAAGATCCAATTAGACATAGAATTAACACTCTAATTCAGCCAATACACTTCATTATATTAAACACGATAAATACACAGAAGCTCATTACAATAGATAATACCATAGTTTATGTGTGCATCAGATTTGGCAACATAACCTCACAATAACTCAGTTCTCACATACCACTACTATACTACACAGTTCACTACATATTTATAAGGGTGGGGAATTTCCCTTCACTGCTTATCTATTCCCAAAATAGGTCACATGCTAGAAAATAGCCATGTGCCTTTACAATTACAGCCACACATGTAAGTGCACTAACAATAGATCTCTCTTAGTTAACTATCAATCATAATTCTATCTTTAGTCCACATCCATAAAAAGTGCTCCATAGCCACTCTCCCAAAAATAGCCAATGTGTGTTGCACAAGTATTTTCCTATTTGATGTGCCCCGCATGCCATCTTCCAAAAATAGATCACAATTGTGAAAATAACTAAGTCCCGAATCTATCTCTGTCCTTCACGCGTGATTCCTTCATAATCCTCTCGCGCCTTTGAATGCACTCTAATTTTCCATGTGAATATTCTGTATGCCTTCTGCTAAGTGTTATACATTTTCTACTCAACATTACCCCACACTAACTACATTTTCACCCCTGGAAATGGTTACCTCTTGAATGCTCAAAGAATGAGAAAGAATATAAATGGAAGATAGTAAAGAATTTTCTATACAAAAGAATGATTTACTCAACAGTATCCTCTACTTCAACTGGAAGAATGAGTTCTGGATATTCTTCCTTTATTTCGGCCTCTAATGTCTATCATTCACTTAGTGCGCCTCTCTACTTTTTCTAGAATATCTACCACAATAGACTCCAACTCATCTTGGGCAATGTCCCCCTTTTCATTCTGCAAAACTAGAACAATGTTGGACATTGCAGACATTCTTCCCTCTAGCAGATCCATCTTCTATGCTATAACCTTCCCCAACTCATCTAACCTTTCCTTATGGGGTTCTTGTGTTGCTGCAAGGGCCTCGCGCTTTTTTTTACCAATGCCAACCTCTCTGCGCAACCCAATGTCTCATCCTTCATCACTTTTAGGAATTCATTGTCCTCCACCATGGTCCTTATCCTAATGACCACCTCCGGAGCTGTGTAAATATTCAATGCTTGGTCTACTTTCCTCAGCTCCTCCTATAAGGTTTGGAGCAATGCCTCATAAGATGCAATCTTCCTCATCACTAAAGCCTTTGCTCACTCTGCTTCCTACTCAGGATCCTTTGGTGTTGGCATGCACATAGGTCCATCCTCAAGCACCAAATCTACCAAGGTATGTACATAATGCATTGCCAAGGAAATTTTCTGGTACCTTGGACTCCAAATGTGGTCTTGCTTTCAGGACATGGTCTCCAATTTCCTCTGCCATGTTGATGAAAGCATTTTTCTTCTTTTGTTCTAAGTCCTTCTCTTATCGTAGGCGCGTTATCTCTGCATATTTGGCCTTGATCTCTTCTTTCAATGCCCTAATAGTTGCAGCTTTATCCACATTCCTCCTTGCCACCTCTATTGATACCTTCACCAAGGCATTACTTACTTTTTCATCCGACATAACAGTAGGCTTTACTATTATGTGTCTAGTCTGAGGTTTCCTCTTCAATCTTCTAGATACACATGACTCTTCACGAATTCAAATTTTGGTTTGTCCATATGTGTTTGCATTGACCAAGATAGTTGTTTCCTTGTGTGCATGGTGGCCATGTCCTCATCCATCAACTCCCATCCATACAATTATTTAAGGCCCATCATGCTTTGGAAATGGGCATGGAAAATTTTACTAGTGTCCTTAGTGTAACCCATGACTAGTGCAAAGTATACTCCCCACTTTTCCTCTTTGATCTTGGCCCCTTAGGAACTTGAGCACCAAGATTTGGAGCTTGTTCTACTATGCCCTAAGTAGTCTCTTGCATTGTCTCATCTACCTCCTTTACTCCTTCTCCATCCTTCATTTCTTCATCCTTTGGCTCTTCCACATCCTCTAGTTGTGACGGAGATTCGTGCGTGATTTCCTTAGACTCTTTCGCCTCCTCAATCAGCTTCAACTTTCTTCTTCTTTTCTCAATTGTCTCCTTCTATGGAGAGAGTCGTGGTGATTTGCGCACTGACTGTGGTGTATCACCTTGGGTTCTGGTTCTTCTGAATACCCTTTTGAAATGGTGCTCTCCTTGTACTACATCCAGGTCCTCATCATCTCCTTCTTGCACCTGAGGTGGTGTAGTCACGCACTCAGTTCCTACCTTGTCTATAGGTTTCCTTCTTCCTCTATGCTCCAAGCCACCACTATCTTCTCATTCCTCTTCCTCTTCATCCACCACTATGGTCTCTACAGGATGTGGAGTTGGCACATTTTCTATTGTATGCTTACCCTTAGGTGACCACGAAGCACAAACTCATTTTCCACATATTTGTTGTTCTCCAACTTGGGCTTGAGTTAAAGATACACAAGCACTTTGCTCCAACGTCTCGACTACTAAGCTTACCAGCTTCATGTTTATTACATATGAGATAAGCCTCTCAATGTAGGCAGTCCATCCTAGATATACATATGTTTTTCTCAGAGTGTGATAATCACAATCTACCTTATCTCGATGATGAATTTAGGTGGCACGCATCTGTGAACCGGTGAACTGATGCCTAGAAGTAGCGTGTTGCTGTGAAGGCATATGGCAGTTTGCACCAAGGGCTCCAAGCTTTGTCCTTCATCGTAAATCATGCGATGTAAAAATGCTAGTAGACTACAAACTGTACTACCTTACCCACCACCAAAGGTAACTCCTTGGGTATGCACTGCTCCTCTTTGAATGTTACGCAGAGCTTGTCATACCACATCTCCACCCTCTTCTTAAATGGTCCACTCATGGTCCCTTCACATAAGTATTTATCAAATCTTTATGCCAAAGATTTATTTTCTGTGGGGTACTCCCAAATCTTTTCCTTTGGCCCATCGGGCACTCCAATCTCCATAAACACCAAAGACAATAAAATAGCACCAAAACTAATTATGTCACATGTACGCACTTCTTCAACGATTGTCTTTGCTATGTGATCCACAATATTGTAGACCACTCCTTGATACATCCTTCTTACAATGTGCAGCCACATTGTATTCACCTGTGACCACCTTTCTTAGTCATTCAACTTTGTTACAAGATGGGTAGCTACCTGTACCACTAGGTACTTCTTCAATTTATCAATGTCCATGCCACGCAGACCCTTGGTATATCCTAGCTCCTTCCTTGTCTCCAAGATCATTGCTTTATCTGTTAAGTCACTCTCCAGATATTCTCCTAAGGCCCTTAGTCCCATCCTTTGTTGAAATCAAGGTGGATATGATTCTAACCCTCCATCCGACAAAGTAGAAGAATTCCTCATGGACTCTGCTCATCAACCATTGATACAATGGTTCATAATTTCCAAAATATGGCAGCTCGTATAACTGGTAGACTCCAATCTACTTTAGTAACTTCTCTCCAGCGTCATCGTACATTAGCATGTCTTCTGTTGTGTGCTTGTTTGTTTTTGTGCTCAACAACGCATCTAGTTCCTTCTTATTATCCAAGATGTGTGCGATGGTTGTAATCGTTGATCTTACATTTACGGATGTGGGAATCCCATTCTTGTCCCACAATCACACCCTTTGGATACTGCATTTCTGAGAAATTACTCTCGGGAGCAATTTCTTCTTCCACTTCAACCTTCTTCTTCCCTTTCACTCCTGCTGCAGGTGCTTTCTTTGGCGCCATTTGTAAATCTCTCCTTTCTATCCTCTGTAATAAGCAAGTTAAAACCCTAGTTTGAATCTCTGTGCCCTAGTGGAAATCATGTGCCCTATCTCTTTTGTAACATGTATGCTTCGCTCAAACCCTTCACCTATGGGGACGAAAGCTTCTCCTGCACACAAATCTTCTCTCCATGTCTAGTTTCATACTCTTTGCACCTCAACACAATTCGCTCGGCTCGTTTGCACTTAGCTCTTTTCAAATTTTACAATTTCAACGGTAAGAATGAACTCACATCCCATCCTTATATAGATTTTCAAAAAGTTA
Source organism: Taxus wallichiana var. yunnanensis (assembly GCA_018340775.1). Lineage (NCBI taxonomy): Eukaryota > Viridiplantae > Streptophyta > Pinopsida > Cupressales > Taxaceae > Taxus > Taxus wallichiana. The sequence continues at coordinate 330,852,347 of CM031235.1, read as the reverse complement.
GTGCATTTATTGCTCCTTCACCTACCAACAATCCTCTCATTAATTAACCATTTTTGTTCTTTCACATGCGGTACATCTTCGCGCCCAAGTTATAACCTTCTAGCGCACATTCCTACCTTCTAACCACAAACTTCTCTTCAAATAGCAGCCTCCATGCACCCAAGTACCTCTCCACTACGCCTTCCCTTAGTAGTTCCCATGGCCCCTGCTTACCTCACGTTATACTTGTTTCTTCATTTATTTCCACCTATGGTCCTCATTTCCAGAATCAATCTCTTTTTTTTTTAACAATTCTCCAACTTAGATAGTACACCTAGTAATTTTTTTCCTTTCATGTGCACTTATTTTAAATGGTCCAATACCTGGATATCAATATCCACCCCACACTAATGGTATGTGTAGTCATATGCACATAAAAATTTCTTCAAATAATAATTATCTTCCGCGTGCAAACAAGTTTATTACACAAAAACACCAACTAAATTGATAAAGCATAGCGACGAAGAAGGAAATACCGAATTGAAAACCTGATCTAAATGGTAACACACCTTATTACAAACACCAAGAAGACTTATTTATAATAGATCTTCAGCCTCCTCCCATTGAAGTACCTAGGTAGTAGTGTTCCATCAAGTGCCTCTAATTGGAAAGTGCATGTTTTAAGTATGTGAGTGATAACATATGGCCCCAACCAATATACCTTGAGTTTTTCTGGATGGCGCAAAAACATAGAATCATAAAGGAGCACCATCTGTCCAATTGCAAACTTTTTATCCCTGATGTGCCTGTCATGTCATGCTTTCTACCTGGCCTTTTCTTGTTTTTGACTCCAACATTCTATTACTCATCACTCATCCAACTTGATTAAATTTTCAATCCATTCTTCTAATGTTTTCTCATAAGCTAGACCTCTAGCTTGCACAATACACAAAGAAGGTAGCATGAATTATATAGGAAGGACTACTTCCGCGCCAAACACTAACTGAAATGGTGTGGCTTTATTCAACCTTTTATATGTTGTACGATATGCCCAAAGCACTTCCGACGCTTTATCATCCCAATCCTTTCTTCCAACATCACAAATTTTTGTCAATGTCTGGCTCAAAATCTTGTTGAAAGCCTCGGTAGTCCCATTTTTTTGAGAATGATATGGTATAATCTTATAGTGTGCAATCATGAATTCATCTTATAAAATTTTGTTTGTCTCATTCATAAAATGTGTGCCCCTATCACTGGCCAAACTTAAAGGGCATCCATACCTTGTAATAATATTTTACCATAGAAACCTGGCTGTTGTAGCCATTGTACAATCCTTTATAGGCACCTTTCATACGCCCACCTTGTCGATAGTCTGTGCAAGTTATGTTATAGCGTGATCCAGTCCTACACGCGGCAAGTGAAATAGGACCAACAAAATCTATAGCCCATTTTTCAAATGGTTCTGCACTAGTAATAGGTCTTAGAGGCATTTCATCTTGTTGACCTGGTTTCCCAAGGCACTGATAGTGATCACAAGCCTTGCAATATGCCTTACAATCTTTATACAAGGTTTCCCACCATAATCTAGTGAGTAAAATCTTGCGCACAGTGGTGTCACTTGCATAGTGGCCACCTGCAATACCACCATGAGCTTCTTCCATAATATTTGTGTGCTCATGTTCTAGTACACAACAACGACAATACTTCATCCCAGCCTAACTTGTATAGGTCACCGTTAATCAACATATAGGGTGTCACGCGTATAGCAAGTTGTTTCTTCTCTAAGGATTTCATTCCTTTTGGTGCCATACATGTTCGTAGAAAGACAACAATGTCTTCTAATTCCAATGGTGCGCGTTGTAACCTGTATAATTTTACATCGGGAATGGTATCTTCAATTGCATGTGCATCTTCTCCTGACTGTATTCTAGACAAATGGTCTAGTCCAGAATTACTTTTCTCTGGTTTTACCACAACTGTAAAATTAAATTCTTGAAATAAGAGTACCCATCTGCATATGTGCCCCTATAAAACGAGCTTGTTTACCAAATACGTCAATGCCATGTGGTCTGTATAAAATGTAGACACCTATTTTTGGTTATAGCGCCCCTCCGTCATCTCACATTCATCCAATTTCCATCCTCGCTTCTCTTTTTCTTAAATTAAATGAAATCCTATCTATTTTCTCACATTATTTGATTAATTATCAAATGGGCTCCATGTAGACCCATTTGATAATTCAAATTTTGGCATATCCCCATCCTTCACAAATTATTCAATCCATGGGTATTAATACACCCATCCGACACCTTTTTTTAAAATGGAATCTTTTATCTCACCCACCATGTCAATCATGCTCCCCACTCCATCTAATAATTCAAGTCATGGTCCCCACATGATCACATCATATTTCTTAACTCAGGTTACTTTACTCAACCCTGGGTATCATTTAACCTGCAGTTTAACCTCACATCCAAGCTATAAATATGGGTTTTCCCCATATTTCAAGGAACCTGGATAGAGATAGATTTTTTTGAGGACCTTGACTGATATTTTCCGAGAAGGATATATTTTTAAAAAGGACCTGACCTAGAAGGATATATCTTTCAAGAACACCTGGAGAGACCTAGGCCTTAAGAAGAGAAGAAAGAGCTTAACTAAGTTCTACTAGTTTAAAGGAGAAATATTTGCCATGGTTCATTATCTTGCCATCTTGATGCCTGATTCATCTCCATAGTAGAGCACAAGCTAAGTTCCCTCATCATTTTAGTTACTTTTCATTTTATATTCCATTACTATTGTTCATGATCTGTTATTATATTATCTAACACGGGGTTGACATCCTCCAAGGGAGTTAAAATCCTCTTGGAATGGCACTGTTTGGAAACCCCACATAATCTGGTCTAATCTTATCTATTTCAGTTTTGCAGATCTAGCTTCTTTATATCATGCATCTATCTTATTTGCACCCATATCATCCATCGTCATCTCCAAGGTACTAAGCCCTTGTATACTCGACGTTGTTTAGTGTTTCTTGATTACTCGTACACTCATTTGGATAGGAAGTCTGAAACTCATATTAACATAAAATACAAATGGTGTAGCTAGCAGTCTTGTTTGAATTTATGTAACACATAGATCATTGACAAAGCTTCGTGTTCTATGGTTGTGTAATTTTGTTCTCGAGAGTCAACTTTCTACTAGCAAAATAGATAGAATGATCTATAAAACCTTCTCCAAGCTAATCCAACACCGTGTCAATGGCCATGCTAGAGGCATCCACATGTATATGAAATGGTAGGTCCCACGAAGGAAAGCATAGAATAGGCATGGTAGTAAGTTTCTCCTTGAATGTCTCGAAATGCGCATTATTGTGGTTCTCCCAAGAGAATGTACCTTTCCCTTTCAAGTAACTCCTCCAAATTTAAGGCAACCTTGGCATATCCATTTATAATTTTCTATAATACCCCGTGTGACCCAAGAATCTACGCACCTCACTTTGACTAGTAGGCTCTTTTAACTCGATAATGACCGCAACCTTAGTTAGATCAACCAAAGTGACCTTCCTTACAGATTTTATGTGTCCTAACAAGATTCCAAATGGTGTGGAAAATATGCACTTCTTGATGTTCAAAGAGATACTCAATTGTATACATCTTTCAAACATTAAGTTCATATTGTCACAATGATCCTTAACAAGTCCATACACTATCCAATCATCTAAATAAACATGTAAGAAGTTCTGAATAAAATCTTTGAACGCTTGAACAACTATGCGTGAAAATATAACAGGCACATTTTTTAGATCAAAAGGCATCATGGTATAGGTGAAGCTATCCCATTCAATATTAAAGGTAGTATTTTCCGATCCTCTTGGGAAATCCTGACCTGGTGATACCCAGAGAACCCATCTCGTGAACAAATAGATTTCGTGCCTGCAACACCTTCTAGTATTTCCTCGAGTGAATGGCATAGGAAAGGGATCAGTCACACATATAGCATTCAGTTCCCTGTAGTCCACACAGATCCTAATCCATCCATCCTTCTTGATATTGATCGCCATTGGACTAACCCATTCTGACTCGTCTAGGAGCTTGATGATTCCAGAATTCAACATTTTTTCAATCTCTTCCTTGACCTTTTCGCGCAAGTTGGGGTTCATCCTATAGGGTCTCTTTCTAACTCGGGTGCACACCTTCCTTAAGATTTATCTTCATTTCTCCTAATGATTTATGCATGCCTTTAATTTCATGGTACCCCGAGGGAATAAGTCATAATAATCCCATAGTAACTCAATGATTTTTTCCACTTCATAGTCTGACCAATAGTCTCCAATTATGGTCTCTTTAGGCTTAGCATTTGATCTAATATTCACTTTCTTTGTCTTCATAAGCTCATGATAGGTAGGTGTGGTCTTATCTACACTGTCCAACACCTCACGCCTACTTGTTGAATGGTCTACCTCCAAATTTTCTACTTCTTCATCATCCACTAAGTAGACCATTTTTCCTTTTTCTTTCTCAAGGCAAGCACACTAAAGTAACATGGCATTTGTCTCTATTTCTTCAAAAAATGCGCTCCTGAGTCTCCTTCATCAAATAACTCCTGAATGAGTTCTTCCACCTTGGCACTATCCCCATAGTTAAGCACTTTATAACCTTTAATGCTTCTTCCACCAGAGGTTTAGTAGAGAAGAATTCAAATGTCTGGGTCATTCCTATAATTAAATCCTGCCAATTTCCAGTCTCTCTATGGAGTTTTGCATATACATACCAAGCATGTGTGTAGCCTTGTAAAGTGGAATAAAACTTTTGTACCCAGAGTGAAGGTGGTAAAGCAACCTGCCCCTTTGTCCAGAGTCCCTCACATTGTTGAATGTGGGGCTGAACAAGTTGATTACCATGGTAAGTACAAATTTGAGTAGGTGCATTGCTCCTAAAGAACCTAGTTACAAGAGCAATCCTAATTTCATTCCATCCTACAAGATTATCCTTATGAACCACCCACCAACGATGTTGTTGTCCCACATAGGGTATATGCTAGCATATTCCGTCTCTCCAATTGGTCTATCCATTATTCCTCCATGGCACGTAGGAACACCATAGGGTCTCCTTCTCCGGTGTAACGAGGTACCGAGTTGTTACCTATTCTCCTGATACAACGTGGTCTGTTGTCCCTAGTAAATATGTTCTTTACTTCGCACCCTACCAACTCATAAGTGCTATGAGCCCAATTATCACAAGCAACACTTGTAGTATCACTAATAGACTATGCATCCTCCCATTGAAGGATTCCTTCTTTAGATGGCTCATGCACCTCTGGGTCCCAGATGACACGTACATAAATCCTATTCAGGTCTTCCTCACTCAAGGGCTCAACATAGGGTGCAGATTTTCCATCTGTTAATGGGATAATAACCCTTTCCTCCTTATTTTCAAAGCTTATATAGCCCTTGTTGAACTGAAGATCAGCATTATTTGCATAGCACCAAGGATGCCCCAGTAGAGCTAGGAAGCTATCTACCTCTGCCAGTGCTAAGACCTCAAAATATCTAGTGAACTTGGCTCCTTGTATGGTAATGGATGCATCTTTTAAAAATCTGATGGGAGTGGCCTTAGTTCAATTAGCCATGAACAAAACATTAGAGGATGGATGCAATGGAGGTCTCCCCATTTGTACCCATGCATCTAAAGTAAGAACATTGACTTCCACACCTATATCAATCAATATATTATTCAAAATCCACCAATCCACAATAGCATTCAGAGTGATTTCCTTATCATAATCTATGCTTATGAGGGGGATATTTACATGCGAGATCTCATCCAGGTCTCAATACTTGTGCACGGGGTGTTTCCCTTTAACTACTTCCCTAATAGTGGAATGATATTCTCTTGGTGCAACATTTTTCACACTTCTTTCAAGTCATCCATATCAAATTGGACCGTCTCTGATGCTTTCTTTTGCTCCATCTTCCATGATTGCTCCTTTAAATATTGTATTTCACCCTGAAAATTTATGATTACCTCCATGGTTTCTTGATAAACATCCTTCTGATGGGTAGGATCTGGGTACCGTGCATGTAGAACCTCCTCCTTAGTGATGGTAGGATATTGTTGCAATGCCTCTTTGACATGCGCAGCTTCAGTGCAAGTATTGATCCTTACCTGCAATGCCTCGGATTCTATTTCCAACTTGGGCATCCACTGGTTTTCCACAGTGCGTTGTATCCTAACCATCCCTATGCCTTTTTTTCTTGTTTATGTTGTTTACTAAGATGCTCATAATATTCTAGGCATTCCTCATAACTATGATTCTTCCCACAGAAATAACATGTAATATTTTGAGGACATTCACACCTGTAGTGGTCAAGATATCCGCATGTATAACATGTTCCACAAGGGAACTCACCTCATCCACCACCGTGGCCTCGTCCTCCAAATCCACCATGGTATCCTCGACCTCTTCCACAACCACCTTTAAAATTCCCTTCACTCTAATCATAGCACACTTTGATTGTGATCATGATCCTGATGCTTGTTCTTTCCTTTAGAGTTATTTGAAACTCATGTCTATCGTACACCAATGTCTATAGCATCATGGATCTGACCAATCAACCAACAGTCTTCCATGTCATGAGTTGTGGACCTGTAAATTTTACAGTAACAAGAGATGTTCTTCCTTATTGTGCATTGTAATAATGGGTAGTGGCTAACATCATGGTTTAAATGACATATCTCACAGTCTAGTAGTAATGAGCGTACTAATATACGGGGAAAAATATCCTTTGTGTGACCTTCCACTTCACAATTTGTGCACCAAATCCCCGTGTGCATCTCATGTGCTAAATTTTCCAATAGCTTCTCCAACTGCTTCACCATAGTTGTGATTTGTGCTTCTAAAAATGGGCTCACCCTAGTGTCTATACTTCCAACTACCTCAGCACATAAGGCTACTTCAAGTGCTTCGCATGGATTAGTGTATGTCTTATGTGATAGTGCCCTCCTAAAAGGGGTAATCAAACCTCAAAAAAACTATTTTGCATGTTGGCTCGTATGAATATCATAAGAGAGCTTAGATAAAATCATTTTTAAACGAACATCATACTCTCTAACACTCTCATTAGTTCCTTGCTTAATATCCTTGAGTGTGCTTATACTCTTCTGCTCAAACACGGGATGTGAAACTCTTCAAGGAAAACATCTTGTAAAGATGCATAGTCTACACAAAGTCGATTAGGGTCAAACTTTCTGTAACCGTGTGTGTGCCCTTGTAGCATAGTAGTGAATTGACTTGCTTTGTGCTAAGAAGTCATGATTCCTTTGGCACGCCACTATATTTCACACATGTGCACTTGTTCAGTAGCATCTTTTATGCCCCTATACTTTAGAAGATGAAGAGAAATCTCCATATAAATATTTTGGGGTTGGTGCGTACCTTGCCCACCTAATCCAGAACCTACAGTGGTTCCTCCACCTCCAAAACCACCAGATCCACCAGAACTAGAACCACCTATACCTCTTGATCCTGAACTTGTATCCGGATTCGGACCAAAAGATGTACTCCCCTGTGTCCCAATAGTAGTACTGAACTGCACCCCTACGGTCTACGAAATGTTACTACTCCCCGAAGAGAGTTCAAAATTATGCGCGCCTGAATTCTGTGTAGAAGATACACCTGAAAAAGTACCTCCAAACAATAATGAAGACATTTGTGATGTCATCGATGTGCTTCTTATATGACTTACTCCTACTCTCCTACTACCTAAATTAGCTTGCTTTGTGCTAGATATTGGAAGACCAAGCGCAAGGGAAAGGTTACCAGGTAGATTCAGATGCACACCCGTGGCCCAGGTTGTCTCTACTAACGCACTTCTATGTGAGGCTAAGGGGGTTCCTTGTCATGCTTTCCCAAATGGGGGAGTTCCTAATGCTCAAGTTTCATGTCCTCTGCATGAACTTCAAATCCTTCTCAAGACATCTCTCTCTTCAACACCATCCACTCCACAATGTCACACTACTTCTCTATCTCCCTCTCACACACCTCATTGTAGTTAAGCCACATTTCTTCTCTCTATGCCTCACTGCCGCTAGGTCTACCATCTTTCACCAAACCTGATCCCGTCCCGCGCGTGGTGGGGTTTAATTAGCCTTTGATTTTCTCTCCAAGTTCAGGGTTACCATCAAAATTTTGATCGCCAGTGGAATGCCTTGTAGGTAAGTTCCCTAAGATATCATAAAAATTGGAATTCAGCTACCTCTGGGCAAAAATAAGTGGAAATTGAGTACTCCAAGATATAGTTTTTCAAAACACCACGGAACCACAAAACCACGTATCCACAAAGTGCGAGTTTGAATTAGATCATCATCATAAAGGGTCTAAAATTCTTCCTACGTCTAGACAAGTGTGCAATACCTCCAATTTCATTTAGATGCATAAGCAACTAGCCACTCGTATAATTCTACCGGAAAGATAGTGAAGAAGCTCTTGTACAAACAAATATCATATTCTGCTCCACCCATGTGCGTGCATTAAACTCAGATCCAGTGTTGAACCTCCATGCGTATTCTCCTTCTAGGTCATGTGTCCACTCCTCAACACTTGCTAGGGTCACCCGGTATGTCTTCATCGTGAACCATCTTGAAAGTAATTAAAAAAGAGGTCCCAGAAATAGAACCAATGATGCGGCCTAGAATTTACTAGTAGATTGATCACAGCGCATTGGCACATCACTCAGCCTAGACTAAGCGCTCACCCAAAGCATGCAAAGGTACCAGGCCCCTCTTTAGGGTTGTTTTTACAGGATGTTAGCATGATGAAGACTTAATGTATTCAAATATATACTTAATAGATCATTCTACAGTGCATGTTCAGATCTATATCTAAATAATAACATATTTAAATGATAACCATGATGAAATCAAGCATGTAAGATCCAATTATACTTAAAATTAACACTCTGATTCAGCTAATACACTCCATTATATTAAACATAATAAATACACAGAAGCTCATTACAATAGATAATACCATAGTTTATGCGCGCATCAGATTTGGCAGCATAACCTCACAATAATTCAGTTCTCACATACCACTACTATATTACATAGTTCATTACATATTTATAAGGGTGGGGAATTTCCCTTCACCACTTATCTATTCCCAAAATAGGTCGCATGCTGAAAATATCCATGTGCCTTTACAATTACAGCCACACATGCAAGTGTGCTAACAATAGATCTCTCCTAGTTAACTATCAGTCGTAATTCTATCTTTAGCCCACATCCATGCAAAGCACTCCATAGCCACTCTTCCAAAAATAGTCGATGCGTGTCACACAATTATTTTCCCATTTGATGTGCTCCACACGCCATCTTCCAAAAATAGATCACAATCGTGAAAACGGCTAAGTCCTGATCCTCTGTCCTCCGTGCACAATTCCTTCCCAATCCTCCCGCACCTTTGAATGTGCTCTTCTCTTCTACGTGAATATTCTATATTCCTTCTGCTAAGTGTTATACATTGTCTGCTCAATAGTAAGACCAACGGTTGAAGGTGCATTTCTCTATTTCCTTAAATCTCTAAATTATGATATATATGTTATGATACAATCTATGGGAGGGATAACCTTACCAGGAGCTTATGCCATAACTATTAGAGTTGAGAATTTCCTAATTCAAGCTAATAAACTTGCACCTAGGCCACCTATGCCAATTTATCTAGAAATGGGGAATCCTAGTTCTAGTCAAACTCCTATATTAGCCCCTATTCTTGCCCCTAGAGATCAAAGTTCCAATGAGGTTTCTACATCTTCTTTTAGTACCTCAACTTAACTCCAAGAAGTCATGAAGCAATTACAGAACCTAGGGAATGAGTTGGTGACCCTTAAGAGGCAAAAATCTCATAATTTTGGACCTTATCAGCCCCAAGCTCAACGAAATAGACCTCCATGTCAATTTAATAGACCTCTTGTTCAAGCTGCAAAAAAAAAAATCAAGGACAACCCCACCTACTAGTCCATTTCAACTATACAATCCTAATACACCTTCAACATCCAGAGCCTTGGTTCCTATCCAAAATAATTTTTCATAGGAATATAAATGGGTGTTTTCCTTGTGGTCAACCCTATGATCGAGCAACAATTTTCAATGGTATGCTAATCCAGGCCTTGATGGTACAAAATTTTGGTGCGTATCAAGAAAAAAATGAAGAGTAAAATCAACAGCAAGAAAGCACTCAAGAGGCATCCTAGAATGATACTTCACTAGTGAACTGGAAGACAGAGGATTTATGTGGTATAAATCAGTCTCCTTCTTCGGGGTAGCATCCAACACAAGGTATAAGAAAAGAAATAAAGAGAGAGGAAAATCATCAAATGCAGTGTTGCTCAACCTTCTATCACACCCCAAGGAGTTGGTATCTCAAACCCAGTCCCAAGCTTACAAAATTAGCCTAGAGTACCTATTATAGCAGCTCATGTGCAAGAGAATGTAGTGTTAAGAAAAGGGCAGGAAAATGATATCCCATCTCCTTTCAATATCATTGACCACATGAAGAAAACAAACGTGAGTATCTCTATATGGGAATCATTGGCAATTCCCAACCGAAGGGATTTTGCAAGCAACCATAGCTAACTTTCCCATCTCAAATGAGTCACCCAAGGATCAAGAGAATGTCCTCACCAATGTATTACAGCAAAAGGAGGGTCAATCAAGTAGAAATATGAAGCCTCCACCATTTTATGTGTCCTTGATTATCGGTGATAATTTGGTGCACAATTGCATGTTTGATTCAAAAGCAAGCAACTCGGTGATGCCTAAACAAATAGCATATCATTGGGCCTCAAGTATGAGCATATTTCTAAAGGAGTGGTACAATTGACCGGATGGAAGTGGGAATTATGGGAATCATAAAGGGTTTAAACCTCACATTGCATGCATGTCTTAATGTCACAACAGCAAGATATATCGAGTCATTGATTTACCCACTCTTTGCTTTGTGTTTGTCAAGGGATTTCACGGCTAAAATTGGTGAGTACCTATCAGCTGATTGGTCCCACATGATTTTTAGGACAAGGTATGGAGCTCAAGCTACAATCCAATCTAAGCCAATTTCAAGTATCACGTTGAGCCTTACATGCCAAGTCCAATCAATGCCAACTGTTCAACCTTTGATCAAGAAGATTTCCCAGCACTCGGGAAGCGAATACTAAGGTTGGAGGCATCCCGATTCAACACTTGATGAGTGGGCTCATAAGAGGCATGGCTACGATCCAAACAAGGAGATGCAAGAAGCTAAACTAGGCATCTATTGTCTACATGAAGAGATTCCACCTCTTTCTAGAATCACCAAACCGGATGATGAAGATGACAATAAAGTTTGGAAATTGTTTTTGATGGTTCGAGGAGCAGAAAGGTACGGGAGGAGTAATGCCGGTATCTCCAAAAGGTATGAAATACTACTCTACTTTTAGATTTTATTTTAGTTGTTCAAATAATATAGTAGAGTATGAATCACTCATCCATGGACTACAATGGGCAAGGAAAAGGAGCATAAAAATTTGTAGGTTTTTGGGGATAGTGAACTAATAGTAAACCTGGTCATAAGATCCCATACAGAAAAAAAAAATTATATTCTCAAAGCATATAAGCACATGGTATGGGACCTCTTAGAGGATTTTGATGCCTTCAATATCCAGGCCATTCCTAGAAAAGAGAATGATGTTGCTAACATACTTGTTACAATTGGAGCAAGGTTTGATGTGGTTGAGGATATTAGGAGAAGCAAAATTTAGCCTCATATCAGAATGGTGGTGAGACCTATTGTACCTGATAATTTCACAAGTTGGAAAGTCTTTGAGAATGACTAGCAGATTGTCAACTTCCTTCGAGAAGAATATGAGTTCTCTTCTAAGAATCAAGGAAAATTGGAGCAGCAGTATGGTGATCAAGTAGTCCAGCTGAGAAAAAATAAGCTGCCAAAATTTCTAGTGACTCTTGAATCAATATTCAATCCCAATGATTAGTTCTAGAAAGAGAAAACAAACATCACGGTCAAAGGAGAAGATTCAAAGTCAATTTCAGTGGGTGAAGGCAAGGTGCTCCAAATTGGCAAAGTAAGTACTCATCAAGAAAATTTTGATTTTATTAAAATTTGTCAAAAATCTCAGGATATATTTGCTTGGAGTTATGAAGATTTGAGAGGATTTTATCCAAGATTGGCACAACATATTATTGAGCTATATTCATAATCTAAGCTCAACAGGTAAAAGCAAAGGTTGGTGAGCCCTCATATTGAGCCCTTAATGAAGAAATAATTGAACAAATTGATTAAAGCAAGCATAATATTTCCTATCAAGCACTCTTCATGGGTAGCAAATCTAGTGTCGATTAGGAAAAGAAATGGGGAAATCAGGTTGTGTGTATATTTATGGGACTTGAATAGAGCTTCCTCAAGGATTGTTATCCACTCCCTCCATGGAACAAATATTACATGCAGTAGTTGGATCGAAAAAGTCATCACTCCTAGATGGCTACTCGGCTATAACCAAATCATGGTGAAAGAGGAAGATCAATTCAAAATAGCCTTCACCACAAAATGGGGCACATATGCTTATAGGAAAATTCCATTTGGATTATCAAATGTTGGAATGAAAATTCTAGAGGACCGTGGCCATAGCATTCAAGGGGTTGATTAACAAGATGGTTCTTATTTATCTTGATGATATCATGGTGTTCTCCAAGAATGTAGCTATGCACCTTTCTCACCTCAGGAAATTATTCAAGAGATGTAGACAATTTGGAGTATCTTTGAATCCTAAGAAATGTTTATTCTTGGCACATGAGGGCAAGCTTCTGGGTCACATTGTCTCAAATGAAGGGCTGACTATCGATCCTAAGAGATTGAAATTTATCCTTGCTCTACCTTTGCCTAGTCATAAGAGGGATCTCCAAAGTTTCTTGGGGAAAATCAATTTTGTCAGGAGGTTTTTCCTAACTTTGTTAATCTTGTCAAACCACTAACATTGATGTTAAAGAAGAACATGGATTTCAAATGGACTCTTAAGGAAAAGAAATCTCTGAAGCTATAAAGCAAGCCATTGCACAGGCTCCAACCCTCATAAATCCATATTTTTTGAAGGACTTCACTCTATATGCTTTTGCGGCATAGATGTAATATCTGCAATACTAGTACAATTGAATCAAGAAGGACTAGAGCAACCTATTACATTCTTCAACCAGGGCCTTGAAGATTATGAGGTGAGGTATTCATTCATTGAGAAACATGTCCTTGTTGTGATAAGAAGTTTAAAGAAATTCAAACATCTAGTGTCAAATAATAGAATTCATTTACTAGTTTCACATGCAAATGTGAAATATTTTCTTTTGAACAAAGACTTTAATGAGAAAAGGGCTAGTTAGATAACCAAGGTCATGGAGTATGAAATTGATATCAAGGTGACCAAAATGGTTAGGGATAAAAGGTTATGTGAACATCTAGTTTCAAGCCAATATGCAGATGAAGAGGCCATCCTTATGGTTCAAGATGATCAAGATTTATTCATTAATGCATTACCTAACCCTTGTTGGACTCAGGATATAATCCACTTCCTCCAAATAGTTCAAAGCCCTCAAGGTTTGAGCAAGGGAAAGAGAAGGCATTTCAGGCTATAAACTATACCATGTGTACTTGTAGATAATTTTTGTTCAAAAGGGATGTGAATGGCATTCTCCTAAGATGCATTAAAATAGATTAGATAGAGAGGGTATTACATGAGTTTCATGATGGAGAAATAGGTGGTCATTTTTCCCCAAAAGCAACATCTCTTAGAATCATGAAAGCTGGTTATTACTAGCCTATTCTTTTCAATTATTGTCACTCATGGATCAAGAAATTCAAGAAGTGTGCCTTCTTCACAGGAAAAGAGAGACTAACAGCCCTCCCATTACACCCCATATTTGTAAATGAACCATTCATGCAATGGGGTTTGGACTTTATTTGGGTGATCAACCCAAATTCTATCCTAGGTCACAAATGGATCTTGACAACTATAGATTACTTCACCAAGTGGATAGAGGTAGTTGCAATCAAGAAAGAAAATGAAGTCAGCATTCTAGATTTCTATGAAGGTATTGTGATAAGGTTTGGTGTCCCTTCCACTATAATATCAGATAATGCTTTGGTTTTTCTTGGGATAAAAATATCTAACTGGGTTTTTAGGAATAGCATCTATTTGAGCACATATTCTAATTATTACCCTTAGGGTAATGGCCAAGATGAGTCCACCAACAAGAAATTTCTAAATATTATAAGGAGAAATCTAGATGAGAACAAGAGGACTTAGCATACCAAGCTGAAATCAGCCTTGTGGGCTGATAGAATCACTCCTGAATAATTCAACTGGTTATTCTCCTTTCAAGTTTTTATATGGTAGGGAAGCAAGGATGCCAATATCCCTAGAGCTACCAACATTGGAGCTTATCAAGTAGTTGGAGTTGTTTGAGTTTGAATCCATGGAAGTCAGGTATGTAGAGCTCATGGAGCTAGAAGAGTTGAGAAACCAAGCTATGGAAGCAATAGAGAAAGACCAAGCTCAAATCAAGATGAGCTTTGACAAAAAGGCCAAAAATAGAAACTTCCAAGAAGGAGACTTGGTCCTGAAATGGGATGCAGACAGAGCCAAACCAGAAGACACTCTAAGTTTGATGCAATATGGAGTAGCCCTTATATGATTTTAAGATGCAAATAAAAAAATGTTTTCCAATTGTCAAAGTTGGATGGAGAAGAATTGCATATTCCAGTCAATGGAATCTATCTCAAGCATTATTACTAAAGTAAATTATCTTCATTGTACATGTTAGTTTAGGATTTCTAATTCCTTCAAGTGCTTGTGGCACATTGCTCTATTGGTAGTGTAGGGTTACTTTTTTAATAAGTGTTTGTGCACTCTCTACATATTCCATTTTGGATGTGTATGATTTTGTTGTTTATACATATTCGTGCCTTTTGTTGCTCTTGCACTTTTCAGTTTCATGAAGGGTTTTGTGATGGACCAATCAGCCTCCAACCCAAGGTTTTACGAATGACAAGCCCTAGCATTGTTTCAGAGGTTTAAGGGATGAAATCTCATGTGTCGGACTAGTTTCAACAATCAAAGTGACTCCATGCCCTACGGATCCTCCAGGTCACCGGTCTTTCAAATCTCACGTGTAGATCACCCCGCAAATCGTCAATTGTTATCCATTTTTGCACCCCTGCAAAATGGAAAACTTAATCGTCCGAAAGGCGTTGGCGGTTGATGGATGCAATGCTTTTCAATTTATAGAGTGGCTAGCGGATTGGATGCAAGGCTTTTCAATTTACCAATTTAATCAAGTATGGCACCCATGACTACCCGTGCAAGCAAAGGACCAATTTGTATGGCTTCCCATACCTCTTTAATGAAATTTGTCAATTAGTGAGGCAATTTGAGGATCTTCATCTATATATTGTAAAATTCACCTCATTTTGAGGGGAGACATTTTGTAATGTAAATGAACCCTACCAAAATTGTTCCAGCACTTTTGTGAGCTATAAGCTTCAATTTAGGAACTTTGTAAAATATTTTACCTTTATCAACTCTATAATAAATTGTGCATCATTTTAAGCAATAAAAATCAGTGTTTTGTGGCTTTTCTTGCCCTAGCTCGAGTTGTATTGCATTCTTCACCTTCTATTATATTTTCAGGTATATTGTGCATGTTTTGCCCCTTTTGTAGGACCCAAACTTGTTGTGCCCCATGAAGATGGAGATGTAAATGTGGTTTGGATTGTGGAATTTTTCCTACCCTCTCCCACTCTTTTTTCTCCCCATTTTCACTCACTTAGAATATCTCCACTCTCTTGTCCTTTGTGTCATCGCCTACCTTAGTTTAGGATTTACATTTTATGCATCTCCCTCTTCATTGGTCCCTTGGAATTGATAGTTTAGGAGTAGTTTAACATTAGGAATAAGTAGAGGAACCAGCCTTCTCTCGGAGGTTTGTCTTAGTTGTAGGTGTCCCGCACCTTAAGGCAATCCATGTTAGTCAAAAAGTACGGATCTGGAATGTGCAAATCCTAGGGTGCTACTTTTTTGACATAACAGCACCTTATGGTATCTTGGACTCAAGAACCCATTAATGTGGGTAGGCAATCACCGATATCAATATACCCTCGAAATTATCTCAACCTCCCGAAGTCAACCACATTACTAAAGAGGATGATCCTTTCACTCTCTCTGTCAACCATATTCTCCATAAAATTCAGAGAGTGTTCACTTTCATCAAAAATTGGCATGATTATATGGATATCCTAAAGGATGTCATTCATAATGCTTGTGAGGATATTAAAATATCCATTGACATTGTGGTAAACTCATTAGGTATATCTCTCGAGGTGATAGAAGGCGGTCATCATTCTCAATGAGATTATAAATATGTAATAGTTCTTTGTTTTGGCCACCTTTTTTGGATCCTCTTGTTAGATATTTTTGTACAAGGATGAGGATATTTTCAAAATTCTACCTTTTACCCTTTTTTAAAAAATTTATGGCCTCGTAAAGGTCCAAAATACATGATCTACTCAACTAAATTGGAAAAAAACTACTAAATATATAAACATGGGTTATAAACATGTAAAAATTAACATCGCCATTATGTAGATCATGAAAAATTAGGTAAGTTGAACAAATAATCTTCTCGGGATTTAACAATAAAAAAGTTATGAGCCCCTAAGAAATGTACTTTAAAAAAGGGCTCAATGGTGAAAGTATAGCTCTTGGGGCTAAAATTTTCTTGTGGGTGGTCATATGGTGGGATAGGGATTGAACACAGCTAGTAGTAGAGAAATGGCGATCAAATGGGTGATCAAGGGCTAATTATTTTCAACATATAGAATGCGAATGATGTTGAGCATGCATAATGCACCAGAATTGTCATGAAACTTCAAATGCATGTCATGGGTGTCTTGGTGCTCCATTTTTACATACCATTACTTTTTGGAATCTATCAAAGAGGTCAATTTGAAAAATATGCTTTAGTTCCATGTTTTTGTAAAATAAAAATAAAAATAAACATTTTATTCTTTCTTTCTCCTCACTTGCCCCAAAAATTTAGATTTTTCCAAAAACAAAAAAACCAAAAATGACCCTATAATATCAATTTTGGCACACAAAAATACCCATTGGGTAATTTTGAAAACCCACAACATGGATTGGCTCAAAAATTTTAGGGGTTTGGGAAGAAGCGTGGTAATTCTAGAATTGATGAAGGTGTAGAAATTCACATATGAAAATCCTCTAAAGGGAATTTGAGATCCACCAAAAATAATCAAAATAGAAAAAATGTAGAAATATCTTCAAAAAAAAATCTTCATTCATATCTGCAAGACAAATAATTCAAATATCTCTACATAAAATTCTAGATCTAAAAAATTATGAGACAAAGATTGTAGATCTCACTTTGATACCATATAGTAATTAAGGATGTCCCAATAAAACTCCACAATGCAAGCATCCATAAAAAATACTTAGATGAGAGGAACAGATTCACCAAAAAATGTACTTTATAATAAACTAAAAGAAATATATAATGCATATGTGTGTGCAACCAGTAGTGTTTGTACCAAAATAAAATATCCCTAAAAGACTACACCTTTTTCATTTATGAAGATGAGTTTAAGCTCTAATCTAACTTTCCATAAGGACACAAAGGTTCTTTATATAGGAAAAGTAAGAGGTGAGTGAGATATTTTTATTGATTGAGTAAAATGTGGGATAGGATCACTCCCCAAGGGACACCTCTCCCTTCTCACACATGTGAGGATAAATATCACTTAGATGTGCATATACTAATGTTATGCACAATAAATCTCACCTTGGTAACAAAACCACTTAAGGTGGAATTCACAAAAAGTGTTAATATGATACACACCGACTTATTTTGTTAAAGGCCTTAATAGATACATTATCATGGGGGTGATAAGGCATTGTTTTATGATACATAATCATTAATTTATATAGTAATATGTGCATTGTTTCTATTAATAAATGGTTTCCCCATCACTAATTAAGTTTAACGAGCATCCTACTTGCTCATAAAATTTTCCCAAAAAAATTGGGCATTGTAGTAGCAATTAAATCTCTGGTGGAGGTTGCTTATTCCAACCATGTTAAATAGTTCGTGCATTAATGATATAACTTGTTTCATTATTGCACTCATCTAGGAGATTGGTTGTATAAATTCGGTTTTCCACTTTTCAACCAATTTTGGCACTAGACAAGGACCATAGGAGTTTCATCTCATTTATTTGGTTTTCCTATTTGCTATAAATTGTCACATAATAGTACAAAATTGTTTTCATCATTGAATATTGTTGGACACCAAGGCCCTGAAAATAAATTTTCCTTGTGGTGGTTTCTCCTATATAATGGCCTTCTATGACTCCATGTATTTCTCATAGTACTACCTCTCTTTCATACTTTAGCCCAAAATAGTGAAATGCTTCATCCCTTCTCGTTATATATGATTCTCCACCAATTAAATGATAAGTGGATGTTTATACTACTATATTTTACTACTCCTTTGTTAAAATTTCTTCTTGAGCTACTCTGAAGCTCAAAATAACACAATGTCTGTGAGTTTTGTAGGGACTTTGGTCACTCTATAAAGTTGTGCATCTAGCATATGGTCTTGAATATTATATGTCCGCTCTCTAGTGTTTATCCTTCAAAGATGATCAAAAATACAATTTTGTTTCTTTGGCTTTACTATAACTGAAAATTTTGAATTCCTTAAATAAAATTATCCATCGACATACATGACCATGAAAAAACATTATTTACCAATTATTTAATTGCGCTATAGTTTGTATAAAACAAAAATGGGTTTCTACAATACATACACCATAGCTAATGCTCCTCATTTAGTAGTGATATAGTTCTTTTCTATTGAAGATAACTTTCTACTATAAAAATAGATGGGATGATTTTTCTTTCTTTCTTCTAATTGTGTTAAAATTGCTCCATTTGCTTTTCCTAAAGCATTTGCATGTACATGGAAGGGATTCTTCTAGGTTAGGAACCTTAATATAGGTGCACTTTTTAACGTTTCCTTCGTCATCTCAAACACTTATTTTTGTCATTCAATCTAGATAAAAGGGCTATCTTTCTTTAATAGTTCCTCAAGCAGGGATACAATTCTTGATGAAATTTCTATAATATTCATAATTTCCAAGAAAAGTGTGCACGTCTCTTTTGTTATATGGTGGTTAAATTTATAATATGATGGCTATTTTTCCTAGGTCTACTAACATCCCTTCATTGAAAATCACATGACCTAGGACTTTGAATGGTGTAGCAAAAACACACTTCTTGAGGTTTAAAGATATTTGTAGCTATCGACACCTTTCAAACATAATCTTAAGGATATTTTAGAAATATTTTAGTATCTTGTATCTAAATATAAAAATAAAAATTTGTCAATAAAATTCTTGAATGCCTCTACCACTATACATGAGAAAACCATAGGTGCATTATTTAGCCCAAAGGTAATTACATTATAGGAAAATTAACCCCATTATATGGAGCATTTGGTTTTGGCCTTGTATTATTCAACAATGTGAATTTTTTTGTAACCTAAAAATCGATCTTTAAAGGTATACACCTCATAGCTTGATACTCCTTTCAAAATTTCTGTGTGAAGGGTATAAGAACATTTTAATCACACATGGTTCATTTAGTGCACAAAACTCTATACATATCCTCAAGTGCCCATTCTTCTTAATAATAATTACCATAAGGCTCACATAATTTGATTCTTCTACATGAAAGATGAATTTTGATGCCAACTTCTTATCAATTTCATTTTTAACGCTTATCCTCAAGTTTAGGTTCATCCTATAGGGTTATTTTTACAGGTTTAGCTCCTTCATGTAACTTCATGATGATCATTTTTTCTTAAGAGGGATGAACTACTTTCATTGCATGGTATCCTTTAGGGAAGGTCTTTGAATTATCATATGAGTTCAATAATTCAGCTCAATTCTTGGTCGACCAATAATTAACAATGGTAGTAATATTTGGACCATCTTCTATTTTAATGTTGACCTATTTTGTGTGCATGGGTTGATTTAAGTATTGTGATCCTTGATTTATTAATATCCTATATTAGACAATATCCCTTAGTTTTTGTCACATTAATATGCTCAATCTGTCAAATTCTTCATCAATTTTCATAATCCTCTTTCCCTTTTCAAAACTTTTTTCAAGGGCCCTAGTCTTCTAAGCGAGGATGCTTACATGTTCTTCAAACATGTCCAAAAAGGAATAGTCATCATCACCATATATTATGTATATGTTCTTTCATATGTGCATATTTATTGAATATCAAGTTCCTTATTACTTCTAAGGAGGTATTTGATGCTCATGTTTCGACATGCAACCAAATGTGCACGTAAATGAGGTTTTTAATGATCCCCATTCAGTAGTATATATGTTGGTTTCTATGGTAACATAGCATGTGTGTTCCCATTTATTTGAATTCAAATACAACACATGGACCCACAAAGTAGTTAAAATGTGGGTAGAATGATTCATCCATAATCATTTACATGTTTACAAGTGATTGTTAGGATCAATTATCCCATCATAGACTAGTAAGCCTTTGCTAAGGTTGTTTATCTCAAAGCATATTTTTATGATCCCTTTAATATTGTTCCATCCTAATAACATTGGTTTATGTACATCCCACTATGGCATAGCTATTATTTTCAGCATATAATCTAAATATATAACTCTCTTCCTCCTTAGGTAGGTAAGATTTTAGGTCAACCACATATGCATCTGCACATGACCCATCAAAATCGGCAATTTTCTTAGCATATCCTTAGATAAAATACATTTTTCTCTAGTGGTGTGCACTTAGGTATCCAATGCGGATTCACTATGGTGTATGCATATGTCCCCTTGAAATTTATATCCAACCACTAGTATTTTCCTACTTTTACGCATCTTCATCCTATTACCTCATATATGTCCTCAACCCGTCAAGTCGAGTGTCAAGTGCTACTTGTTTTGGTGACCAAAACACTACTTCCTCAATCAATCACTCCATCATCCATCAAGTTGGTATAGTCTCTCCATTTTTCATTACATTATAAATAAAAATCACATCTTTTATATCGACACTCTTAGCAAATGGGGGTCCATAAGTGTCAACTATATGGAAAACAATTATGTTCATCGTTCTCAAAACTTATATAATGCTTCTTGAAGAACACATCTATATTGTTCTCAAAACCATTTGGTCTTCCCAATAAGATGAGGTAATTATCAACTTTTATCAACTCTATTACTTCAAAATATATCTATTGTAAATTTTTCTCACTTATATCAAGCTCAACATTGTTCAAGATTGCCATGGGTAGGACATAGATCTTGTCATCCATGAACAAGATGCATTTAGTTGAATCCAATGATAGTCTACCCATCTTACTCCATGCATCAATTGTTATAATATTGACTTTTGCACCTATTTCAATTAGGGTATTCATTAACTTATGCTCATTGATAATTTCATCAATTAACAACTCTTGATTAAATATATGCTTAGCTGATTTCAAGTCTCTTTTTGCCAAACATTCTTTTCACACATTAAACACTCCACTTGATGTTGGAATAGTAAAAAAATTAGTGAGATTATACACCTCTTGTGCAAAAGGTTTTCCTTGAAACAATTCCTTCATGTGCATATATACTTCCTTAGCCGATTGGAATTTACCTTGTAAGTTTCTCGATGATGTTTGATTCCCTCTTGCATGATCCTTTTCTAAGATGATCCATCAGGGTAGTTGGTCCCGGTGTTTTTATAGGTGTGCATAAGATCTTCATTCTTCACAAAAAAAAAAAAATCATACCACTCTTGGTAGTTAAAATTTACTTAGGGCCTTCTATATTATGTTTTGGGAGCCATCTCCAAGTCTAATGATTTTTGCACCTTTCAACACACCTTCCTTCTTTTGAGCTATGTTTTCATATAGTTCAGACAATCCTCGCTTTTGTGGATTTATAATATCTACATGTTACATATATGGGTCAATCAGTTTGGTAACGATTAGGTGATCCACACTTATAACTTGGCTGAGGTGTGAACCTTCCTCCACCTTTTGGTCCTTTTCCTCGATATTTCTACCTACGTACCCTTTTTGTTTCAAAAAAAAAAGATAAATGTGTGGCCCCTCAAGTTTTTTGGGAATATATTGATTAGTAATTTATCATCATAAGCAATGCCTAAGAAATAAGCATGAAATGATATGATTTATTGAGAAAATGTTTTATTTTTCATTAAATAATGTAAACTAAGGTGCAATGAAACCACTTGGAAAAGGGTGAACCAAGACATCATGTGACAAAGAGTTTGAAAGTGAATCATATGAAATAACCCTATTACTTGTCTTTTTAGTCCCTTAAGAAAGAATTTAAGTTACATTTATAAATAACCTAATGCATGGCTCATAATTTTGCATAGGTATGGGAGGAGGAGTAGCCAAAATCAGAAAATAAGATTCAAAGAAGGAAATGACATTGGAAGGAACTAAAGAATCCCTAGATGGTTGAGCTTCATTTGGAAATCTTATTGAATAGGTAAAACTTGAGAAGGTGCATAATAATTTTGAAAACTTTAAGGAATCACATTATAAGAAAGAAGAACAATTGAAGCATTTTAATAATCAACAACATAAGATTTTGAGAAGAACAAAGAGTAACAATACCTTGGCAATCAACACATTTTAATGTGTTCATAATTCTAGATATGTCAATAGGATTTTCCATTGAATATTTCTCAATCGTATGAATAAAGAACACAATCATTTTGAGCACTTAGAGGAATCGCGTTATGATCAATAGAATTTTACTAATAGAAACATTTTGAACATTTGACAAGGTAGGCAAGTTTATAGTTCAACGCATCTAGTTACGCTTATCCGTGTGGATTGTAATGGATCATTGGCATGCACAACTAATCTTACTCCTTGTGTTAGCCTATCATGCCAAATTGGGAACCTTGGCACTCTCAGCCGAGGCATGGAAGAATACTAGTGCCATCATGGTTTAGCATTATAATAAGGAAAAGTAGAGTAGTTAACATTGTATGATAATAAATCATGAAAATATACTAGATGAACACCTTGTACTTCATATTGATTGTTCAAAACATTACATTAACCATCTCATGCTCTTCTCTCCCCAACTAGCACAAACCTACTTGAATCTCCCTCTTATTTCTCTATATCTCTCTCCCTTTTACAATGAACCCTTTAAGGGGTATATATACTAGTGGGGACTTTCCTTTCACCGATTAAACAAAAGCTATTATTGGCCCTTGAGTTCTATTATCTACCAGCTTAATTATTACATCGTGGAAGTGGTTAGGCCACATACCACCAAAATTTATATTTACATGTTAATACCTCTGGAATATCCTCAACTATATTCATCCATGACCTCATTTTACTCACCTTATGGGTAATCTTTAGGCCCTCTATCGTATTTCGTTTTGCTTGTTTTTGCGTCATTTCCATGTAAGTAACCAAAATAATTAACGTGTTATCTTCCTCTGGTGTGTTCCTTTATTTTGCATGTACATGTTCTCTACTCATGTTCCTTCATGTCCTCTTACGAATATTCCTTCTACCTTATCCTAAAACCATCATGCTTCTCGCTGAACTTGTGCACCTTAAGACCTTTTCATGATGTTTCTTCAAAACTCTCACCCCTAGATTCTTTATAATCCTTACATATAGTTCTTTGTGTCCTTTCCATTCTTATCTTTTCCATCCTTCTCAAACACATATTTTGTAATTTTCTTGTGTGATCCCCCTCTAAACTTCCGCGTACACCAATCAAAGAATAATAATAATAATAAATATTCGAGTCCCAAATGTGGGACACAAATAATAATAAAGAATATAATAATTTTAGTGTCCAACATCACCCCACACTAATTTGGTTGTCCGCCCTTAGGCAACAATTTTTATGGCTCTTTGAAGAGATAAAACACCTCTTATTTAAGCACATATTTATACACTTTTCACTCACCTATTACCTTGTTATAGAGAGACGTCATTTGATCTAGTTGTGTGGTTAGTTCAAGAAAATCCTTTATGCCTTTAACACCAATAGTGGTTAATGTATGTATTGCTTTAAACATTTTGTTAACTTCAATGTGGGTGTCTTCTAACTCAATTTTTGCCTTGTCAATGAGTCTACAATTCATCATGTCGCTACTTTACTTTTTCTCTCTTTTCAACAACCTCTTCTCCCATCCTCTCAAACTCCTCCATGAGCTTGTTGTGAGTAGCCTTATCAATCATATGTCCTCTAAGGATGCTTTTTTTGGGTGTCCTCATGCATTCGTGCAATAATAATACACATTTTATTAAAAATCCTTTGAGAAGCTTATCCGCATATGCGACTTTACCTTCAAGTTCCTTCACAAGCTTCGTACATGCTTCCAATTACTTCTGCAGAAACCCTAATGTTTTCTTATTCACCCTTATTTTTCTTTGCTTGTTCTTTTTCAGCATATATATTTTTAAATAAGAGGTTGATAAATTTCTTCAACTCTTCTATTTACTCACCTACAATGAGTGGGTGTTCTTTTATAAGTTTTGTCTCATTGAAGAGAAACTTCTAATATTAACTCTTTTCCTTCGCATTGGTGTGCGTATATTTTTCTTGCAAGATTTTGTACTCCTGGTTAGCTCATACAGGTTTGGTTTCAATCTCTCCGAACTCCTCTAGTTTTTCACCCTATGTTTTTGTTATTTTCAAATTCTATTGAACCACTTCACCAAACCTATCTTTAGTAATGCCTCATTGACTTGTATTTTTGAAAGGTGGTAAGTTTTAGTGAGGGATAATATATCCCCATTCCCTATGGGAATGAACTTTAAACATACGCTAGGTAGTTCAATGATAGGCTCCTTTGTGTAAACATCGAGGGAAAATTATAGTGCCTTCTTACCACACTTTGTTGCTATAAACTCCCTCATGCAATCCCAAGCGTACAATTCCTTTGCATCCTTTCCCCATCATCTTAATCTTCTTTTGGTGCTTCTATTATTTTATCTCTCTTATCTTGGAAATGCCTCTCTTTCTCCTCTTCACCCTTTGTTTTGCCATCAAATTTGTGTTCCTCTTGTTCCCCACTGGATTTAGTTTCTTCATCTTCGATTGTGACCACATTTAGGGGTGATTCTCGGACTTGATGATGTCCCCGTGACCAGGTCTTTGGGATCCCTTATATAACCAAATAAGTAGGAATGGCCTATGGAAAGGCTAGGATGCCTCGAGGGAGTGTTTTATACCGCCTCATATGCACCTATCTCCGATCTTCCTACCTTTTCACCACATAATCCCGCATGGTTTTCTATCTATACCAATGCATAAGACCCCTCTTCACCAATGCTAGTTCCTACACTATTGGTTTATTTTCATTACCCTCTTCTTTTGTCCCGCTTCTTTTGTAGAAGTTCTCTTTTGAGCCTCGGCATTATTTCTCCTTTTGATTTATCCTAGTAGATGGAATCATTTTCTTATGTGGATCTTCCTCCTCATATGGGCTCACCATGTCTTCCTTTTATTTCACCTTAATTACGCCGAAGGTGTTCCCCCTATAGTAGAGGACCTCCAGACGTTTCTGCAATCAGAATCAAAGTGCTAAATTTGACAACCTTTTAGACGTTTTTCAAACGGGATTAAATTTGACAGCTGTTTGCATGTCGTTTTTACTTTGCATGTAATTTTTGACTCGTTTCTATTTTTAAGATCATATTTTTAACTTTTATTTTTTTGAATCCGCCCTAATTTATAAGTTGTTTGTTTGGTTATCTCGTCAAATAAGGAGTTTGTATTGACGATTAAGATGCGGCCGTTTTCACGAAAGAGGGATCCAAGAAAGTGAAGGGCATTGCGTAGGCAGACGAGGGTTTTGTCTGAGTCGGTAGACAGCGTTGCTTGGTATGTAAATTTTCTCAGAGATTCCCTATATTTGATTTCACTCTATAATTTATTTACTATCTAATGTTTTAAGCTTTCCCAGCAAATTGAGTTTGAAGATCACTTTTTAGGTCAAGTGTCATATATATCACTGTTACGTGATCGTTAAATCCAATAAGTTAGACTACTTTGTAGCTCCTACCTGACTCGGTGCTAGAGATGGTGGACAGATTCATGGCGTTGTCTCTGCCTGTGGGAAGCACTAAAGATGATCCGATAACGAATCCCATGGGACCTCAAGCTTTTCCTCCCTTATTTGTGGGCATCGCGGACAAAGACCTGATCCATGATACAGAGATGGAATATTGCCGAGAAATGATTAGCGCGGGTCACGACATGGAGATGTTCGTATCAGAGAATGTGGGTCACTATTTTTATCTTAACCAGATTGCTATCCAATTCGATGCTCACGTTGCTAAAGAGACCGCTAAACTGTTGGAGGTGATTCCATGAAAATATCTCTATGGGCATGGAAAATTTAATTGTGGTTTAATTGGGAGGGATTTAGCGACAAAAATAAAAATTCACCATATATCCTACCTTGAAATTAGGGTTGTTTGTTTTCTCTGAAAATTTGAAAAACATTTAGCTACTTCTAGATGCACACAGGAAACAAACATTTCTGCCTACAGTGACCTTACAGTTTACTTTGTCTCTTGGGTGGTTTCAGAATTATAGACATGGATGTGTCATAGAAGGTGATCTGACTAAAGTTGAATGTATTATAATGAAACCGAGGAAAATTTCATTCATTGTGGCAAGTATCATTAGAATAAGGAGATCAAAACAATGTTAATCCATACAACATACATCTCACAACACTTCATTTTTCAAGAGCAGTTGTTTGGTGTCAGTTTTAGAATGTACGGTTTTTTTTGCGGTTCTAAACAAAGTGTTCTATTCTATAACTGCGCCATACCAGATTTAAGATTATGTAAAAATAGAAGAATGCCCATAACGGATAATCAGGATTACCTTTACACTATTTTTAGGATTACATTACTTTGGTTCTTACTTTACTTCCTCACATAAGAGTTTGTTTCTTAACTTGTGTGATTTGTGTGAATGATAAACATTGCCCAAAGTTGATTGAAAAGTGTGTAAGAAAGTTATTAGCTAGAGCATGGAATGTTCACATGGGTCCCATATGAAGTGTATAAAACCAATCAAGCACACATTTCTTAAGGCCATGTGAAAATAATTTAGTAAGCAGGGTATCATCATGCATATAATCCATAACACATGCCATGAAAGTTCAAAGGTGTTATTGAGGGTTGATCTTGCCATTGCAAAAGGAAATATATAATGGTGTAAAGGCAAGATGTAGAGGATAGTTGAGAAATTCAGGTGTTAAAGGATTATTAAGTAATCCAATGGAGCTTGTGGTGATTTTTGATTGATTTCTGTTAAAAGAGTTAGTTGTACTTGTAAGGCTTGTATTTATCAAAGGAAAAAAGAGGAACATTATCCATATATGATGGGATAGGTCATTTTGTAGAAGCCATATGATTTGTATATAGAGTATCTTGAGGAACAACTTGCGATGTTCCCATAATTGGCATATTAGGTGCATTTGAAGGTGGGGTGAATGCTTGAGGAACAACTCTTGTGACTGAGCTCACTGTGTTATCAATGCTTTAGAATAAATGTTAATAGTGGGTTTCAAGTAGCCAATTATATGTTTTTCCCTTCATATGAGCTTTATTGTTTTTTTAGATAGATATAGGAGCTTTATTGTCTAGTGTATATTTCAAGATCATGAGTCCAACCACTAGATTCCCTAACATGGATGGGGATAACATCAAACCTCCCTATACAAGAGTTTAATTGGTATTGGGACTCCTTTTGATCTATATAATTTTTTTATTTTTATAAACAATGAAGTATGAAAAAAGTATGGTGTGTACAATGCAATGTAAACACCGAACCGTATATGTTATTTGTTTTAGAGGGATAGTTATTTGTTTTAAATGTTCTATCTCTACATTTCTAACTTGTTACAAATTCATACATATACATTTACCAATTTTATATCATGAGTGGTAGCATTTTGCATATTTGTTTATTTGAACTAAACATGAATACATGAAGATTTCTGTACATGTGCAGATTTAATATCATGAGTGGTAGCCTTATGTAGTGAATATGACATTGGCAGTGTAGATATATTTAGTTTTATTAACTTCTTTTTCACTTTTTTGTAGGGTATTTGTGATTCTCATTCTCCCGCGGTAAAGAAGAGAGCGTCGTCTCTAAACAAACTTGAGGTGGGTTTCAATATTGATTCAAGTATTTATTCATTTGTTTTGTTTATTGCATGCTATGGTTTAAAAAATTATTGTAGAGTGCTTTCATGTTATTTTTTTTTTATTGTTACATTTATATTTAGACTCCAATCCTTTTTCCGAAGTGACATGTGGGGGCACGTGCCTTCGTCAATGACAGGATTCATTATGTGTTGAGGGGCTCGTTCCCCAATGAGGCCATTTCAAAGTGTCCCAAGTTGGACATTAGACTGATCAGCGACAAGGCTTTTAAAGTCGCTGCTGTCATACCTAAGAACATCTTGGTGGACTAACATACTTATTTTCCCTCTCCAGTTTAATATGATGCAGACTAGAAACACAATCCCCCTCCCCACAATGAGATTGACATTAACTACGCCTCACTTGTAGAGGGAGGAATATTTTAAGCGTATTCAATGTGTTGTTAATGTTTTGCATTGTAGGTAACCGAAACCACCTAAAACAATGATAGATGAAATGATCAGAGATCGCCTCCACCTGATGCCAACATCCCCAATTTTTCTCTCCAAAATCTGAACAATTGGAGATCATTCACGAGGCTTCTGCTTGATTTATGATTCAAACGAAGATGCACTAAAATATGAACCACCCCACAAATTGAGGAGAATGGGAATTCCAATCAAGGCATCTGCAACTAGACAAAACTACAAGAAACGTGCAAAGAAAATTGCACAAGCAAAAAGTAAGAAATTTGATTTTTAAAAATAGCTTGTAGTGGTTAGTTTATAAGTGTTTGTTTATAAGTATTTTTGAAATAAACTGTAACTCATTCCAAATATTCCATGTATGTATTGTGGCAGTATATATCCGACAGAGAATCAAACTTATCAAACACATGTTCATTTTTTGTTATCCAACAACTATGCTTTCCTAATTTCTTTATCATTGTGTTTCCATACAAATACCTATAGTCTTCTCACTTCAAGTGTACATATTTTTCTTATTTTTTTCCTTTCTATTTTCTTAACATAATAATTTGTAATTCATTTCAAATAAATGCGGTATATATTGCAATGGAACATATGGAGCACAGAATCTAACTTTTCAACAAACAACAACAACAACGCATTTTTAATGTGTTATTCATTATATCTTTCCTTTATACAATTGCTTGCTTCTTTATGTAAACCAACGACGCATTTTTAATGTGTTCTTCATAATATTTGCACACAAATACATATAGTTTTAAAATGCCGACAAACAACCATACAAATTTTAGTTGTTTTCAACCAAAGCTTTGTACATTATATCACTTTTTTACATATTGAATTGTTAAAGGGTTAGACTTCATGTTTGCACTTTTTAGAAAATATAAAATAATAAGGAAGCCAACTTTAAAGGTTCTCATTCTTTACAAATGCATGATTTCCTGAACAAATCCTTCATTTCATGATTGATTGCCCTACAAGTTTACATTTTCCACCATATATTTGCAGAATTCCCACAATCTCGAGCATCTTTTAGTTGCCATGGAAATAACTTTGACACACGAAGGCATTTCTCAATTGATCGAGGGTGGTTCCAAGGTTGACCCCACATTTCGATCTTTGCACTTGAGCTCTCTAAGGTCCATTCTCAACATGGGATCCCAACATCGTGTTGACCTTTTAGATGGGATACATTTTCGACAAAGATTTCTACCCTCCAAATTTGTAAGTCGTGTAGCCAACAAATCAATATAAGAAGGCTCCATCATATGCTTACACAAATCGCTTGTTAGAATGATCAAAAGTGAACCGTAAGCGTCATCTCTTGCTCAATTACCAATGTACATAAACTCCTATATCAATTAAAGTTTCTTTCTGTTTGTTTTTTCCATCCGTCGAAACCACATGTGTATTCCAATCAAAGAATTGAAACCCTTTAAAGGTACTACATTATCGTCATTTCAAGAGTCACTGAAACATATAGAATATGTTCTTATTGATGAAATGTGTTTCATCAGCCCAAAGTTACTAAGAAAAATTGACAATAGGCTCCACGAAGCTTTCCCACACTCAA
This sequence comes from Taxus wallichiana var. yunnanensis, assembly GCA_018340775.1. Taxonomy (NCBI): domain Eukaryota; kingdom Viridiplantae; phylum Streptophyta; class Pinopsida; order Cupressales; family Taxaceae; genus Taxus; species Taxus wallichiana. Next base: position 330,821,984 of record CM031235.1, on the reverse strand, counting down.
GAACATCTGAATTTGGGAACAAATCAGTCATCCTCCTCGGTGACCTTGGCAAATTATCGACAATTTTGGACAATCCTCTTTATGCAAGTAATTTGTATAGATCAACCCTTTGCAATGGATTTCATTCTTCCATTACATTGCAAATAATATTTCGGCAATAAGGAATAACCAATGCACAGGTTTCATTCCAGAATTTACTGCTCCACATGCGAGATTCAACCCCTCTAATTGAGGATTGGGAACTCTTAATGTCTCACACAGACACACACCTAACTCAGCAAGAGCTCAACATTTTTAAAGACACACCACATTTATTTGCAAAAAACGATCTGGTGGACTCCCACAACCTTCAGATGTTGAAGGCATTGAACATTCCAATTGCCCAATCCATTACTTTGAAAGTAACAGGCGGTCTGGACCCAGAAATCTTGATGATGATCAGTTGGAACACAAAGTTTTGTTGTGCAAACAACAAAAATCATGCTTATTGCAAATCTATGGGTTGACGCAGGCCTTGTGAATGGTGCCACATGAATAATCACCGACATTTTATATGAGACATCAATGCAACCACCAAGATTACCTTTATTTATTGTTATGAAATTTGATAGATACGATGGCCCATGTTGGGATCCCTCTAACCCATTACATATTCCCATACCCCCTATTTCGAGAGGGAATCAAAGACAATTGTCGATTAAAATGGCCTAGGGATTAACTATCCACAAGTCATAGGGACTTACTTTGTATAGAGCAATCGTCGACATTGGAACCACTGAAAGGCAGGGTCTGACTTTCACAACTTTCTCTAGAGTTCCCTCACTTGCAAATCTACGCATTTCACCTACTTTTTCATTCGAGAGATACTCAAATATGGCACACGTACCAACACTTGGAGCAAGAAGAAACGAGGAAGCAAGACTACTATCACTCAACCCATCGTAAATACTACCCTCTACTTTGATAGCACCTCCACTACTACTATACTCAACACTTCTTGTATCCAAAGCGGCACTTTGCTCAAGGGGTATCAAATGTAATCATGTTTATTGAAACTGAAAAATCCCACTAAAGGCTACCATTCATGATATAAAAACTACAAATGTATACATGTCTCATTATGTGCACGCAGATCTACATTTATTTGATGTTGTGAAATATGATATGCAACTTTAAATGTACGAATCTGTAACATAATTAAATGTACACATACAACATTTCAATGTAATGTTTCAACTAAAGTCCTACACTACAACTATCAATCACACACATTATCAATTGTATAATAAATTTTCTCCAACAAAACACCAACCGATGCACAACTAACAACATCAACTATAAAATTAATTAACTATCAAAAACGGTATCCCAAGTAATCATGTACGAATTTATAACAAGTTTGAAATGTAGAAACAACCTTCAGATTAAGTGGATCAATAATAACTATACCTCTAAATCAAATAACATATACCGTTCGGCGTTCACATCTCATGAAACACATGTGATTGCTAGTTAGTAAAACAACTTGTGTACCTTTTTCGCCAAAGGCATTCCCCCTATGGTAGAGGACCTCTGGACGTTTCCGTGCATATGTTAAATTTGACGTCCATTTGGAATTTTTTTCAAGGCGATTAAACTTGACATCTATTTTGATAGTTTCAACGGGCACTTCCTAGTTGCATGATATATATGCAATTAGTTTAGGGTTTTCTGTGAAATGGCAGTTGCATGTTTTATTGCTGAGAGAGAGGAATGGTGGAAGAGTGAGTGCGGCGGAAGTCAGATCGTCCACCGTAACATATTCACCTCGAGAAATAACAAAGGTGGTAGGGCCCTGAGCAAGAGGAAGTGACAAGGGCAGGACCATCGACAGTGCGAGAATGGATAAAGATCATGGGTGAAGTCTTCTGGGAATTAGGTTATTTTCCTCCGTTATGCAGGGTCTGTATTATATTTTTGCAAAGGCAGAACGAGATTTAATATTCAAAATTCTAACCCGTAGATTTTTTTTTTGCAGGTGAGGACATAAAGGGGCTCAGTAAGTGGAACATATTCTCCCATACCCCTGGTATGATAATTTTGTGTTCGAAATTTTTTTGGAGTATTAGAGAAACCTTCTCCGTTGAACCTCTAGTTTCGTGTAGCCTTAGTCTACACTGTTGCTGGAAATGACATGTGCATTAACCTAGCTGCCATGTCCGTCAATCATATTTGGAACCGTATATTTGATTAATGCGTGTTAGTATAGAAATAATTCAACCTCTATTATTTCCACGCTCCTCTCCTGCTAGCTGTATGGAGCCTCTTATTTTCATTGGTTTTGTAGTGATTTTCAAAGCTTCTAATGACCTTGAATAGGCTTGTACACACTTCCAATAACTTTTAAGCTTACCAGTGAGTCACAACTATTCACATCACATGGGATTTGTCCTTAGGATACCTCATCCTGTCACTAAGATCGGGTTTTAACAGTCAAATAGTGTTGTATTCGAAATAACAACGGATCTCTTCCTAAATCAGGGCTTTGATGGACTTCACAACTTAGGACACAATCTAACTTCCTTCTAGTATAACTGAGTTTGCATTTTTTTTGTCAAATCTTGACTGAACTTACCTTATTCCTTGATTGTGCTAAGAGTTACAAAGTTACAGTCCCCAGAGGATTCGAACTCCCCCTCTTGTTATCATGTCAATGATGATTCTTTAACAATCTCACTAAAGTAGAATTCATATCAGTTTCCTCTCACCTGTTACGTTCTTGTGACCTTATTCACATGCATTAACAGTCAAATAGCATTGTATTCGAAATAACATTGGCTCTCTTCCTAAATCAGGTCTCTCATGGACTTCACAACTTGGGACACAATCTAACTTCCTTCTGGTATAACTGAGTTTGCATTTTTTTGTCAAATCTTGACTGAAATCAACAAAATACACATGTAATTTGTGTAATCGAACTGGTAGAAGGAAGTTTATGTCGGTACATTTTTGTGCCACAGAAGAAAATGGTGAGTGCGATTGCCATGGCCATAGTTGGGATGCCAAACCCCATACCCCATCCGACATTTTTCTTGAATGTACATGATCACAAAAATAGATACAACTAATCCTCTAGGAAAGTGTCACAATCATTGCCCATATAAACTCTCATATGTATGAAATCCACGTTGTCTCGAGGATTCAACTTTTCAATTTCTGCATGATTTTCAAAAATATTTATACCCTGATCCTCCAAATCTAAATGCTTGGCTCTTTGATCTTGTACAACTTTGAATTTCCTTCAATTTGCTCAATTTTTGTCTCAGTATTTGGTTGCCTTGAATTATGACCAGAAGTTTCTAAACTACTATTAGGAATACTTTCTTTTCAACAATCATCTAAACATCAGGTTGCATTGTTGGGTTTAAATTCCTCTTCTTCTTGAATCAAATACAACACTTGATCTTGAATGTTCTTTCCTTATAACTTCATCTTTCAATGTGTCTGTATTAGAACCAAGGTATTCTAATACCACATCATAATTCTCTAACACTCTTTAAATACTTGCATCGAATCGGAGCCTTAGAAAAGGCTGGCTAATACAATACGAGGACAGTGCTGTTAAAGGTTTTGCTAATGCCGTTTCATTATCCGAGAGTGTATATTTCCATGCATCTTATTACTTCTTGATGAGCCCTATGAACCGGATGACTTTTCAACCATTTGTTGCCTACAGTGATTACTTTCAATTGTGTAAAAATTGAATTGCAATCATTTCTCAATGTATATCAACTTTCAAGTTTGAGATGCAGTTTCAAATTTTAAATTGGACTTAATGTTGGATATTTGATATAACTTTGTTTCAGTATATAATAGAAGGTAGATTGGTTGACTGATTTCTTTCTTTCTTCAGGGCCAAGCTACATTTATTTGTAATTGTGCATTGCTTTTCTTTTATGGAAACTAATATTGTGTTGAGTCTGATGCCCAACCACCTATCGAGGATACATCGAGTCAAATCAAAACATTTACTATTTAAATTCTTGCAAGAAAGGAATCTATTTTGCAACCAAACATAATTGTATTTAAGCTTCAAAAAGTTCAAGTAAAATGTATTTGCATTATGCTTTTTGTGTGCCATTCTACCGGCCTTGGTTAGAGTAAATACTTTCTTTTCAATGATTAAGTTTCATTGTTGGGTTCAAAATTCCTCTTCTTCTAAATCAAATACAAGAATTGATCTTGCATGCTCTTTCACTATAACTTCATATTTCAATATATCTATACTATAGCCAAGGTCTTCTAATATTGAATCATAATACTCGAACACTCCTTAAATACTTCACCGTAGCAAGTGTTATGGATAGCTATTTTGCTGCGATCATAATGACCGTATTTGGTTAACCATCTTCAATTTGAAATCTTTTTTCATTATGAAAGGAGGATTTCCCAAACTTTTCCATATCTTTTCAAAAGTATATTTAGTATTTATCCTCAATAAATTAGGGTATTTTTCATTTCCAATTCACCCACTTGTATTGTGATCTTTGTTATCTCCTTGGGAGTCTATTTAACCCACTTGTAAGTGCATGGGCTTTGGGCCGATTAGTAAGTGAAGTAAGCAAGCTTGGGGATAGAGGCCTCAAATCAAAACATCTTGGTTAAATTCTTGCAAGAATACATTTCCCAACCAAACATCGGGATGGAAATCTACATCTATTAGAAGTTATACTGATGGATACTTAGTTCAATACATCATCATAATTTGTGAGGAGAATATGCACTTGTTTTGTGAATATTGCAGTCCATGGGTTTCCCTCCACTTCAAACATTCCATCAAGTAGTTAGATGTTACCTTATAACTTCATCTTTCAATGTGTCTTTATTAGAACCAAGGTATTCTAATACCACATCATAATTCTCTAACACTCTTTAAATACTTGCATCGAATCGGAGCCTTAGAAAAGGCAAGTTAATACAATCTGAGGATAGTGTTGTTAAAGGTTTTGCTAATGTCGTTTCATTATCCGAGAGTGTATATTTCCATGCATCTTATTACTTCTTGATGAGCCTTATGAACCAGATGACTTTTCAATCATTTGTTGCCTACAGTGATTACTTTCAATTGTGTAAAAATTGAATTGCAATCATTTCTCAATGTATATCAACTTTCAAGTTTGAGATGCAGTTTCAAATTTTAAATTGGACTTAATGTTGGAGATTTGATATAACTTTGTTTCAGTATATAATAGAAGGCGATTGGTTGACTGATTTTTTTCTTTCTTGTCTTCAGGGCCAAGTTACATTTATTTGTAATTGTGCATTGCTTTTCTTTTATGGAAACTAATATTGTGTTGAGTCTGATGCCCAACCACCTATCGAGGATACATCGAGTCAAATCAAAACATTTACTATTTAAATTCTTGCAAGAAAGGAATCTATTTTGCAACCAAACATAATTGTATTTAAGCTTCAAAAAGTTCAAGTAAAATGTATTTGCATTATGCTTTTTGTGTGCCATTCTACCGGCCTTGGTTAGAGTAAATACTTTCTTTTCAATGATTAAGTTTCATTGTTGGGTTCAAAATTCCTCTTCTTCTAAATCAAATATAAGACTTGATCTTGAATGCTCTTTCACTATAACTTCAGCTTTCAGTATATCTGTACTATAGCCAAGGTCTTCTAATATTGCATCATAATACTCGAACACTCCTTAAATACTTACTGTAGCAAGTGTTATGGATAGTTGTTTTGCTGCGATCATAATGACCGTATTTGGTTAACCATCTTCAATCTGAAATCTGTTGGTATGAAAGGAGGCTTTCCCAAACTTTTCCATACCTTTTCAAAAGTATATTTAGTATTGATCCTCAATAAATTAGGGTATTTTTCATTTCCAATTCACCCACTTGTATTGTGATCTTTGTTATCTCCTTGGGAGTCTATTTAACCCACTTGTAAGTGCATAGGCTTTGAGCCAGATTGTAAGTGAAGTAAGCAAGCTTCAGGTTAGAGGCCTCTATATCTTGGTTCTGCACAGGCATACTATACATTTCCTGCACATCAGAATGGAAATATGCATCTACTAGAAGCTACACAATGGATACTTAGTTGTAAAGTCATCATACTTTGTGAGGAGAATATGCACTTGTTTTGTGAATATTGCAGTCCATGGGTTTCCCTCCACTTCAGACATTCCATCAAGCAGTTAGATGTTACCTGCCGGTAAATCAAATTACATTGTTTCCTGCAGTCCATGTTATTGATTATAGTGATGCAGTCATGTGCTCTAAATCCTTTAATGTGCAATAAGGTGCCTTGGCACATATGTCTACAAGTGATCTCTTTTTTATGGCCCTTACTTTATGCGTTGTAGATGTAGTTCCATCCTTTTTAGCATTTGGCTCAACAAAAACACAGTGATCTATGTGGGCATTCAAAGTTGTATTAGATGTTGATGGAAAAATTTCTACAAACAGGGCAAACCTTTAGTACCAACGCATCTTATAGAAACAAAGACTTCGTAAAATCGTCATTTTTATCGCATTTTTTTTATTTTTCACTAGATTTTGTTCCTTGGTCCGAGCTAATAAATACATTGGCGAATATAGGTAATAAGTGCCCGATGTGAAAAACAGTTATAGAGAAAACAAAAAACTCACCAAGGTTTATTTAGATAATTAAGATATGTTCTACATGTTCCTATTTCACCTTCATTTGAAACACTCAAAATATATTCAATTTGATTGTATTTATTGACTTTTATGAGTGTGATTCTAAACAATATTATACAAAAATTTTCCCCTGAGGAGTATGTTGAGTGGAAAGCTAAGCAGTAGACTTTGATACATATAGGAATTAATATGTTTCCCCTATTTTTTTGACGTTGTGCTTCCATGCTAGAAATTATCGTTCACTATATTTGAGCCATGATTAATATATTATGGTGAGCTATTTCTTATTCCCTATTACATTGTCAAGTGCTATCGTGAGTAGAATGGTGTTGAATTTAAAATGGATTTTCATCACTGAAGGTATTCTTGAGTGGGAATCATTTTTCTCTCATTTTAAGAAACTAGAAAAGCAAATATTTAGTTATAGGGATTTGTTTTGTATTCAAGAAAAAGATTTAGAGGGGAGTTTCCCCACGTTGACAAAATTACTAGCGAATAGCGATGACGCGATGACACTTATCTGTGTATCATATGTACAATATTAGTACTAAACACGTAACAAAGTGCATTTGTACATGATTGTTCAAAATTCATTCTTAATAGAAAATTTGACTTTCATATGACTTCATTTTGTAATGGCAATGGCAGTGGCACCATGTGTTTTGATTTTTCTTTGTAATTGTATGTAATGGTTATCAAATCCATTTTTAATTTTGTACAGGAAAATGTCAGTTTGACTGTCTACCTTGCTTTTTGTTTCAAAAATGACAAATGATTAATTAAGAAACAAGTGGGTGATTAATTCACCAAACGGACAATAGGGGGAATCATGAATTATTTATAATTAAAGAGTTTTCTTGTTCAAAGAGACGAAATTGATTCGGGTAAATAAATACGAAACGAAAATTGGAATGGATATTCGGGTTAACCCATGTTATTTTCTACAGATATCAAGTATCTTTTTGGGATATTATTTTGTGATCAAGTAGTACATATGGTGGATTTAATGTTACGTAAGGAGAGAATGGCGACAACCATTATAAGGTAATGGTACTTTGACAAGTGCATGGGTTGCAATTGTAAATAGATTACATGAGTATGTAACAACAGTGGTGCCAAAATATAGGTAGATAACAGAGAAAATCAACAACTTTTATTGATAATAAAGCTATAAAATTTACTTCTATCTTGCATTTATCACATGATAGTATAATACATAAAAGTAACCAAGTCATAAATAAGATACATATACTAGAAATTGAAATGTCATCATTAACATTCATGGGAAATGTACCGTATTCCAATAATTATATGTTTGAAAATGCTACAGAGAGAAATCTCTTATTGTTAGTAAGACACTCATATAAATTTGGTGATGATGCCTATGTTAGCTGGGGACAATCTTCCGTATGTAACCATCATGATTAATTAGTATTTAAAAATACAATAAATAATCAAGAGTCAAGACCCATAGACATTACTCAAATGCTTAATCATTCCCATAAAGATTTGTAATCGTAATTTTTGTCCAACACATCTAACTATAAAGTATAATGAAATTCCAAAATGTTCCCCTACACTTTGTTATTATCTATTTCTCCTTTGTTGTTGCCTTTATCCTGTTACTTATTTGGCATGTAGTTTTCCCTTGATGTCATTGCGTCACAGGCAGCTAGAATCCAATCAGGTCCTATTCTTAAGATTCAAACTCATAATTGTAATTGCAAATAAAATCATACATGTCCTTACGATGTCTATATTAAGGTTCACTATTTTCTTGATCTATTTCCAAAAGATGAGGTTGGCCCACATTTTAAAGTTGAATGCCAGATAATTGAACACCATAATATTATGTTCCATTATCTTAATATCAAATTCTATCAGTTACAACTTACTGGATTGATTGTAGTGATTGCAAGTTCATTAAAACACTAAGTTCACATGAAGGATGTACATACATTGGAATGATGTTAGTATGTGGTATGATGATACTTGAATGTTCTAGATGCTAGGAATCTGAATTATGTTTTAGCAACAATTATTACCATAATATACCTAGTGAAGACAATGTTAAAAGTTAATGTGGGCATATATAGAACAACTAAACCATGATATACATATTCTATCATAACTGCCATACAAACATTGCATAATTTTGAAGAAATGCATCCATGTGTGTAGCACATCAGATTATATTTTACATTGGAGTGTTTTTAGTATGTGGTATGATGATACTTCAACGTTTTGGATGCCAGGAATTTGACTTATGTTTTAGAAATGATTGTTACCATAATATACCTGTGAAGATTGATAAAAATTAATGCAGGCATAAATAGAACAATTGCAATGGTTTTGTTTAAATGGACTTGTAATTTTATTCAAAAGTGTGGAAGGTGTAAGCTGCACTCCTCAACCCTTGTTGGTCACCATAGTTTGCATCATCTTTCCTCGTCTAAAGAAGCGAAAGATCAAACTCAGGAAACCAGAAGAGGAGGACATGTTTCTAAAGGCACTACCAGTGTTGCCTCTGAGATTTGGCTTTAATGATCTAAAAGTCAAAACCAATGATTTTAGTGAGAAGCTTGGGTCGAGAGGTTTTGGTTCAGTGTACACTGGAGCTCTCGAGGATGGAACCCTGGTCGCCGTGAAGCAACTGGAGGATACCTCGTAAGGTTATGGCGAGTTTCGAACCGAGATCACGACGGTGGGAAGCCTGAGCTATGTCAACTTGTTCGTGGAGCCAATTAGCATCGGGGAGAAATTTTCGGCTTTCCTCTGAGAATTTTTGGAGAATTTCTCATGGTCTTGACTAATACCTGGCAAGAAAGTCTTCTTTGATGACAAAGGGAAAAAAACTTGTTTGTTATTCAGTTATACTTCTTGTCTAACTTTCTGGATGTTTTCTACAGATGGAAAGGGGGCCATCAATCCAAAGGGATCGAAATACTACAATAATATCATTAATGAACTCATCCTCCATGGTACTGAACTTTCTTTAATGGTCACTTGAATTGAGACTCTTTCATTCATTAATTGCAATAGTGTCAAAATGAAATGAAATTATATTAAGTGTTTAATGGAAGCAGAAAGTACAACTGGTTACAAATAGATAATATTAGGGTAAAATAAATCCTTTTGAAGATGCCTATGGAGGATGGATCAATACCCAAATAATGTAATACTTCTATCTATAATATATACTAAACATGACACTGAGTTGTAAGCTATATCCAATGTTAAAAAAAGTACCAAATTATGTATTCTCAAAATTGGTTGTGGTAATTTATGAAACTATGCTTCAAAGTCACTTTGCCAATCATATGCCTAACAATTTTGATTGGCATGATGTCGAACAAAGAATATTTGAGCCTTTACTGAAGTCTGCTTTAGAGAATTTGGGGACAGAGTGAAATACTGGACAACTTTCAAATAACCAAATGCATTTCCATCTTTAAGTTATGACATTGGTTGGTGGCCACCTCAAAGTTGTTCTTATCCATTTGGGTTCTCTGGCGACTGTAGTGCTAGAGACTCTACAATGGAGCCATACATTGTTGCCCATCATATTTTTCTATCACATTCAGAAACACGCAAACTCTACAGAGAGAAATTCCAGGTTATATACATTTTCATTAGTATAATATTTATCTCCATTGCTTAAGTAGTTCCTTCATTCTCACTTATGAAGTGTCTGAGTGCTCTTCCTTTTGTCTAACTCTTAATTAAATTTAAAAAGGCTTTAGGCTCTTGTACTCAATCGATATCAGTTACAGGGCTTGATTAAGGGGAAAGTGTTTGGAAGACCTTAAACAACCCATAAGTTGGCATTGGATGGTTGTTAATTACGAAGAATGTGTTCCCCCTATAGGAAAGGCCTTTCCGGTCGTTCACGACATTGGCTTAATTTTAACGGGAGTAACACTGAATTAAATTTGACAGGCGATGTGACGAGTGTCTGGATGTTTTTATGTGTTTTTAGCCATAGGGCTATGGGAATGTGCATTGGGAAATGATAAGCACATTCTGGAAATTCATTTTCATTGACACGACCATAGTTGGAATAGAAATACAACTCGATTAAATGTCTTTGTTTTGTCAATAATGTTTAATCTCTTGTGAAATTTACGTGCTCATTGCGAAAAGAACAAAGCCAAAAAAATCTAAACACAAAATAACTACTTCTTTGTGAGATACAAAATCCCTCATGATAAAGGAAAATAACGTAAAATATGGAGTAAGCAGCGGGATTATACCTGGAAAGTATTAGATTGTTGGGAAACCTTAAAAAGAAATATGGAAATAATGTTGGTAGGACAAAATGTGCAGTAAATTATCCTTTTCCTCTTTCTTCTTTTGTTGCAACATCACTTCCCCAGGCAACTAAAGCTTTACCTTCTATCAAACTTGCAATTTCCAATGAAAGATAATACAAAATATTTAGAAAGGCCTTTCAATAAGAAAGAGGAAATTCATGTCCAAAGAAAAGTGATCAATAATATCATATCGAGTATAAATTTTCACAAGAAGAAAGATAACACATAAAAGGCATTGGTAAAATTGTATGGAGTTGCAAAACCTTTGTCGATTCTAAAAATGATGATTTGGATGAAGGGGGTTATGTTATTCCAAAGGATGGGCAGTTCAGGTATAATACAAGAGAATCCGAAAGTTACAGAAGATATATGATGTGGTTATTGGATGAGCACATTTTTGTATAAAGAGAATGACAATATTAAAAGGAATGTATAGGTGGGTGACTCACTTTCTTGGTCTTATCTTGACCTATATTGTTCTTCTTTACAAGGTTATATAACCTGTGACCATGACAAGTTTGGTGAAGATGCTAGGTACCAATGCTTGGGCACAGTTGCGTATGGAGAGTTAACAAATTTCAAGTAACTAATGTCCAACAATTTTTCCTTTACTATATGCCAAAAATTGATATTTAATAGCTACGAATCAGGAAACATTTCAATGGACACAATAGGTGACAAACCCCCATGCGTATTAATTTTTAATTTTCATCGTGTTATCTTCATTTTTTATCCTTAGTTGGTTTAGTTGACACTTTCTTCTGTGAATTTAGCCTCTACCCTATCATCTTTGTACCCTACACCAAGATTTAAGCTGCTTAACTATTCCTCTAAATCAAATAACATATATCATTCGGCGTTCACATTGCATTGTACACATGCGATTGCTAGTTGTTTACTATTATTGTACCCACTTGACTAGGGAGTAGATATATGGCACGCACATTTTCACATATGCTTCATGTCTTGTATACTTGTAATATTTGTGGAGGTTATGGATGTTGGCATTGATTCGTAGCATGTCAATCTTTATTTTATTTTCTTATTTGATCTTATTTACGGATCGCACAAAGTATTCCACTATGAAAACATAGGAAATTTGGCCCAAAGAGACCAATTCACGTTAATTTACATGAATCGCTCTAAGGAATAGTGTTGTATCACCAAAAAAATCTCTCTATTCAATTCCTTGGGAAGTTGGTGTGGGATTCTCTCGTCTTTTTCAAACACATTTTGCAAGTGTTTCAACCAATTTCCCAGACCTATATTTATAATTATTATTGACAATCGTAGGCATCATGAATTTCTTGTAGCCTTTGGTGGGAGACTTGTTCTCCAAAGGGTATATCCAATTTTGTGGTCCTTCTCTGTTAGGTACACCTATCTCATTAAAGACCAAAAGTAGGATTATAGTGCCCCATCGAAATTTGATCGCCGTCTTATTATGTGCAAGCTCTACATCTTGTGTAATTTCATTGGTAATATACTTTGGGACATGTTATATTGGGTCCCTTGCACCATATTATGTGCAATATAAAATAATTTATTAGTGACCTATGTCCATTTTTCTACACCCACTAGTTTGGACGTTATAATTTGTGTCACAACTCTTGTTCCCGGGTTCTATATCTCGGTGATGGGGAAGGTGTGCCCGCTTTCTTATAGTTCAAAATGTCCCTAACCTCATCAATTGCCTTGTCATTTTACAAAGCTTGCACCAAAACTCCTCAACATTTATCAGTCCTTTTTATTTGCTAATCAAAGAACTGGTGATTCTCATGCACTGGACCACAAAATAAAAATATCCCTCACACACTCGCAAGATCAAATATTGAAATAGCTCCAATGGTTTATTAAATTAGGGTACCTCATAAAACTAGAGAACCCCTACTTTCTCGGTGTTTTCTTCACGCTATTATCATAAATGATGTTCCATGTATCATCCTTCTTGTTTATTTGGTGCACCAAGTCTTTAGCCATTATTCCTTCCAATTCATGTGTGCGGTGATTACAATCAAATATTTTGCATGAACCCACTTAGGTCTGCCATTTTTCCACTTCTATGACATCCTCTAGGTATTTTATTTCAAAATTTAGTTGTATGGGGATGCTTTGCTTTGCTTTTATGCTAGGTGTCATTGTTTTCTTATATTTCTTCTTTAAGGGCATAGAAGAGCTAGTTCTTACCTCAACCTCCCGCACTTCCTCTTCTTCTTCTATGTATATTTCTTCTTCATTGCTCAGGACTTCCTTGATAACATTTTGACTTAAGTCTTCTCCGACTTTAAAAAAGTGCTTAAATTAGTATCACAAGAAGTAATAGGTTCCTATGCAACCCTACTTGTGTGTTCCTCCTCTTTCCTAGCCTTTGTATTGTGCCTAGTTTGGATTCCAAACCAGTTTACACTAGGGTGGTTTATATCCCCAAAGTTCATCGACCTACTGAGAAGAGTTCAACCTCCATATTAATAGAGGTTGAGGGTTATGTTTTGTTTGTTGTGAAAGGATTGGCTTTCAACTCTGTTATTTTTGAATATTTGTGCCACCTATGGCTAATCTTACCAATTGTTTGTTACTTTGCATTGATCATTCATTTGTGTAAAGCTTTAACCCTCTTATAATGGTAAAAGGTTTTGTAGTTTCGATAGTTCTCGAATCACTTTTTCACTTCTTTTCATTTTTTATCACCTAGAGCTCTTGATCATAATCTGCAAGGTAACTTCCCAAATGTGTTACTTCCCCTTTAATACCCTTCTCAAAGAGTAATTAATGTTGTATTTACTTATTTTACATGCATGAAAATTTATTTCTCTTTCAATTGTATTTAATGTCAAGTTGTTGATATTTGGTTACCATTGTTTGATTTGAACTTGATTTGATGACCTTGTGGCATGTGCATCGTGAAACTCATGGACCCGTGTTGTTTCCCTCCTTCATGCCTCAAGTTGTGTCAAGTGGCTTACATTCTGATTTACATCGTTATTCCTTATGTAATCCTTCCTTATTGCACATTTCTCCTTTCCCCATAACCTCTTGTAATCGTGTTTCTTTCTCTATATTATTATTTCCATGTGCCGCCCCACTATCTCTTCCTACATGTTCATCATTCCATTTAAGTTTTCTCCATGTTCCAACCCCTTCTTTTTCCTTTTCGCATGTGAAAATTTCTTCTCCTTTTCTCCTTTTTTGACATAGATTTTGTCACAATTTCGTGCATTCTATTGCCCATACTTGATTAATTACAAGGTGTGTTTTTTTTAGATCTACACAATTCCTTATGCAATGCTTTCCCAATAGTGCCAATGTGGTTGTTTCTTCACCGTTGCTTGATTTTCTATGATGTTGAGCATCTATTTCTTACCAACTTCCCCAAAGCATAAATGTTTGTGCGTTCCTTTGCATGTTCCTTGGATTTTGCACCTAAGACACTTTTATTATGACAAGTATAATATTTGGAGTGAAACCTTAAACCCAAACAATACTTGAAAATAAATTCGTAAGTTTTGTGTGTGTAATACATTTAAAGAAATACAAACTACTCCTAAGAATTAAAAGAAAAAATAATCTAGTGGTGTACGCCTTATCTTTATTTTAATATTTTACAAACATAACTTTAGTGATAGTAGGGTTTTAGCCTACTTCCATTGAAGTTTCTTGCCATAGGTTTCCCACTTATGTCATTCAACTTACATGCCCCTAGGGTAGGTAAAATTTCATCTATTTCATAGGGACCTAACCAAAGGTGTATTGAGTTTCTAAGTGTTGCACATACTTTGATCTCGTATATCAACATTTTTGTGCCCATAATGATTGTCTTGTTTTTTAATGTTTCTATCATGTCATACCTTTTTGCTTGCCTTTTCTATACCTTGGCTTCATCGTACATGTACATTTTGATCATCCATTGTAATAAATTTATCGGGCACTCGATGGTTGAAGCCTTGTCGTTCAAATTCAATGCACGTTATACATAGTGATGGAACCATAAAATCAATAAGTAGAATAACTTCTATTACAAACACAAGCTAACGTGGTGTTTCCTTATTCAAATTTTTGTAAGTTGTTTTGTATGCCTATATTACCATCAAATCTTTTTCAACCCAATCCTTGTGTTTTACGTCAAATTTTTATTAGAGTATTGCTAATTATTTTGTTGAATTCCTCAACCATTTCATTGGCCTATGGGTGGTAAGGAGTTATTTTATGATGAGCGACCATAAATTCTTACAAAAGGATGCGTATCGTGTCATTTAGGAAATGGGTTCCTCTATCACTTATAAGGCTTAGGGGGCATCTATATTGACTTATTATGTTTTCCCATATAAATCTTACACTTGTTGTCATGAAATATTTTTTGGTGTTGCCTTTACCCATCTTGTTAAGTACTTAATTTCTGTAATAATATATCACACTTGTTCTTAGTGTAGCTAGATTTATGGGTCCAACAAAATCAATTTCCCACTTTGTAAATTATTCTTGTGCAATCATTGGTGTTAATTACATCTCGTCATAATTATTGGTTTTTCCGACCCTTTGATAATGGTTGCATGCTTTTGAATATTCTTTAGCATCCTTAAACTAATTATGTCACCATAATCCTCCCGTGAGAATTTTTCACATCATAGCTTCTCCAACGTAATGTCCATCTGCAATTCCTTCATGTGCTTCATGTAATATAGCTTGTTTCTCATGATTCATCACGTAATTTTTCAATATTTTGTTGCCCCATTTTGTATAGTTCTTTACTTATCAATTAATAGGGCATATATTGCATGAAAAGTTGTTTATTTTGTGGAGTAGTCTATTTTTTTAGTGTGATCCCAATCTATAAAAAGGATATTATGTCTCCTAGTTCATCTAGGTTGCTCTTTACGTGTAGAATTTGTGCATATTGCATTTCATCTTTAATTGAATGCACTCCCTCCCTCATATTTATTCATGATATATGATCAAGACTCGCATTATTTTTTCTCGGTTTAACAACCAAGAACTGGAATTCTTGAAAAGAATTGTCTAGTGACATATCCTCATATGTAGAATTTCCTTGTTGACCAAGTGTTTTAATGTCATATGATATGTGTAAAAGATAAATAGAGTCACCAAAAATAGTGTCAAAATTTCGGTAGCGCGTATACCATTGATAATCCTTCGCACTTTGTAGTTGTATAATTTTTCTCTACATTTGTAATTTTCTACTTTGGAAAAGGATATGGAATGATCCAAAGTACCTTCTCCTGGTTCGACAATATTGTTCCAACAATTGTCTCGATGCGTCTACATTAACATGGAAATGTGTACTCTCCTTTAGCTCCTAAAATGTCTTTTCTTGCTCGAAATTACCCCATTCAAAATCCCATGTTTTACACAACAATTTCTCTAGTGGTGTAGCAATTTTGGCATAGCCTTTGATGAATTTCCTATAGTATCCACAATTTCCTAGGAAGGTGTGACCCTCCCTTTGTGTTTTAGGTACCTCCAGTTGGACTATTACCATGATTTTGGTTGGATCAACCAAAAACCCTTCTTTACAAATTATGTGCCCTAATAATGTGCCAAAAAGTGTTACGAAGACACATTTTTTAGATTTAACAAAATTTTGAAAATGCTCAAACATGAAATGCAAGTTATTGCAATGGTCCCTCACTATTCCATGTACAATACATTCATCCAGGTATACCTAAATAAATTTAAGAACAAAATCCTCAAAGGTCATTACAACTATTCGCAAAAAAGACTATCGGTGCATTTTTCAACCCAAATGGCATTACGGTGTAAAAAATGCACCCCCATTCATGTTAAGGTTATTTTTTCTTTCGCCACAATTTTTACTTAATGGTATCCTAAAACCCATCAATGAATGTATATATTTCCCTTCTCACGAATCATTCCAGAATTTCTTATGTGAAAGGTGTCGGAAACGGATCAATTACATAGATCGAGTTTAATTAATTTTAGTCTACAAAAATTCTATTTGTGCATCCTTCTTAATACTAATAACCATTTTCCAATGGGGTTTGGGTGGATCGGTTAAGTCGGACAAAAAATGTGCTGGATCCACCCAGTTCAAATCTCGCAAGTACGATCCCTTCGGGGTGGTTTACCGGTGGTGGCGGATAGTTGTATCACCTTAGGTTCCATTAACGGTTCGGTGGTGGCGGATGTTGCATCACCGATGGTTACGGCTCGTGGCTTCGGTTGGTGGTTCTCGACGGTGGCGATCAATTGCAGGTGGCATTGGCATCAAGCGGCCGGTGGCTCTAAAAACGGTGGTGGCAAAAATTTACATCGTCGGTGCGGGCTCAGTTACTGTGGTGGTTTGTGTTGGTCTTAATTGTAATATCCTATCTGAGGACATTGTTGTAGGGTGGGGCCCCACCAACCCTCCAGTTCATAGCTCCGGTCAAAAGCGTTTAACGATAAAAAAAAATACTAATAACCATTTGACTCACCCATTTCACATCTTCCATGGGTATGATCACACCTACGACCAATATGTTGTCGATTTCTTCTTCTATCTTTGCATGTAGGTTAGGATTCATTTTGTATGGTCTCTTGCATATGGGTTTGGCTCATTTAATCAACTTAATCTAAATTTTTCCTAATGACAGTGTAACCCCTTCATTATTTATAGCCTCTTGAAAATAAATCTATATAATCACGCAAAATTTCAACAACCCTTTCCATTTCTACCTCACTCCAATAATTGCCAATCGTTTCAATTTTTGGCACTTTTCACTTCTCGATGTTGACTTGTCGTACTTTGAGTGGATGGTCTTGTGGTTGGTTCCATAAATATTTCTTGTCAATGACTTCTCTAGATTAAGATTCCTAATATGTTTTTATGTTCAAATGATTGTTGATCACTTCCTCCTCTATTTTGCGTAAAACATTTTATTTACCCTTGTGCCTCCAATTTCTTTCCAACCAAACCTCATCATCCTCTTGAATTGAATTGTTGTTGGTAATTGTCTCTTCAAAAATTGGGGAGCAAGAGTCCCTTTTCCCTATTTAGTTCTAGGATTCTTTCTTCCATTATTGTATTGTCCCCAAAATTGCTTGTTTTATACATTGAAAAGGGTAATTCAAACGCAAAGATGAGAGAAGTAAAAGAATTTTTTTGAATAAACACATTCTTGAGTGTCGAGCCAATGATTTGTTTCTCTATATACTTCACATCCAACATACCATGTGCATGCCCATACCCACAACGTATGATAGAACACATGCATCCAAATTTTGGTTTTATTCCTAATGTCTCGAGATTCCATAGCTTTTCTCATCTTTGAATATGTCCCTTAGGTTTCATTATCCACTGTAATAACTTGGAAACTTTCGTAACAAAGATTATGCTCAAATTGGGTGTGTATAGCTTAATTTACTTGGTCCCATGTTCTCAACATCGAGTATGAGTAGCCCATCATCTTGCTACAGTTCCTCTTACCATATATGGAAGGCAATTGATGTGTGCTTGTTATGATTGGATTTAAATCTCCATTTTGTCTAGGAATGCCTACATGTCCTCACTCCCATTGAACTTGGGTGTATGTTGGTTTTTCTCCTTGCTCAACCATTTGAAATTCCTTCCTATAAATTTTGGCACTCGAGTAACAGCTTATTTTGGGAGTGCACCAAATTGCATCGCAGCTTTCTTTTAATTAATTCATATAAACCATGTGCCTAGTTATCACAAGTTGAACTTATAGTATTTGATACTTGAGTGTACTTCATTCCATTTTTATTCTCCTTCTAGTGTTAGTTCATAATTCTATATCCCTTCAGCATTTATATTGTAGAGGTGCTTTAGGCCTTGATATTCTTCTACATCTTCAACGTTAGGGGGCTCTGTTTTGTGTACATATGAAGTATAATGTGTTGTGATATGTTCTCAAAGCTTACAAAATGCTTTTTGAACCACAAGTCAATGTTATTCGCATAGCACCACAATCTTCCAAGCGTGTTGTAAAATTATCTACTTCATCTAAAGATATGACCTAAAATCCCCATGGAATTTGACCCCCATTATGCTAATAATATCATTCTTTAACATGCCAATTGGCATAACTTGTGTCTTCTTTACCATAAACAAAATATGGGGAGATAGATGGAGCGCAAGTTGCCCCATTTTATTCCAAGCATCCATGGTGATGATATTTACTTATCCCCATGTAACCACCAATATGTCGTTTATATGTCATCCATCTATACAAGACAACGACCATTATCTCACAATCAAATTATTTCACTTTTTTGAGTCAATAACTCTATTTTGTGTTTGCCCAAATTGTTTTCCGAGCTCCATTTTCTTGAGTTTATGTGACAATCATTAACTTAGTAATGAAATTATACCCTCACCGCACAAAATTCTACATACTTGTTGAAACTCATTCCTATTGGCTTTTTCCATTTCAATGAATCCAAGGTTTTCTTTTTGTATTCATGCATCTTCTCGTAGAGACTCAATCTCACCGTGGAGCTCACAAATTGAATCTTTTGTCTCTTTAAGTATCTCTTTATGTTGTTAACCATCAGGATAGGTTTTTCATGAATGTGTTTATTTTTGTTTAGTGTCATCTAAAGGAGTATATGTGTGTGTACAAGTGGCATCCCCTCATGTTGTTATCTATATCTCCTGGGAAGGATTCACTAATGGCACGATAATTTTGGTTTCCAATATTTAGTAAGGTTTTGCATGCAATCTTAATCATTATTGACTGATTTTTCACTTTTTTCTTTCATGGGCGCATAAAGATCTAGACAGTATTCAACCTTAAGCTCTTTTTGGCAATGCACGCATACTCGGAATGTTGGGAAGTCACATTGATAATGGTCTGGTGACCCACACTTAAAATAAGTTCTTGGCATAAATATTCCTCCACATCATCCATTTATGTATCAACAATCTCATCCTCATCTATATCCTACATGTCCTTCTTGAACATTTTCTACTATAGCATGCCTCGGTCCTAAAGGCCTTGTTTCTTGAATTTGATCAATTACGCAACAATTAGTTGTATCATGTGTATGTGTGTCATAAATTTTACACTAGAGTGACACTTTCTTTTGCATTACACGTTGTAAAAAGGACAATTTCGTGTAGTGTGACTTCCTTTGCATCTTTCAAATGCTAGTAACATCACTTTTATATTTTGTCAAGAACATGTATTCTTTGTATGTCTTTCTACTTCACAATTTGTGCACCATACCCCGTTACGTGTGTCCCTAGCATTTTTCACCATTGGTTTTTCTAACGAGTCTCCATTGACGTAATCTGCACCTCCATGAAGGGAATTAGTCCAAGTGTCTATGCTCCCAACTTATTCAACATGCAAAATTATTTCAAGGGATTCATGCGGATATGTGAATTTTTTTATGCGAGAGGGCACGCCTGAAAACCATTAGTAACCCTCCTACAAAACATTGTGCATATTGAGTCAAATGTATCTCATATGATAGTTTAGAGATGAGGGTTTTAAAACATGTGTCATAAACACACACACCCTCTATCACCTCCTACTTGATTTCTTGAGTGTTAAGATGCTTTGTTGTTGAAACTCTTTTATATCAAATTCTTTTAAGATGGAAGCCTTTAGCTTATCATAATCTACCACAACCGGTAGTGGGTCATGTTTCATATACCAAGTATGGGCACAATCCAGTAATTTTGTAGCAAATTGGTTGGATTTTCTCTCTAGATAAATCACCCCTTCGCACGCCAAATTATCTTGCATTTATGAACATGTTCTCGTAGCATTATCGTAACCATGATATTTTAGTAAATCCAAAGACATTTTCTAGAATATTTTTGCACCAATACTCGATGTGTGGTAGTCACAACTCTTCCCGATACTAGTTTACTTTTTGTGGGCGCCACAAGATTTCCACTACTAACACTTGGGACAATAGTTCCAGGTGGTTTGTTGTAAGGGTGTGCTTCCATGTATGTCACCCAATGTTTTTGTTATTATGTTGGCACTCATCATTCCAAACTTCTATGTTTTTGGAATGTTTTGATTATATTGTATATTTTTCAATGTTGGTATCATTGATTTGAATAGCATAAGGAAAACTATAGTCCAATGTCTCCTTAGTTTTATCTATGTATGCTTCTTTGATGTTATTTTTATTATAATTTGATCTTCCGTACGTGGTGGTCCAGTCACATGAAAAGGCACGGTAGGCTAGATCAAGATGTAATATACATTATATTATACCTCTTCATCCTCTGGATTCCTCATTATATCAATGTATGCCACTTCTTCTTCCTATAACTCTTCGCCCTTTCTCTCTCCTTCCTACCATAGCCAATGTTGGTTTTCCTCGTAGTTCATGAAATTGAATCTCCTTAACGAGTAGCTATTTGTCTTCTATCGCTTTACGTTGTTATTCTTCATATTGCATCCTTCTCAAAGTGTCTTCATCTAAGAGATCCATGGTACAGACCGAATTTTCTCCTTCCCTTCCTATCCTGATATGTCGCTCATACTTGTGGATTGCTTAGCTTTCCATGGGAAATTTTTCAAATCCCATATCTACCATCAATTTCTTGATTTCCATGAGAATTTACTTAAAATATGTTCTTGTGTGGTTCTCATAAGAATTTTAATTGGGATTCGTCTATGCAAGAAAAGGTAAATATTGAGCATTCAATAATATAACTACTTATTTTACCTTTCTACCAATAATCCACACTTGCATCCAATTTGTGCCATGTTGTAAAATTATTTTTGTATGCTTTGGGGTCCAAGGGTGCTTCTTTCCCAATTTTTGATTATTTCCCAAACAACAAGTTTCTAGCCAAGCATGTAGGTCTATTGGGAGTTCATTGAAGAATGTCTCATATAGTTCATCATAGAGGTTTTTTTATACCCGCGTCCTTGAAGAGAAACTGGGAGAGCTATTATTTTGGCTATAATGTCTTTGCACGAAGGCATCTTCAATAGTGTGTTGTCGCTCTCAATATTTTCCTTCATGATTTTGAACATATTTCCCCACATTATCATTATTGTATGAATATGATGATCATGGAAATGGAACCAAAATGTTGCACGTCTAGTTACGCGTATGCGCGTAGAACGTAATTGATCATTAGCGCACACAACTAATCTTACTCCTTGTGTTGGCCTATCACACCAAAGTAAGAACCTTGGTGCACTCACCCAAGGCAACGAAGAATACATGTCCCATCATGGTTTATCATTATGATAATGGAAATTACAGTAGTTAACACCATAAATAGTAAATCATTGAAACATACTAGATGAACATGCTCTTCTCTCCACAACCTACTTGACTTTCCCTCTTCTTTCTCTCTGCCTCTCTCCTTTTTACAATGAACCCTTCAAGGGGTGTATATAATAGTGGAGACTTTTCCTTCACTAGTTGAGAAAAAGTTATTCTTGGTCCTTGAGTTCTATTATCTACCAATTAACTATTACATCAGGGTGATGACTAGGCCACATGTCGTCATACCTTACTTCTAATACCTCCGAAACTCCTCGACTACATTTATCCATATCCCAGCTTTACTCACCCTTTTGGTTATCTTTAGGCCCTCTATCTTTAGTCTGCTCTGCTTGTTTGTTTCTGTGTCATCTCCATGCAAGTAACCCAAACAATTATTTTTGTCTTACTCTGGCATGTTCCTATATTTTTGCATGTGCATGCTCTCAACATGTGCTCCTTCATCTCCTCTTGTGAAGATTCCTTCTACCTTATCCTGAAACTATTGTGTTTCTTGCCAAAACTTGTGTACCTTACAGTCTTTACTGTGTTGTTTCTTCAAAAGCCTTGCACCTAGCTTCTTTATCATCCTTGTGTGTGGTTCTTTTTTCCTTTTCGCATGTATCTTTTCCATCCTTTTAGCATGCATATTTTCTAATTGTATTTTGCGCTTCGCTTCTAAACTTCTCTGTGCACCAATGAAATAATAATAATAATAATGAATAGTTAGTCCTCAATATGGGACACGAAATAATAAAGAATATAAGAATTTTGGGGTCCAGCAACCATAAATGCATCTGCACATGTAGACCCATCAAAATGTGGTAGTTTGCTTAGCCATTCCTTAGCTAAAATACCATTTTCTCTAGTGGTGCATACTTAGGTTTCTAATGCGGATTCCATTGAGGCGTATACATATGTCTCATTGAACTTTTTATCCAACCACTAGTCTTTTTCCTACTCATGCGCATCTTTGGCCTATTTCCTCATATGCATCCTCGACCCATCGGTGGTAAGTGTTATTCGTATCGTGACAAAAACACTACTTCATTTAATCACTTCATCATCCCCAAGTTAATATAGTCTTTCCCTTATGTCATTACATATAATTTACATCTTCTATATCAATAATATCAATGAATGGGGGTCCGTAAACATTGCCTAGAGAGTAAACAAATTAGTGTTCATCATTATCAAAACTAATGTAACACTTCTTGAAACACACATTTACATTGTTCTCAAGACACCATGGTCATCCTAATAAAGCAAGGTAATTATCAGCTTCTACCATCTATATTACTTCAAAACCTATTTACCATAAATTTTTCTCCCATTATCTCAAGCTCAACAATATTCAAGGTTTCCACAAGCACAACGCATATCTTGTCAACCATGAACAAGATGTTTTCAGTTGACTCCAATGATGGTCTACCCATCTTATTTCATGCATCACTTATTAGAATATTGACTTTTGTGCTTGTTTCAATTAGGATATTCCTTATCTCATGCTCGTTGATATTTGCATTAATCAACAACTCTTGATTAAATCTCTCCTTAGCTAATTTCGAGTCTCGTCTTAATATTCATTCAAGCTCGCACAACTTCTTAATATTTTGCGCAAACCATTATTTCAGCATGGGGAACACTCTACTTGATGTTGGAAGAGCCAGATTTTCAGTGAGCTCAGCCACCTCTTGCACAAAAGGTTTTCTTTCAGATTGTTCCTTCATGTGCGTATTTACTTCCTAACTGTCAGGACTTCATCATGTAAGTTTCTGATAGCATCTAACACCTCCTACAAGGTCTTTATCTTAGATGAGCCAGCCGGGTACCCATTCCTAATGTTTTATACAAATGTGTGCGGGATCTCCATTCTTCGCGGAAAATTTGTGTACCATTCTGGTAGTGAAATCCGACTTTAGGCCATTTGTAGTTTTCTTTGAGAACCATCTTCCAAGTCAAATCATTCTTGCACCTTTCAGCATACCTTCATTCTTTGGAACTATCTTTTTATATAGTTCAAGGCATCCTTAGTTCGGTGGCTTGCTTTATGATATCCGCATGTTGGATATGTGGGGGAATCCCTCCGGTATTGATTAGGTGATCTAAACTTATAACATGACGTAGGTGAGAACCTTCATCCAACTCATGCTCCACTTGTAAGTTATTTCTTCCTACATACCTTGGTGTTTCAAAGGAAAGTACATAAATGCAATCCCCTCAAGTTTCTTACAAATGCCTTAATTAGTAATTTATCATCATAAGCAATGTCTAAGAAAGAAGCATGAAATGATCTAATTTTTTGATATGGGTTTCCTTTTCCATTAAATAATGCAAATTAAGGTGCAATAAAACAACTTGGAAAAGGGTAACGCAATACATCATGTGCCAAAGAGTTTGAAAGTAAACCATAAGAAGTAACCCTATTGTTTCACTTTTTAGTCCCTTGAGAAAGAATTTGAGATTACCATTATAAATCACCTAATGCATTCCCTATAATATTCATTTCATAATTTTGCACAAGTATGGAGGAGTAGACAAAAGCGGAAAAGAAGAGTCAAAGAATGCTACAATATTCGAAGGAACTAAAGAAGCCCTAGATGGTTCACTTGATTGGGAAAGTTTGTTGAGTAGGTAAAACTTGAGAAGGTGCATAATCACTATGAACACTTTGAGGAATCACAACATGGGAAATAAGAACAATTAAAGCATTTTAATAATTAACAACATAACGTTTTGAGAAGAACAAAGAGTAAGGAAACCTTGGCAAGGAACACATTTTAATGTGATCATAATTCTAGAGGTGTCAATAGGATTTTTCATAGTGTATTTCTCAATAGAATGAATAGGGCACACACTCATTTTGAGCACTTGGAGGAATCACATTACGATCAATAGAAGAGGACCAATAGAAACATTTTGATCATTTTACAAAACAGCATTTACAAAAGAATAAAGAGTAGTGAGTCCTTGACAAATGACGTATTTCAATATGTTCAATTTTAGAGATATTAGTAGGATTTTTATAGTGTATTTTTCAGTAGAATTAATAATATCATCTCTATTGTTATCTTTAATTCAATGTCATAATCGCATTTTTTATCATTCACATTCCAATAATCTTCTTGAAAGGATATATAACAAATATTGAAAAGGCATGGATTTCTACATGACAAGCATCTAAATCCACATTATCGTGTTAAGGTTTTTTCGTGTTCAATAAAGAAATCAATACATAGTTGTGCACATCCAAGTTTAAATTTGTATTACTCTAGATTAATTTTTGTAAGGCTTAAAAAAATTTGTTGCTAATTGGTTCTCTCATGTCAAAATTTGGTCTTCTATAATCACAAGGGCTTTATATAAAGGGAACCATAATCTTCAAAAATTACACATAGGAGGTGAGACATTCAAGCGCTCTAGGGTTTTAAATGTATCACATGAGCCACAACTATTAGATTTTGAACAAATAATATAGAACAAACCATAGAACAATCATATCTATCACTAATGAAAGAAATATTAAACTCTAGAAAACAACAAAACAAGCAAGTCAATGCAAGTTCATTATAATGTAGATGTAGAAAGCGGTTTTAACACTAATAATACACCACAACCGAGCACCACACATTGCAACCAAGATTAATATAACCCAATAAATCAAACCTAGTTACATTAATTCAATATCTAAGAATATATGGATATCAAAAATTGAATTGCTAGAGATAATTAGTGTTTAAAAGTGATACATATTTAATTACAACTTTGGAAATAGTTGTGCAAAACTAACATTGGAAAACAATTCTAAAAAATAAGATGAAGCGGACCTTAAAAAATCAACCAAAACCAAGAAACTTGACCAAAACCATAACATTTCTTAAGTGGAACAACCAAAACTATAGCTAATAGATTTAACATTTGACAACAAATGCAAAATTGATTTAAAACCCCTATTCCTCTCGCTCTTGAGCTCCAAAACTTCTCTTTCTTTATTGTTAAACACTAGGAAACAACTCTCCTTTGGAACCCCAATATGCATGAAACACTTTGCATGGAAAGAGCTATACAACAACCAATTTGCACAAGTGGAGTGATGGGGTTTAAATTCTTGGAGATGGGAGGACATGAGGTCAAAACCCAAGTAAACAAGGCTTAACAATTTTGGTCAACAATTGTCAAACACAAGCAATTGTTGAGTGCAATCTAGTTGCTACATACCTACCAATCACCTTTCACACCCATAAATTCTAAAGAGTTAATGGAGGCTTGTGTTACCTATTATTATCAAGGCCTTAGGATTTTTAATGGTTTTAATAAGCAACACACCAAGTATAATGTTGTGTTCATCAAGCGCTTTTAACAAGCAACATACCAAGTATAACCATAATACACTTAAATTTTACTTTTGGATAGGGTGCCCTTGAAATGAATAAATACATTTTCCTTGAGATCATTTATCATCCTTAACACTTTGAGCGCACTTATGCATCTATAGACTTCTTGAACTCAAACTAACACCCTATTTATGCCAATCTTGACACATAAGCGGCAAAAATGGTTTTAAAATGACCACAAACCTCAAGGCACCTACATCAAGGGTCGAAATGGTTGACAAAAAACGTCACAAATATACCAAAACTATAATGTATAGTTTTGATAGACCATAACCATATTGCTACAATTTTAGCAATGTATCCAAAAAATCAAGAAACAAAGAAAGGGGAAGGGAATGGGAAGGAGAAGAATACATGGTTAAATTGAGAAGATTAATGAGTCGATGATTAAAAAGATGGTCGAAAGTATGAAAATTTGAATAAAATACCAAGGACACATCAAAAGTTGATCAAACACAAGGAACATGTGCCAACAAGAGCTAAATTAGGACCAATAATCAACACATAAATACACTAACACCATAGCAAATAACTAGTGTTGTAGTAATTAAGCATATAAAAAAATATCATCGATGTTCATATCATGATAATAAGGTTGATATTGAGCTATTTGTTTCACCTATAACAATATAGCCAAAATAACTAAGTGCATTCTAGTTATAACGATGGGTATAACCCGCTAGTATAAATATCTTAAATATATATATCTAAAAACATCGAGAGATAACAATCTCAAAGCCTTTATTTGGGCTTTTCACATACCATAATTATTAATAAATTCATTTCTTTTTCGATGTATTTTTCATGATTAGTGACAAATGGTGTGAATATAGATACACTAATGTGTGAGGCTTGACAAAAAAAATTGCATTAAAAAAAGGCTCCAAAACCCATTGTGTCAGTAAGATATTATGATTTTTCCATTTACATTCTTAAAAATGAAAAACTTTTAAGTGGCGGTCAAACGGACATCAAATTTAAGGTCAGAATTAAAAATGAACACACTCACAACATTACAACGCAACACCATCACCCTAGATATCATTGTAGAATGCCTCTCCACAACAATGGTAACCAAGGGGTGTAATATTGAGAAATGTCGATAAAAGTGGCCCACCTTGCATGTGACTTTGACTTGACCATCATATAATAGTTTTCCTATATACTTTGAGAAGTTCAACGAAAAATCATAGTATCCCATGCATACAATTTGGAACCCAATTTTTCTCAAAAATACTTATTTGAACCCAACACAATGATGTAGCTATCTATCAATAGTATAGCTAGATTGAGGCCATCTATCCTCAATCAACAAAATATTTGTTGAAAAGATAAGTTGTTAAATCAATGTAAAAACTTCAATAGACAAAACTATGTAACAATCCAAAATAAGCACCTCAAGATTGATGCATATCAATGTGTTTAAAATAGATATATTTGATATATGTGTGTGTATGTGTTTCATACATGATCGAGCTCATATCCTATTTAACTATTCATCACAACTATTACAATACTCCAAAAATGTTTAACACTACCATGAATTATCATCACACACAACACCACTAATTATAAAAATCTAAATATTATAATATACTCGTGCATTTGTGTTTATCATTACTTCTACCTACATGCTCCAATGAGCATTAACTTACGCTTCATCATTTATTCTCAACTTATACTGGGGCACAACAATTCAAATGCATAACACAACAAGAGTCACAATGCAACTAGTCTTTGCCTTTACGGTGAATTGTTTATTGTTTTAAAGTAAATGACATTAAATTGATTTAAAGTAATTATGTTATAAAGAAGTGTGTATGGGTTGTATAAATATAAAATGATTAGTGTTTGTTGAATTGTTTTAAAGGTATTATTATTGTTTTTTTAACTGATTAACATCAAATAGCTTAAATCCACAAAAAAAAAATAGTAATTATGTTATAAAGAAGTGTGTATGGATTGTATAACTATAAAATGATTAGTGTTTGTTGAATTGTTTTAAAAGTATTATTATTGTTTTTTTAAAATTAGAATCAAATAGCTTAAATCCACAAAAAAATATATTGCTCTCCAAAAAAAAAAAATGCTTGGAAAGTGTTCCATAAAAATAGAATGAATTATGACATAGTATTGTTTTTTTTTAATAGTTAACATCAAATAGCTTCAAAAGCGAGATGTTAATTTAAATTCACAAAAAAATATATTGCTCTCCAATTAAAAAATTGCTTGGGAAGTGTTCCATGAAAATAGGGAAGTTTAGGGCTATTTTGTATTTTGAGTTAATTTAAATCCACAAAAAAATTATATTGCTCTCCAAGAAGTGTTCCATGAAAATAGGGAAGTGTTCCGTGAAAATAGAATGAATTATGACATAGTATTGTTTTTTTAATATTTAGCATCAAATAGCTTCAAAAGTGAAATGTTAATTTAAATTCACAAAAAAATATATTGCTCTCCAAATAAAAAGAATTGCTTGAGAAGTGTTCCATGAAAATAGAGAAGTTTAGGGTTATTTTGTATTTCGAGTTGTTAATTTAAATCCACAAAAATTATATTGCTCTCCAATAAAAAAATTGTTTGGGAAGTGTTCCATGAAAATAGGGAAGTGATCCATGAAAATAGGGAAGTGTTCCATGAAAATAGAATGAATTATGACATCATTTTGTTGTATGGGAATAAGGAGAAAAAGGAGAAAAATAAGGAGAATAAGGAGAAAAATCTATCAACCAATCACATACATGAAAATTAGTATTTGTAAATGAATAAAAATTATATATTGTTTAAAACTATTGCATAGACCATATGAAATAAAAATAGTTGATTGTGATTGGTTGAAAAAAATATTAAATAATAAGAAAGTGATTACTATAGTTACCCTACCTTGGGAGGGACTAATAATATGTGTCACCCTTATAAAAATGTTGCTCAACAAATTTGTTAATGATTCTTTGACGAGGTTGGCAAATGGCAGCACAAGACAAACTAGATTATATAGTTATATGATACAATAACAAAAATATATCTTCAACGATTAGCTAATCAATATCCTTAAAGATGTTAATGAAGCAAATTATTTCGAAAGGCGTTATCAAAAAACACTCCAAGATAGGAAGCAACTACGATTAAATGTAAATAAGGTAGTTAATGAATGGCATCAACACTCGATGCAAAGATCACCTACTAATGCAAGTTGCTCAATAATTTCAATAATTCTTTAAATGTACCTTGCCTTAGGCTCATTGTCAAAACAGATAATAAGATCAAATACATGGAGATATTTCTTATTTCGATTATAAGTAGGTGACATTTAGAGACTCATATGTTGGGTTATATCCACCTTTAAATTCAATCCCCAATCATTCAAGAGTTACCTCAAATGTGTGTACCATTGAAGTTGTGTTTAGACTACTCACAATCCCGTTGTCTAGAGAATGCTCTAACATGTGGACAGGACACAAAAGGCATTTACCCCTTTGTGCTCAAAACATGACCTGTAACACCCATACTACCCTACAAGAAGGTTTGCAATACCGAAATGTTGTTTCATTGATGATTATGTATCCCCAAGGCCCCTATACATCCTAGTCCGATTGAAACATGTCCCCATCCCCCCCACATCTACCAACCCCAAAGGATTTTTGATAGCAAAGGGAGCACCACAACGAAATAATTTGCCACATACGCGAAACTTGCGATTCCCTTCCAATGTGGACAATTGTCTACGCAATACAATAGTACCATGAAACCCGAAAATCATATTAAGCCCATTGGGCACGTGATTCAATGAACATTCGATTAGAACTTATTTGAATATGAGATATAACAAATGATTATGTCACCCTAAATATTAAACTCCCATCAATAACCATAGACCTTCGAACTTTTTAATCAAGAAATTATCATATGGCCACAAACCTACAACAAAGTGCTAATAGCACTGCACCATTTTACAAGTCATATGTGGCACATGACAACGAGGGAAATGATTCTCCCTTCGTAAAAAACACGAGGTGCTTAATACCCATAATCCCCGTGGTATTGGCACCACATTCAACTCACCTAACCACCATGTTATAGCACAAAATAAACAAATCCAACCAGCAACATTAAAAAAGTTTTACAATATTACTAATGGTCAAAATGAAATGCCCTTTTCGAATAATATTATCAAAGACCTTTGGTCTATTTTGTCCACCCAACGGCCAAAGGGTGAGCACAAAGGTGACTTAAGTCACAATAAATTATTATAAAGTGCCTAAAAGAAAATAAAATAAAATTATTAAGCACTTATAATTAATTTATTTGGCTTAATAAAAATAAATGGTAATCCCTATGGTAAATGTGACTTGCCTTGAGGGGCAAATATCATTGTAAAAGGGGTTAATTGTATTTTTATTCTTCCTAGGGGTATTGGCGACTTGCCTTAGGAAAGAATAATGAAGTTTAGAAGGAACAAAAGGGCCATATTAATTTTGTATTCTCCCTATGGGAAGTATGACTTGGCCTAGAAGAGAGAACCATGCATAGAGAAGACCATTGCAGCTGATTGGTTAGGAAAGAGGTT
The DNA here is from genome assembly GCA_018340775.1 of Taxus wallichiana var. yunnanensis. Classification (NCBI taxonomy): domain Eukaryota; kingdom Viridiplantae; phylum Streptophyta; class Pinopsida; order Cupressales; family Taxaceae; genus Taxus; species Taxus wallichiana. The sequence continues at coordinate 330,790,837 of CM031235.1, read as the reverse complement.
TCCTTTGGGTCATTTTTCCTTTATAAAGGAGAGGTCGACTTAGAAGAGGATATCATATACTCATTCTACAAATTTCTAAATTTATCTTAAGTTACGTGTTTTTGGATAAAAATACTCTAGAGGGGAAAACCCTCTTATAGAATTTGAGGAATTTCCACCAAGGAAATTCTATTGTACTTCCAAGGAAATTTTCAGTTATTTCCAGCAGAGTAGTTGAGTTTTTGCAACAAGGGTCTCAAGAATAAATTGCAGCAATAGTGTGATCATTATCCCAATTTGTGGTGAATGCAAGACATTCGAGGTCCGCTTTGTAATGCCACATGCTAATCTGATTTGTGTGACTAAAAGCAAATCAGTTTCTTATAATTTTGGGGGTTTATAAATGTCATTTTCAGTCATATACAAGGTTGATTGTCCTGAAATCATTTATTAATTATTTCCAGCTTTGTGGTCTCTTAAAATCTGAGTTTTCTTCATACTTTGGCCACTAAAATTGTAGACATCAAGTTAGAATAAGCACAGATCTGTTTGTGTGCTATTTGTAAGGGTTTCATATTTTTTTAATTATTGGTAAATAGTTTTTTGAAAGGGACTATACCCTTGTACAGGAAGGCTCAAAAGCCAAGATTGAATCATGGAAGCCCAACAACAGAAAACAATCTGCTCAGAAAAGTACCAACACCCAAAGAAAAAAAAACGCTGAAAAACAACAACCAGTCTGCAACAGCACCGCAGCACCATGGCAGATCCAAAAACCATTGTTCGGTAAAGACAAGGGACAATGTAGAACAACCGAACACCAAAAGAGAGACAAATCATCGAGGCAGAGAAGTGGCATTCTTTAAAATAAACTTTTTCTTTTTACGGACAGTTACCCAACCTGATGATGCCTCCACAAATGGAGGGTTAGAAAAAGGAGAATTTTCCATAGTTGCAATAGTTCCAACTGAAACAACATCATTGTTTTCATGAGATAATTTTTCCTTGCTGTCAACAACTAAATGAGATAAATTTGTTACAATTTCCTTGCTGTTGGCAATAGGATTTTCCGATAAAGGGGTTTCAGGGACAAAGTCAGATTCAACCTCAGCATTTGAATTTGATTCAAGGTCCTCTTTTGCATCGAAAACCAAATGTTCCGGGAGGGCATCCTTCCACCAACTGTGTTTCTCATGTTGGCGCTTTGCCATCCCACAAGCAATAGAGGTATGACCTAAACAGAAACACCTTCTACATCGAAATGGAAGACCTTCGTAATCTAAAGGTTGTGACCAAGTTCTACTTTGCACCCTAAGATCAATGGTTGCAGGGAGGTTTTTAGCCGTGTCAAGTTCCACCAAGATCCGAGCATAGGTAGTGTGGGTGTAATCAGAAGTTTGAGAATCTATAAAAAGTGTAGTTCCCAAGGTGTTTCCAATAGATTTCAAACATTCACCGCTCCAAAATTGGAGGGGTAAATGGGGCAATCGGATCCAAACAGGTTTGCATGAAAAAGACTCAGTGAGTGGGTTAAAAGAGGGGAACCAAGGTTTAATGACCAGGTACTTAGATTGGCAAACCCAAAGCTTGGAAGTGATGGAGTTTTTATCAGCTATTGAAGAAAAAGTCACAATGAAGATACCTTTAGCACACGGATATAAGTCTAACCTCCCAGTGAGCAAAGGAGTCCAGTGCTTGGAAATCCATGCGTGTAGGTCAGGAAGGTTGGGCCAGAGTCCTCCGAATCTGCAGATCAGAGCATGTTCCTGATAGTATTTTTCAGTTGTAATGACCTCCTCCCCAAATGTTATGCATGGGGTATTGTCTGCAGGCTTCATAGGAGAATCCTTGCCCCTTAATGCATCCTTGAATGAGGTTACAGTGGGGCCGTGAATAGATGCGCCTTGGCCAGTCCCGTCAAGAGCATGGTGAACTCCCAGTACAGGTGCCCCATCTCCACCAGAGGGAGCCTGACCGGTGATTGTGCCGCCGTCCTCAGAGGATGTAAAAGCGAGATTAATCCAAGATAGGGTCGAGTCCTCGTGATTAGCCTCCAAAGCCTTGCCGCCTCCAACTACAGGTTGAAAGGGTCACGCGTTGCAGCCTTACGTGCAGGAGACGAATTACGAGCCTGACCATCGCCAGGGGAGGAAGGAGATCCGCTGCCCACCCTAGCCCTAGTGCAGCTGTGAAACCCATACCCGCAGCCGCATTGTTTTCTCGTCCAGGAGCAGAGCCGCCGCCATGGACGCGATTAGGGTTAGAGATGCGTCGGGTAGCGACCATGGAGCAGTCGGGTAGCAATCGTGTAGATCCGTAATGATTCGTAAGGGTTTCATATTCAAACCCTAGTCGCCATTGTGGAATATTTATTGCATCGAGTGTAATCTGATATTTGTATGGTTATATATACCACTCTAAGGGCTGACTTGGGGTCTAAAAATCTGTATATCATAACTGAGTTGAAAGTTAAATAGTATTCAACATGTTGCATGGGTCTTCCTAGTCGCTTTTCCTTGCATAAAGTCTGATCTGCAGTAATAGTTTTCTGTGATATCTTTATTGAGTTGCCTCTTGTTAAGGGAAATTCATAAAATCCACCTAAGGTATAGATTGTCCCATTTGGGGTCATTACACAAAAACACTAAAACATGAGCTTCGACACTAAATAGCACGATGTAACCCAAAAAAACTGTAGGAAACTGACGGCATAACGTATCTTATAACAACACCAAAAACAAGGATTTGCCCATTTTCTAACCATGAATTTTGTGACACTAAAAGGCCTTCCGTAGCTCTATATAGACTCTTATATGGCCCTCACGCTACTGATGGACTGATATTTGTAAAACCATTTGATTTAACCTATATCAAATCACCAAAATAAATGAATCCATATAACTAGAAATTTTGAGAAAGATGTCTAGAAAAATCATAACATGCGACAATACAACAATGTACATACAAAATTAGATTTATAATAAAAAGGTGAAATTATATGAATAAAATATAGTCGAAAAGACATTATAAAGATTTTAAGATATCACAGAATATGCCAAATTAAGCATATTTGTTTCTAGTGAAATAGACATGGAAACAAACATTAGGCCTCAACTAGGCTTTGTAAGAAAACGTCACTCTACTTTGAATGATAACTGGTCAGAATAACTTAATCCTGAAATACATTGGCAGGCCCAACCATACTGAATTTGATAATACCAATTACAAAATCTCTACCACAAAAGATAGACAATACTAACTGAAATCAGTTATTGCCAAACAATGAATCCCTGGTGCATTTTCAACATTTGCGATGCAAGCTCTTACACTGCCACTGCAGTCCCACATAAAGTATAGAGGAGTGCATTCATGATAAAACCAAGCCTGGACATGCAACAGTTTTTGCAAGTCAAGATTCCTTTTATCCATTGTCGCTGCACAAATCTCCCCTTTACCTCGTTGATCATTCTATTGACAATTATATTCACTGGGAATGACAATTGGTGGATATGAAAAGATGCCACATCATTCAGAAATCAATATGCAGGGAACTCTACAGATCCGCTACTTGAGTCATGATGTATGATGGTGGCTAAGCCTCATATTAATTATCATGATTCCATCTTCTTACTCTTAGTTTACTTGCATGGAGGACTTGTGAGGAATGTTTTGAATTATTTTCACCTGTTCCTGCCCTTTGTGTTGAACTACTGTGCTCATTCCCAATGTCAGGGTATGGACCCAGACTAAAGCCAAAAACAAGTCATGACAATTTTTCAATTATTAGTAATGCGAGTGATGTTTCTGCAATTATGCTCTCAGTGTCCGTGTACAGACCCAGACTATTAGAAATGAAAATCTTTTGGAGATTATGACATGCTAACCCAAACAAGCAAAATAACCAATCAGCTCATTCTATGACAATATATAACCAAAATAGTTTGCAAACTTGAGACAAATAAATATTTAGAAATGTACAAAATTAGAATATTCTTGTTCGTGGCTTGTACAGAATTAGCAATTATAATACGCCACACCAACAAGATACACATAAAAGAGAAGAACTATTAAGTCAACACCTTTGTCACCAAGCTGTGTGATGTTGAACCACATGATAAAATGGGGACTTGAAAGTATAAACATGTGGAAATTGTACATGGTCAAAGATCAATAGCTCATATTAGGAAAAAAAAATATACCAAACAAAAGATATGTAACTGTCAACAAGTAACAAGAAGTTTGCCATGACTCCCAAAATTGATGAGGAGAATGCACCTGACATTAAAAGTATCCATAAGTGCTGATAAAAATTAAACAAACATTTCAATAAAAGCGTGGAGCTGAGTCATACACTCGTCCCCGGGTAGGGTCCCCTTGCATCATATCCTTGATTTCTGTTGAATGGATGTCCAGCATTACCATAGAATGCTGCTCTGTCCCTATAAGAGTCGTAACCTCCAGGGTAGCCCGGATGACCTTCCCCAAGACCTGCACCATGACCATGAGGTTCATGCATATTCTCATTAAATGCATTGATTGGACCACCTGGATTATGCTGTAGCTGACCTAGAGCTGCCTGTTGATACTTTTGTTGCCGCATTTGTGCTTCTCGGCACAAAAATTCTTCTCGATATTTAGCCTGTTGAGCTCGCATTGCTCTTAGCTTCTCTTGATATTGAAAATTTATCTCTCTAGTGCGCTGCAAAAAAAAAAAAGGAAAATAAGAATCCTTAGCTCTCTTGTTGAAAACAAATTACTATCTGTACACAACAGGACTTTTCCACCTATCTAAATTTTGGGGTTACTACTCAACTTTGTCATAAAACATGTTGAAAATCTAACCTATTCATCACTACTGTTTTCAATTTAATATATTCACTTCAAAAATATTATTAAACTATCATTTAATAATGTGACGGAGCATGGTCATTAAACCATACAAACTGCCAATCACAAGTAGCAGCAAAATAACTAGAGGCTAAGAGCACCATCAGCATAACCTTATTCCAATCTCTACTAAATTACTAATACAACTTGCTATAGCAATAAAATAATCAGAGTTGCATTCAGAAGATCCGTAACTAATAAACCTCAAATTCTCAAATAAAAATATGAATGAGTGGAAATCCTATACTAAATAATGCACTATAAGAATGCATGCCCTCCCTGTAGTGTTTCTATTCCATGAATTTACTCACATTTTGTTTTGAGATCTGTATTTGTTTTAAATTTTAAAATATTCTTAAAAGAATATTCAGAGGACGAGGACTAAATAGGTTGATGGCAGGAACAATGACAAATAGAATGAAACTGTAGAGCCTTACCCAGTTTGTTTCTTAATGTGGCTTTGCTAGCCCCCAGTTTGTTTCTTAAGGTGACTTGCTAGCCCCAGTTGTTTCTTGTAGGAATAGGAGATGGATGTATATGATTTATAGCACAAATCTCTACTGAAAAATATAGGCATGTGTGTCATATATATGAATTTTTATGAACTGAGCTCAGATAGTTCATTGATACCAGCTAACAATGTACCTATTTGTGTGTTTAAGGTCACCAATCAAACTCATAAGGAAATTTTTTTGCCATAATGAGTGCTAGCATCAGTCTGAATAAAAATCATGTATTGTATTCAATCATACTCCAGAAAAGCGAGTCCCCAAATTACATTTCATTACAGATCTAAACTCAAAAATAATAACAATAGAATGGATGTTGATACCAAACTGTATGCTAAAAGATGGATTAATAAGAGATACAGATAAAGAATTACAAACCTCTTGGTGCCTGGTGTTTTCCTCATCCTCTGCATCATTGTGCTCCTTTGACAGCTTCATGATCTCATCCATGAATTTCTGTTCAAGTAATTCTAATGTCTGAGGTATGGATGGGTCTTGATAAGCAGCTTCCATTTGCTGCTCATGCTCAGATCCTTTGACATCTTTTACATTCGTTTTTCCTGCTGTCCTTTAGGATCTGGCATCTGACTTTGATAAAAGGGGCTACCCGCATCAGGGCCTGAGGGAAGCATGTTTGCACTGCCTGGATCTGGAGGACCTTGACCTGTATATGCACACGTGAGGTGTCAATTTAACATAACAGAGAAAACTGCTGATGTAAACAAACAATACCTCTGTAGTCCACTGTCCATCCAAATATAATGCAAAGAAGTTCTTAAAATATATCTTGTCAATTAACCTGCAGTAAAAAGTCACATCTCTATCAAAAGCTTAAAAGGTATTTCTACCAATTAAAAAGACTCCCTTGAAGATCAAAAAGATGAATTTCACCAGTATAGAAACATTCATGAAAGCCTAGTTCAACATATCAGGTCACAAATACAATTAGCTTTTCTACATTTAAATCCTAAATAATAATTATCAGTACCACAAAAATAATACAATATCCAAATGCACTTTAGTTGAAAGAGTCTTGATTCCAGAAGTGAAATCTGAATAAAGGAGAATCCAGCTGTAATTGCATACAATATACTCAATTTCATTTTGTATTAATTTCCCATCTTCCTGCGAAACATTTGATCATTAATATGCTTAATGATAGTTGCAATATTGTGCCATGGATATAAAAATATATAGCCTAACATAGACCAGGAAACAATTTTGTACATTCATAAAGAAGATTAAAAAAGCAATAATGAAAATGATCATTTCCTCGAAAGGCGCATTACTAAACGCCTCAAATAAATAATTTTCAATAATCATCAGACAAGTCTTTGGTTAGATGTTGGATGTAAAGGGCGCTACTAAATAAATTTAAGTGATCCAAAGAATATTGCTAAAAATGCTGAATGGAAACTCATCAAATTACCTTCTTTATACATATGAGGTGGCATATTTGGCCCCTTTGTATCACCACCTTCCCACTGCCAGTGTCCTTCTGCTTTTGAAGACATATAGCGCTGCTCTTCCTCTAAAGGTGGGACATCTGGTCTTGCTGGATAAGGGTTCAAACCAGGATTATGTTGCATTCTCTGAGCTGCAATATGCTGCATCTGAGCAGCAACTAGTGGATTTACATTGGAACCACCATATGCACCCTGTCGCCTCATGTTTACTTCTACTCAACTTTGACTTAGATTATCTCTTTCTCAACAGTGCCTCAGAATTCAACACCCCAACTGTATGGTCCAACTATTTGCAGGTAAAATGCAGTGGGACATCACAAAAATTTAGCATCTAAAGGAAATTAGACATACAAGATCCTTTCAAAATACAGAATAATAAAATCACCTGCTTCTCCTTCCAAGGAGTACAGGATCTGCTATTTTCTCTCAATGACGTTTAAGGCTCCCTGAAAACATGCAAGGTATATTAGTCCTAAAACGTGAGCCACTAATATCATCTGGACTCATGCAGTAGCTAATCAGAAAATAAAATATTTTGTACAAGAGAAAGCAATTGCATAGACTACTGTAAAAAAAAATAATCAGAATCTTATTCAAAATAAACATAAAGATATACCCACGATTCAAGAAAAAGTTAACAAAAATACACAAAATAAATTGACCAAATTTCTAAGTAAAATAGCTGATTTCGGATGTGTTTCAAACCTGGAATAATGTGTTCGCTTAAAAGGCTCAATAATAAACCACTCAAGAAAAATGATATTTATAAAGAGAAGAAAAAAAGTAAACCTAATTTTAACATACATAATATCATAAATGTACAACATAATAGAGACACCCCTTCATTAAATATTGGGGCAATATTAATAATTATTTGACACTTGCTGCAAGAATCAAGGCCATGGTAAAATGGAGAATCATTATCTAACTGATCAGCAAAATGTGTCTTATAGATTTTGCTATCTCAAAATGTTAGAATTTAAAAAGGCCTTATTAGTTGACTATTTAATCTTCCAAATTGTTTGGATTTTGAGTTGGAAAAAGCATTGAAGACTAGCACACTTGATAATCTGGAACTTTTGTTAACTTCACCTATATCTAGTCATAGTTGTGCAAAAGGTGGCCTATAAATTTTGCTATCTCAAAATGTTAGCATTTAGAAACGCCTTATTAGTTGACTATTTGATCTTCCAAAATTGTTTGGATTTTGGGTTGAAAAAGTATTGAAGACTAGCACACTTGATAATATGAAATATTTGCTAACAAAATAGGTTTCTCATCAATTTGAGATCTTGGATATAATTATATGCATAGTTACCATGTTCGAAAAGTTCGGAAGTTCAGAATTTTTCAAAAGGTTTCGCTTCGTTCGGTTTAGAAAATTTACAAATATAAAATATATAAAAATAATAAATACTATACATATATGATGATATTTGAAAGGAAAAACCAATTACACATAATAATAAATAAATATATTATCTATGGAGTTTTTCCTTTACCTACTTAGGTATTAGTGTTTCTTCTTTCGTTTTCGTTTTCTGTTGAAGTTCTTTTAATTTAAACGTTTTAATTTTTTAATTGAAAAAAGAAAAAAATGTTTAATCAAACTTGTTTGGCAAGTTCGTTCAGACCAAAAAGTACGGTTCGAACCGAATTTTCGCCAAGTTCATAAGAACATGGTAACTATGATTATATGGCCAACTCCCAAGACTAACTAAAACTACCAGTCAGTTAAGAGAGGGCAATCATCAAAATAGGAGCCACAAATAATACAAGGACCAACTAATACTCTAAGAAACTTTTCTACGAAACTTAATTGAAATTCCCTTAAGTGCAAAAGATCTTTGGTATCGCCATGGAACTAATAACAACTCCTTTCTCACATGCTGATCTGAAGAGTTTCTCAGATGGCCTTCTGCAAGTTTGAAATAGATGGTGACTTTGTGGTTTTTTTCTTTTCCTAGGCTCGTCATATTCCACGTTGACTGCATGGCCCTCAATGCTCCAATGCATGGGACCAGTCCATGCAAAGAGTAAAAACCCACCTCAGCTTGCACGCAAATATTATGTAGAAAAATAATGCACAATTTTTCATTAAAAAAACAATTGATCTTGGAATTTTTGCACTAGTTTTTTTCTCATTCATAACCATTGAAAAATCAGTTCGAACATTTACCAACAGCAGAATTGACTGAAGGCTCAATGTTCTTAAACAGACAGATGTGTAGGGATACACTTTTGTAAATGAAACTGCCCCGTGACACCACTCCAAAGCTTCTACACCAAAGTTACAAAAATAAATAACAATCTTGCCCAGATAATTGTGCCTTCAGAATGTTTCTCTGGTCTGGTTATCATTTCCCAACATCTTTCAAACTTGCAACATCTTTGGACATTTTGACATACTTACACTCTAATTTCTTGACATGTTTATCAAGTGGTCACTAATTACCTTAAGAGCACTTTATTAAATGCCATTATAGCTTATTTATAAATGTTGATATTTCATTCCATCCTCTTGTGCCAAGTTAACACCCTAACTGACAACTAACCAACAACTACCTAACCTGATAATGAAAAGGTGAAACCTCTAGCAGTCCTAATATATGATGCAAATCTTAGTAAATCCTGTGCCACATACTTCTAGTTTTATTCATCTTAGGTTAAGTGCACCCATAACATTTATTCCACATCCCTTCATTGTATTACCTTCTAACAACTCTGTACACATAATTTCTCACAGCATAAAAGCAGTGTTACATAGGGACATGTCCCTAGATTTTGGTGATGTCCTAAACGTTTTGGGGACTCGGGGACTTGGAGGGGGCATCCCGATTTTTTTATCTTTCAAAAAAATTCTAATGTTTTTACTTTCGAAAAGCTATTATTTTTACCAAGAACATTAAATTATAATCTTGAGAGTACCTCAAATACATTAAATACAGTTTAAATACCTAAAATTCATTGGAAAAAGTTAAAATATTCAAAAAAAAAAATTATATATTATTTTAATAGCCATCCGCAAAAAATTGAGAATTTTTTTGGCATCCCGAAAATCCCATCCCTTCATCCCAGTCCTGTCATCCCGACACTTAGGCAACTATGATAAAAAGCATAATAAAAGAAGAAACAAATACACAAAATGCTAACATCTTAGTCTAGTAATTTGTGGTGTAGTGGTAAGGTGGAGCAATTTGCTTGATGATGGCACAGGTGCAACTCCTACTAGGCATGTTACTAGTGCTATAATGCAATCAAGAGAGCCAAAGTCAAGTGTAAGTTCTTAACCCAATCCAGGGGCAATTGGGCTTCTTTCTATAGACTGGGTTGATGAGAACAGGATTGATCGTTGATTGGATCCGAATGTAATATCCCTGAAAACACTTTAGATAAACTGAATATTTTCGTCAAACCCTAGGGCAGCTGTGTAAAAAGAAATTACTTTTATGACAGCAGCCAATCTGATTTTTAAATTTAAAAAAACAGCAAACCTGATGCACCAAGAAAAAAGATTTTTATTTATTGATTTTCAATCAGCTACAAAAAAATACCAATGTCTGAATATAGTTATTTTCTCACAATTGTTGTTGTACTTGTTCCGGATGCTAAAACAGCCCTGAATATGATGCCCTAGCTGAATTGGGTGAACACCAATACCCTAAATGACCACTTCAACCCCTAAATGGAATTGTCAATCTTAGATAAGAGGGATTATGTCCTCATATCTGTATGTAAATGAGAGAATTCCCTTTACTGCTGAAGCAAAAGCAAAAGCTACTTGCAGACAAATAAGTTGTTGATAAATTTCCAAGATGATTGAACAATAAACCCCAAATCTGCCTTTATAACTTCCAAGGCTCTCCAAAGTTGGCGCCCCCTTTTAGAATTACATGCATGCTCCACAAACAATTAAAAATAATTTTATTCCTTCCCCATGTTGGCGCCCCATCCTAAGAATAAGAAAAAAACAATATTAAAATATTTTATCCACCCTCCATCCTAAAAATAGGATCTTGATTCCTCATGCAGCCCACTCTATCCTTGGTGCCCCCATTCTTATTTAATTATTCTAATTTTGGCACCCAATAATAGAAGTTCATCATTCTATTATTATTTTATTCTATTTCTACTTTTTGGATTAAAAATATAATTTAAGTGTCCTTTTTCCAATTAAAATATAAAAATACTTTTGGACCACTTAAATTAATTTATTTCCTTTTAATTTCCCCTTAGCCTACAGAAAATAATAAGAATAGGCTTCAGGTATCCAGAGTTAATTAATTCTGAAAAGGGGACATTACAATCCGCCCTTCCAAGAATGGTTTGCCCTCAAGTAATTGCAAGTTGGGATGCTTAAGAATTTCAGCACCCTCCCAAGCAAAATCCTCTACATGTAAATCCTTCCAACATACTAGATAATTTGTGATAATCTTGTTCCTTAACTTCTTTTCTCTAAAATCCAAAATTACTTCAGGAACCAAAACAAGTTTGCCTTCCTCATCCAAAAGAGGCAATTCAATGGAAGGAACAATATGCTGGTCCAAAGCTTTTTTCAGACATGAGACATGGAAAACATTATGTATCTTACTCTACTCTAGCAAATCCAGCTCATAAGTAACCTCTCCTATTCTTTGCTTAATCTTGTATGGTCCATAGAAATGAGGTTTGAACTTTTTAGCTCCACTCTTCTTCAGAGAAGACTGTCTATAGAGCTACAGCCTCAAGAAAACCATGTCACCAACCTCAAAAAAACCTCTCAATGCGGTGTTGGTCCGCATAAAAAATTTGTTAGTTTTGTGCATGTTGGATAATCTCTTTGAGCATTCCCAATATATCTTGGCTCTATGCAACCAAGTCTCTTGCCCCTGGCACTCTACTGTCTGCAAATACCAAACCACAAAGGAAAGAGCATCATAACCATACAAAGCTCAAGGGTGTCATACCTATGGACATATGAAAAGTAGCATTGTAGCAATGCTCTCCCGTGTAAAGCCATTTGACACAAGTTGACTGCTGCCCTGCCACATAATTCCACAAATATCCCTCAATCCACTTGTTCACAATCTCTATTTGTCCATCTGTCTATTGATGATAGCTAGTACTAGGAGTTAACTATGTTCTGTCAAGCCAAGAAGAACTCTGCCAAAACAAACTAAGGAACTTTGCTATCTTTGTCAATCGTAGTATTTTTAGGCAATCCATGTAGCCCAAAACCTCTCTCGAAAAATAAATCAACAATCTGTGAGCCTTAAACTCAAAAGGAACAACAAAAAAGTGAGCATATTTAGTGAGTCCATCAACTACCGCAAACTACCGCAAAAATGCAATTATTACTTTGAACATTGCAAAGAATTGTGATGAAATCCATTGATATACTTTCCAATTTTTGGTTCGAATAGGTAAGGGTTGTAAACAAACCCATTGGAAAAACATGCACTTTGCCTTGTTTTGTTGGCACACAATACACTCTCTAATGTATTGGAGGACCTCTTCCTTGAGTCCTTTCCAAAAAAAAATTGTCCCCGATTTGTTTTTAGGTCTTGAAATACCTTGGGTGACCACCCAAAGGTGTATCATGGACAGCCCTCAAGATTTTGTTTTTACATCGCATACGGTGTATCAAATAGATTATATTCTTGTAGATAAGGATAAGGATAAATATATTAACTCGGGTAATACGAAACACCCCCGAGGGTCACATTTCGTGGCGTAAACGCTTCAAACGGGAAACGGAAGCGAACGCAGGTGGCGTGCACAACAAACGCTTCCAAAACATTTGCCACGTTTCCACCGCTTTTTTAAAGTTTAAAACATCAAAACTTTAAAAAAAAATTTAAAAAGTTGCATTTAATAACCCTAACCCTAATCCTAATCTACCTACCTACACTTGCTAAAGACACTTCCTAAAAGCTATATAATGATGAGTCATGACTCTTTAGAATTTCAAATTTCAATGAATACAAAATATTTTGAGTGCTTTATCAATTATCTCTTATGGTCTACAATAATATATATATCATTGACGGACGTTTCCTAGTAGTATTTTGTAAGGTTTTTTGAAAATTGTCATTTCCACGCTTTGTATTCGTTTTGTTTCCGTGCAACATAGTATATTAATGTCCGACAAATGACCACAAAAGTAGGTCAACGGGACTACAGAGTACACATGTGTCAATACAAAGCGGGAGAACCAAACAGTTCCCAAAAGAAGTACAATGCAAAAGAGGAGCGATACAAAGGAAGAAAAGCGGAGAAGGCAGAACTAGAAAGAAGGAACGGACACGCCACAAACCCAAAACGAGGGGTGGAAATGCCCAAGAAGAAAAGAAAAAGTCCCCAGGAGAGGCAATGAGGAATGCCTATCAGGGAGTGGTAAACCCAACTCTCCTAACATTTGAGGTTGACTAAAAAACACTCTAGATAGAATGATAATCAGAAGAAGAGGCGGTGAGATGTCGAGGCCGCCTGACATGTTGTTGTCTAGACAATGTGGTACGCCGCAAGGACCTAGTGGATCTAGTTTGTCTCCTGGTGTTGGAACTAGTATGGTCATGTCGATGAGATCTCGGGGAGTTGTGTATGGTCTCTCTGGACTGTACTGATCTGGAGGATGATGCAAAACTAGTATCAATTTGGCGCTTTGTGCCTCTCACTGACGGTAGTACCATGAAAAAGGAAGTGATCCGTTGGGTAGAATCTGGTCTAGGGTCTGAAGAGTGTGCTCACGAAGCCTCAAGGCCTCCTGCATGTAAAGAGCCAAGCACTTTTGGTCTTCATACCTGAAGAAGTCAGAAAGAACCTGGGTCCTCCTGAAGAGGCAATGAAACCTCCCTTGATCTCATAGTAAAGGGGGCAGCAAAAGACAAAGTGTGCTTCCGTCTCGACCTCCTAAAACCGCAAAGTCGGTAAATCCTGCTCAACAATCAATTTGGTGATCCGTCTCACACCAAAGCCTATGAGATCCCACTCTAAACTGGCCCAAGGGGATGCGAAGAGTGTGCATCCAATGGCAAAGTGTCTACCAAGGAGGACAATGAGACCGCCACTGAGCTCCAAAAAGTGCTCTGCATAAAAGGCCATCTTTGGGCATAACCCACCATGAGGGTTCACCCAAGTGGTGTGGATAAACTGCATGTAAATATCATCCCTGATGATCCTGTTTAGCTTGTCTGGTAGGTAGAAGGTGATTAGGTGCATCCAAGGAATACCTAAAAGGATAAGATCATCAACCACCCTATACATGTTATCTTGTATTTTGCACTCAAGGGTCTCAATAGTGTAACCATTCTTTACATACTCCGTTATTATTAAAACTTTCCAATCAACAAATTTAAGATATAGCATATAGAAAAGGTTTTCTAAATAAAACATCTCGCTACAATGTTATTCTTCCCTTTTACATACTCTACGTCAAAATTATAAGCTTGGAGCTTACTCACTTTTGTTGTTTGTAATTCAAGTCCTTTTGGCCAAGAAAAAAACTTCAAACTATTGTGATCAGTTTTGACCGCAAACCAAATATTGTCAAAATTTTGCCAATGCATGCATGATGGGCAACATCTCTTTGTCATAAATAGAGAATCCATGTTCTACTTCACCAAGTTTCCTACTCTTTAAGGCTATGGGATGCCTCTTTTGCATCAAAATAAACCCTACTCCTTCCCCTAATGCATCACATTCTAACACAAAAGGAATAGAAAACTCGTGCATGTACCCAATAATACTAGGTAAGAACTCAAGTTACCTCTTTGAGTTTATCAAAGGAAGGTTGTTTGGGTTGTTTCGAACCAATTAAAAGCTCCTTTGTCAAATCACCAATGGGACAACAAGTTGTGAAAACCCTCTTGAAACCGCCTATAATAACTAAAAAGACCGAAGAATCCCCTCAATTGTGTCAAAATGGTGGGTGTAGGCCGCTTAATATTGTTTGGATCTTCTCTTGATCAACTTGTACTCTTTGGGCACTAACGACATGTCCCAAGTACAAAAATTTAGTCATTCTAAACTCACACTTAGATTTTTTTGCAAAAAGAGCTAGCTGTTTCAAAAAAATTAGCATTGTATGCAAGTGTATTAGGTGCTCTCTCCCAAGTCTTATTGTACACCAAAATGTCATCAAAAAATACTAGAACAAATTTCCTCAAGTGCTCACTAAAAACATAGTTCATGCATGACTAAAAAGTAGTTGGAGCATTAGTTAACCCAAAAGGCATTTCCAAGAATTCAAAATGCCCAAAATGACAACGAAAAGTTGTTTTGTGCACATCTTCATCCCTTACCTTGATTTGGTGATAACCTAAGTCACAATGTTCAAGTTCAAGTTCAAGTTTGACAAGGATAAAATTTGGTTTAAGTTCTTTCAATGGATAAAAGTTCGAAAAAAAATCGCCATTAAGTTGGATAATAAAAAATGAATATTAAATAAAAATATTTAAAATTAATTTAATTCATAAATAATAAATTAGAAAATGATTACAAATAATTAAAATTTATATAAAACTCAATGATTAAAACTTTAAAAAAACTAATTAATAAATAGTAATTAAAAATGATTAAATTTTTAAAATAAATAAAAGTAGACTACATAAACTAAAATAAAAACAAATCATAAATATTAAATTAAAACTAAATAAAAATGAAATACGAAGTAAAATAAATAAATTTAAAATGTAAATGATATTAAATAAATAAATAAAAGTAATAAATAAAGTAAAACTAAATAAAAACAAAATCACAAACTAAATAAACACCAAAACATAACAAATTTAATAAACCATTCCTAGAAAACAAAAATCAAAGAGAACGACGCGTGCGGAGCAACCCTACTCTGCAATAAGCGCGACATGTTTGCTCTTGGTGACAAGTTTGCTCCTGCCACGAGTCGCGACCATTCAACGAGTTTTTTCCAATGCGGACTTCAAATCTGCGATGCGAACAAAGATGTAGCTCCTTCCTCCGCTCCTCCATGGATGCACAACTCCCCTGCTCCGCCAAGAATTCCTCGGCTCGAAAGGTGCAATTCATTGCTCAACCCTCCCGAATCGGCACGAATTTTAACAATTTTTGGCCGCATGATTAAATTCCTCGAATTTTGAACTTTTCTCAAAAGTTCGCGAACCTCATGACTTAGGTGATAACCAGATCTCGAATTAATTTTGGAAAAATATACCTCTCCATGTAATTCATCTATCAATTCATCAATCCTAGATATTGGGTACCTATTTTTGATAGTCTTTTTATTCAAAGCATGGTAATCAATGCACATCCTCATTGTCCCATCCTTTTTCACCAAAACAACTAAGAAGTAAAAGGGCTAGAACTAGGCTTGATATGCCCCATCTTCAAAAGCTCTTTGATTGTCTTCTCAATCTCCTCTTTATAACCTCGTGGAAGGTGGTAACAAGTAATCATGACAGTTTGGAACCTATTTCCAATTCTATGATGTGTTGGAAACCTCTATCCAGAGGTAATCCCGATGGTAAATCATTGAATATTGTACCATGTTTGTCCAAACTAGATTGTATATCCTTTATTTTCAGCTATCGCTTCTTCCTCTTCTTTTCCACTTCCGGTTTCTCTTCTTCCTGTCATCATTTGATATCACCTCTATATAGTGCACTTGTCCTTAGGGGAAGACATTTATGGCATGGTCCACATGGATCTATGCAAATGAAACACAATTTCTTCCTTCTAAGTTCATTTTTTATTTCCATCTCCTTGCTAGTTTTAGGCAGCTTCTTTTGTTGAAAACTACCCTGCTAAAATGGCTTTTTCTGTCGCCCATAAGGTGTTGGTTTTGGCTATGTTGTAGGCTGTCCTATTAGCTGATATCTCCCTTTCGGGGCTGAAGTCTCCAAATCCAAAGCCTTTTTGATGGCTCCTTGTAGAGTGGTAAGGCTAAAAGCTTTCACTAAACCCCTAAGAGATTTAGTTAAACCTTCCATGAACAAAACAACCAATCTCCTCTCTGTCACCTCAGGTACCATCACAGAAAGCTTCTGAAATTCAGCAACATAGTCACTTTACTGAATGTATTTGTTTGAGTTGAGTTAATTCCTAGAAACAAATTTTTGGATCAAATCTCTCTAACAACCTATCGTGCTATCACTAAACACAAAGCATAAGAATCAATATGATTGTGCCCCTAAGTAATTAGCCCATGGTACCACCACTCATGTGGTATACCTCCCAGATGAAGGGTTGTAAATTTGATGGCTTCCTCTTCCATCGTTGGCTTGAGTGATAAAGTGTCCAACTTTTGTATCCATGCACAAGTTGTACTCTTACCTAAGCCAAAAAGTAGGGAGTGCCAACTTCCTAATGCCTATTTCAAATCTCTTTGATTAATTTTTGGCCTAGGATCAACTCTTGATCTACCCCTGCTTTTCTTCAGATTTATAAAATTAGTGAGTGACATGGCCTCTCTAATCTCACCTAAAAGTACCATGTACTCCTCATAGCTACCAAAGAATATCATCCGCTATAGATGGATGAGTTTCACCTTCAAATTGTTTCCTCCTCGCGAAGGAAACCAAGCCGCAAGGGCCTCGGGAATAGAACCAAGAATCGCCCTTTAAGTGTGTTGGTTATGGTTCACTCCTGAAGAGTTTCCCTCACCGTTTGGAGCCCTTTACACATTCATGTTCTGCATGGTGTGGACTAACTAAGCCACCATGTCTCGTAACTGCTCGTGTCCTCGCACAAGCCTATCAAAACGTACATCTTCTGGGTCTCCATTACCCATGACTTATGGTTGTTTTTTTCTCCATTAGTTGATACCTAACTTCTCTATCACTACCCTGCATGAAGTTCAAAGTTGTAATTTATTTATTTTTATTTTTCCCTTTTAAAAAATCCTTTCCACAAACCGGGAGGAAATTCACTCTAATACCACTGTAATATCCCTAAAAACACGTTATAGATAAACTAGATATTTTTGTCAAACCCTAGGGCAATTGTGTAAAAATAGGGTTTGCACTTGCCGCCATGTGAATATACAATCAAATGCACAACAAAGGAGTGAGATCTCGAGTTTGGACCAAGGTTGCAGAGGTGTGAGATCTCAAGAGTGTGAGTATATTGTTATGGATGTGTTATAGGTCAGAAAGAGACATTCACGAATGGTGAACAGCTATAAACATGTTATAGGTTGTCATTGCTTCAATGGCAAGAGGCAAGAATTTTTCCTCTTCCCAACCCGAGCACCAGCCCCAACCGTCCAAACTTGCGTGAAAGCGAAGACTTCGACGGAGCTTTCAACAAAGCCTTCCATGAATCCTATTAAAAATATATATGAAATATCCCTAGTGGGATACCACTTAAAAATGCACCAAAATATTGAAAATTTGCAGCCACATAAAATACTGATTTTTCCAGATTTTTACAGTTAGGGCAGCGAACTAAAGAACCTTAATATTTCCCAAAATGTCCACCCAAATTACTTGAAAATTTAAAGAGAGCTTGATATTATTATAAATGACATTAGAAGACTATTTTTGGGATTTTACAAAAATTAAAATGCTGCCAGAAAATCACAGCGTGCCCTAGACAATTGGATATTCAGAGGTTCGTAACTCTCCAAATACAAGAGCAAAAATTATGAGTCTTTAGAAATAACATTAGCAAATATAGGAAATGACATTTCAACCTTTAGATCTGAAAGGGGCCAACTGGAAACCCTCCAAATAAAGGTTGCAAGTCGCCTAGCTTGGAAAAGGGTTGGACATTGATGAAGATGCCTCCAAAGTGATGTTGCGCCCTGCCCAAACGGCTGTCGTAAATCTGATCTGAAAGCCCTCTGGTTATCTTCCCCAAAAGCCCCAAAACCCTCAAAACCCTTCCTCTGAAACCTCTGATAATATCTTTGTCACACAAGCCCAGAAAGTGGCTCCAAGGGTAGATCTCTCACTACCGAAGAATGCCCTGCTAGCTAGGGACGGGTCTCTCACCACCGAAGCTAGGGTCCCTGTGGGATTTTACTCCACAAGCTGTAGATGCACAAACAATAGTTGCACGTGAAGGAGAATAAAATGTATGCAAAAAGTCTTTTTCCTTTCTCTCCCAGCTCCTTATATACTTCTCCACGGCAAAAGAGCCCCAATAACCCTAGACGCATTTCATTCCATGGAGGGGCCAATAAAATAAAAGTAACTAAAGTTACTTTTTCCTTTTTGAGTCGTCATGGTCCAAAAGTGACCCCCAAACGCAAAACTTGGATATTAGAACCACGGGGCCCCTTCCCAATAGCTCCCAACGTCCACAACCCCTTGGGTATGACCACGGTTTGGACTCAACTTGGCCCTTAGGCCTTTTGGCGTAGGAAAGGGGACATTACAGTCCTCCCTTCCCAAATTTTGCTTGTCCTCAAGCAAATGTAAATTAGGATGCTGCAAAATCTGCTCTCCCTCCCAAGTAGCATCCTCAAGTGGCAGTCCCTTCCATCGCACCAAATACTCGGTGATTACTCGCTCCCGAGCCCTCTCGTCCCAAATATAAAAATACTTTTGGACTACTGAAATTAATTTATTTCCCTCTTTAATTTTCCCTTAGCCTACGGAAAATAATAAAAATAGGCTTTGGGTATCCAAAGTTAATTAATTCTAAAAAGGGGACATAACACGTAAGTGGATTGATTCCTACTTATCAAGCTCGAGCTCCCTATCTAGATTTTGTGGGGGTGGGGGTGAGGAGGGGGCTACCGCTGCTCCTCCCTAGCATTCAATCCCGTTGGTACCAGCAGGGACTCGAGTAAGGTTACGTATGTTGTGGTTCTGAAACGAGAAGTGAATTTCAACACAATAGATATTCGTAGACATGGCTTCTAATCCAAATTAGTATTCTAAGCTTATTAGTGCATTCCCCGTGCATAAAATCACATGGCAGGGTTTCATCAATTTACCAACAAGAAACTGAAAAAATAATGTGGATATCTTACTTAGATAATAACCATAAAATCAATATAAAGTGCAAACAACTACAAAGTGGAAACAACTCCAAATGGAAAAACATCAAGATAGATATGTTTGTATAAAGGACCTCCAATATTTTGACATTATTTTTCCACAGCTAGACACAATAGCTGTAAGACTAAATAACAGATGTAAAGGTATTGATACCTATTGAAACAAAATAAGTCCAAAAAGAAGCAAATCATATAAACTGTACACAAAATTAAAATAAGTATATTCCATTTTATTAAAGCATGATCCCCATGTTAAAATAAAAAAGAGATACACCTCAAAGAGAGAATCTCAGCCAAAGAATATCCAATGTGTGATAGTGCACATCACAGTTGTGAACAAAGTGTATGGAAAGAAAATATCCCCTACCATTACATCTCATTATCAGCACCTTCTGCTAAATTTAAATTTGCATGCCTACTCAAAACTTAATAGGGCTGCTTGAAATAGGTGAACAAAGAGTACCAAGCTTTCACAGGCTTTATTAAGCCAGGCTAACGGTCATGGTCTACTAGTATGACAGAGCAATTACCATATTGATAGCACAGGACTAAGCCTTGTTGGACATGTTCTGCGGCGGTGATACAGTGGCTAGGATAGCACTGGATGCAAGTACCAGGCAAATTTTTGCAGAAAATAAACCACTTAAAGCTAAGCAAAAAGGTGCTCCAATCTTCATGTAGCACTCAACCTATTTATCTAATGGCGGTGGGTGTTAAAATCTACATATAGAAAAAACAATGAATGTGCGAAATACCTCAACTGTTCTTGGAAAGCAAAATTAAAACTATAAGTTCCGGTTACAAGTCTTTCTAGGCTTCCGTTACCTCCAGGAATATCCATAATAATACCGTAAAGGGCACTAGTTTTTCATGGTACATATCAAAACAATCACGGTACTGCTCCCAAAAAGGGCATCTGTGAACATGACTAAAGGGTGTCTTTGACGATAAATATTTGTGACGGCATATAAAACCCTAAAACAAGAAAGCAAGAAGATAAACATAAGCATATTTGTAGGGTTCGAGGTAGTGAAAATGCAGTTATTAACCCTTGTTTTTCTAGCACTAGGGTTTTCAATCCCCCGTGGGCAAACCTAATAGAGACAAAAACAATTTCTGCTAAACGTAGAAAATCAACAACAAATGAAAATGAAAAGTATAAAATAAGTGTGCAGAAAAGTACCCACTTAAAATTGCAGCATTTGAAAATATTGCTGATGCGTAGATTTGAGTTCAAATCCCCTCTCTCTACCTGAAGCGCGTTGCGCAGAGTGGAACGTAAAGAGAGATAGTAAGACTTTATGATTCATATATATATATAATAAAATAATTTAGACAGCGTTTTCGATCGGACTGTGGAATTTGTGAGGGTTTTATAGAGTTAGGTTTGAAGACAACTAGTTTCTTGCGTTGGCCCGGAGTTTCTACGAGTGGATGTGATTTTTATTTTGTAAAATGAATCTTTTCACTTGTGTCTCTATGAAAGTGGATGTGATTATTTATTTTGTAAAAATAGTCTTTTCACTTAGTTGCTTACACCCAAGAAGAACTTGTGTTCTTGGAAGAGGTCATACATTGTTCATTTGAATTGTAGAGGGTAGGGTATGTACACCTTTTATTTAAATCATAGTTAAGTGTCTCGCGTATATTGGGAGTATGAGGCGAGTCCTCAATGTTATAAGTCACTTGTAAATCGACATTGTGGAATATTAAAAGGTTTTTCCCTTCCTTTTCTTTTCAATATGGTAATTGTTTTTATATAAGAACATTTTTTATAACATCAATATTTTTAATGTAAGTTAGTCTATAGAGATTATTGTTATGAATATATAAGACAAAGTTGTTAAAAACAATGTTACAGGAAAACTGTTAAAACTTCATATTTGTTGTAAATGTTGTGGAAGAATTTTTGAGCTAACTTTGGCTTCCTCCTCTTTTATGATATTTACTATCCTTTATTCTTGCATAACAATCAAGGAACGTGTAGAGGAGATATGGAGGTCAAACAATGATTGCATTCTTGATACGGCCAAGGTGAAGCCTTTGTTATCAATGTATCCAATATTTATTGATACTTTATCCAGTGGTGTTCCTTGTGATTTGTGGATTAATATAATCCATGTCATTTTGAGTTGTACTTGATAGAGGAATTGGCTAATGTGGGTGGTTGATGATATCCCACTGAAGACTAGAGTAATTTATTTTAAAGTCAATAACCTCGCATATGGGTCAATCAGGGGTTTTGTAGGCAATGTGAACAACATGTCTAACAACTCTATTAATTAACCCTACTTTCACCCACAAATTTTATGTCAATGTAATTTATTGTCCTTGTAGACACCTAAATTTGGCAATGACAACTTTGGCTTTATCCTTAAATCATGACTTGTGTGCACATTCCAAACCTATGTAACCTTTCATTATCTCTCTTCATGTCTTGTTCCTTTATTCACATTATATGTATTGTTACTTTATACAAAGTGGTGTTCTCGAGTTAGGTTTAAAGTCTCTAAGAACTAGTTTCCTACGCTCGGCGGAGTCCATATGAGTGGATGTGGTTGTTTATTTTGTAAAAATGAATCTTTTCACTCGAGTTACTTGAATCAAGAAGAACTTGTGTTGTTGAAAGAAGTCATAACACTCCTTCATTTTAATCGTGAGGGTAGGGTGTGTAGGCCTTTTATTTAAAGCATATTTACGTGTCTCATGTATATTGGGAGTATGAGGTAGCCCCAATGTTATAAGCCACTTGTAGAGTAGGTGTGTACGCCTTTTATTTAAAGCATAGTTAGGTGTCTCGTATATATTGGGAGTATGAGACAGTCCCAATGTTATAAGTCACTTGAGACTAAAATAGAGGTCACTCGACTTTGTGGAATATTAAAAGGTTTTTCCTTCTTTTTCTTTTCAATATGGTAATCTGTTTTTATATAAGAACATATTTTACAACATCAATATTTTTAATGTAAGTTAGTGTATAGAGATTATTGTTATGAATATGTAAGACAAAGTTGTTAAAAACAATGTTATAGAAAACTATTAAAACTTTATATTTGTTGTAAATGTTGTGGAAGAATTTTTGAACTAACTTTGGCTTCCTCCTCTATTCGATAATTACTATCCTTTATTCTTACATAACAATCGAAGGAACATGTAGAGGAGATATGGAGGTCAAACAATGATTGCACTCTTGATACGACGTTGAAGGTGAAGCCTTTGTTATCAATGTTTCCAATATTTATTGTTACTTTATGTAGTTGTGTTCTTGTGATTTGCGGATTAATTTAATCCATGGCATTTTGAGTGGTATTTTATAGAGGAATTGGCTAATGTGTGTGTTGATGATATCCCATGAAGACTAGAGTAATTTATTTTGAAGTCAATAACCTTGCATGTGGGTGAATCAAGGGGTTTTGTAGGCAATGTGAACAACATGTCCGACAACTCTATTCACTAACCCTACTTTCACCCACAAATTTTATGTCGATATAATGTATTGTCCTTGTAGACACCTAAATTTGGCAATAACAACTTTAGTTTTATCCTTAAATCATGACTTGTGTGCACATTCGAAACATAGATAACATTTCCTTATCTCTCTTGCATGACTTATTCCTCTATTCACACTATTCAACCACTCGCATAACTAACTACATCAATCCACAACAATGATATTTTCCTCCCAAGAATCATTCCCATAAAATTGCATACTCCCAACGTATGCATGTATAGGCCATCCATCTATGATCGAACCGTCCAATAGTTCGATCCAAAGCCGACACTTTCGCTCCAAGCCACACAAGATTTTATTTTTCAAATTGATTTTTTATGGGTCGGTTCGTATCCTATAGGTTGGCCTTAATGCAAATCAAACATACAAAAGCTCATATAAGCATATCTAACTTACATATTTACCTCACCTAGATTTTTCAAGAGCGTTGTTTTACACCCTTATTAATTTTATTGTATTATGGGTATGCACAACAAATAATGATGTAAGGTTTGTTACATGGCGTTATATTGATTAATTAACTTCCAACACTAGTTATACAATATCATAACAATGCATTAATACTTTTAACTAGTGATAATAATATGCTACGAACTCAATGCACGAGAAAATAGATGCACTTATTTATACAAAGTGATACATTAGAGATATTGGTGCACAAAATGTAGAATCTAAGAGTAATATGGAAAATGATAGCATTAATTTAAAACTATGTGTTGATACTTCATCCATGAACCAAAAAGCATTGTTAGGTAAACAAAAACTCAAAATAGATTGCTTTGACTTCATTTCTTCGCCACTCAACCCGAGATGCCATTGTTGATGATATAAAACCTCCAAATACCTACAAAAACACCAAACATGCATCCAAAAATTTCTAGGGCATCATGAACACTAAAACGAAGAAAAAATCATAACTCACAAACCCGTAAGGTGGATTCCATTGCAATTTTCTCAACGGACCTTCATTACAAACGCCTTTAAGAAGACTTTCATTGCAATTTTGATGATTCCCTAGATTTTTAATAGTAGAAAACCTGAAATTTGTCCCCTAGAATATGTTTTTTTCAATTTGCAAGAGTTCTAGCGGGCGGATGACTGTGAGATTTGGAGCACGGGATCCCGAAGATAAGTTGAATCTGATGAGGGAATTTTTGTTACAAAACGGATACTAGAAAGTGACCATTCCAAAATAAAAAGTGTTTCTTCTACAACCACTTACTAAAAATAATAACCCTCCAAAAATTGCAAGGCCTCACCATTCAGAATACTCATAAAATAGAGAAAATGACAAACTAGGCAAAACAAACAGTTTTCCTAAAAAGTAATAAAGTAAAAAACAACTTACTAAAAAAAAATTAAAAAAAAAAAAGTGACGTAACATCAAGTGAGGTATATTGAGAGTGTTATGAGTTTTGGAAAACAAAATTTGAGAAAAAAGTATTGAGTTTCAAACAAGTATTGAAAGTTGTTGTCGCTTCATTTTCACTCGTCTTTGCTGATTTTTGCATCATAAAGTTCAAGTTCTTTGGTCTAGAGCATGTTTCAACCCTAGTGTCGAATATCTAGGTGTGGGTGATAGTGATGTTGTTCACCCGGACCTCGAAGACTCGAAGAGTTGGATGCTTGGAGGCCCGAGAGAACCAGATTGAGGAAAAGGTTTTCACAAGTGGATTGTATGCTATAGGAGGTCATCCTGTGTCTGTTTAGAGTACGTAACTAGTGCTAGTATGTGCTCGGCACTATGAGCTTGAATTATATGAGTGAAGATAATTCTACACTTGTAGTGCTCACTTCAAAGGGCATTTCACAGTGTATGTAAATCCCAACATGTAACAATATGGTCATAGTCACTAAGGAGTTTACATCCAGGTGAATGGTTGAAAACATAATCCTATCTTCAAGGTCTTGGACTAGGGATCATGGATGAAGTGAGGGAGGAAGCATTCTCGTGTACCAAAATCTTTGTCCCAGGAAGTGAGTTTTATGAAGGATATTCAAACGTAATCATTCTATTGAGTATGGTAATGGGAGAAGAGGACACAAAATATTTTCAAGATTGGTTGGAACCATTCATCCTCATTGTCATAAAAGGAAAATAGATTATTCATTCGAGACAAATAATCAATGAAAACATCCACCATCAATTGCTTCATTGCAGTTACTAAAAGGTTCTCAATAACATCATACCTAGTGCATGCTCTCGTGGAGTACGAGACCGTTCGAGAGGCTCGACTCTCGCTCAAAATATCTCTCGAGATCTAATTAACTAAAATGTGGAATATGTGTAGTTAATCTAACTAGGAACAACAATAAATAACAATACTAAAATGATGTAAATAACAACTAAATAAATATAAAAAGTGACCCAAGCAACTAGGCTAATGAAAATAGAAACCCTAATATGCAAAGAAGGGTTGGAAGGAGCTTAGTTGATTCGTAGGCTGATCTGGATTATGTCGTAAAATAGACTGAATAATCTCAAAGTAGGAATGAACGTGCAAAGGTCCTCAAAAGGCCAAATCTAAACTATTTGACTGGACTAGGGCGCGCGGGAGAGGATCGGGCGCTGTGGGTGCCCTAGTCTAAGTTTTGGATGCCCAGTGCGTGCGGGAGGTCCAAAACCAAACTTGTAGGGTCGTTAGATGATCTGAAGCCCTCGTTGTTTGTCACACTAACTTCATTGTACTCGGTTGTATGTCATTGGTAGTCAATGATGAAGAGGAGACCTACAAAACCCCAAAACAAGCATCAAAACCCTAAAAAATGAAGGGGTCAGACTATCCTCAGCTGCCACAATGGTGGACTTACTAACTGAGTGTTGCACTACATCTCAGACCCGATGTAGTTCTATGTGCAAGTGTGTGCAATCATTCCCTAAGTGCTCTTGTGTCATTCACACTTTACAAAATTAGCGAGTAATAACTATGTGTAGAAATGTAATAGAATGATGGATGGAATAAAATAAACTTCCCTCCTATGCTTGTGTGATGTAGATGAACCAACCTTGTGCCTTATGATGGAGCTAGATGGATGCAAATGAGCTCTAGATGCCTTAGATGGATGCAACTCTAGGTGGATGATAGTAGTGACTAGTGTTTGGTCCCTCATTATGGTTTCATAACTTTATATTTATATGGTTCTCTTGTTCTAATTTTGTAATTAACCCCAAAAATGTTGACCAAAAGAAAGATAGTGTTCAAGCAGCTAGAAAGTTCCCAAAAGTGGTGGGAAAGTGGAAAAATAATCGGGCACCCCAACCTGGGACCGGGCGCCTGTCGGTGCCCGATGCTGAAGATTAGCACTTTGGCGCCACAGATCAAGGCTAAAATGATGGGAAATGACGAAAACAGACTGGGTGAGTATGTGTTGAAGGTCGCAATGACAACAAAAAGTAAAGTAAAATGGCCAAAAGATGGGGGTTAATTAGTACTTTCTTCACTCAAAAACCATATGAATAGTAGTATGAGACCAAGACTAAATAATGTCTAAAGTGCATGATTTTGTGTCTACAAGATCTCTCGCTTGTGAAAGACACCTCAAACTAATTTTAAAGAAAATAAATCATCATTTCTCAAGGGTGACTGACGCATTCACCATGTTTTCCATACTGATTGCTTGAAGGTAACCTTGAAGTTGGTATTGTCACCTCAAACTGCATTACTGATTGAGAGATACGAGTCCTATTTCACTAAATTCTCAACCTCCTTCTCATATATCAAAGTCTCAGGGTTTGACCTCACTCCTTGCAAGCTCCCAAGGTACCTCAATGATAAGATCGTGATGCTCGAAGCTATACAGGCAACATGCCCATGTCAATGTGACTCAAAAACTGTAAGAAGAAAGGTGTGTCATTTCCTATCTCTCTTAGAATCTTCTCTTGTAAGAATGTCAATGATGCCTCAAATCTTGAAGCTTCATTTTCCCCATTGAACCTCTATTCATACACACTTCGAAATTTTTGATATTTGAGCAACTTTAAGACCTTCCATCTTCCCGATTCAACCATGTTGCCCAGTAGAGGATTATCGAGTCAACTACTAGGATGATCTTGAGGTAAGAAAGTGGGATCACTTGAGAATGGCCATCGGTGAGATGAAATTGTTTAGATTTGATTGGTTTGTGGATGGTATCGAAGATGATGGGACTGAGTTGTATGCTTCTAAATATCGGAAGTGAAGGCCTCGCCTCTCCCCCCTAAATCTCGTGGAACATTCATGAGTCGGGAGACTTCAATGAAATAACTGAATTTGTAATCCAAATATCCAAGCTTTGGTTCAAGAGAAAGAAGGATGCACTTATTGAATCAAGGGGTCTTCAAATTCTCAAGAAACAAACATCTCATATCTCAACTTTGAAGGTAATCAAGAGGACTCGTGAGCTCTACTCACATAAGAAAACCCACAAAAAGCAAGACAATGGATATCAAAAAAATTCACTACAGGGAGGTTGTACAAGAAAACAAAGGTCATGGAAGACACCATAGAAGACTTATAACAATGATAAATTGATCCCTCTCATCCACCATTTCCACATCAATCTCTAGGCATCTCATCCTCGGTGGTAAGCCAATTCAACAAATGTAAGATGTACCTATACATACCCAAAATTGTAAGGGTATTACGCTACCGGAATGATATTACACATGCCCTAATGATGATACAGGTCTCCTTGCAAGGTGTTCAAGATCCGAAAAATCTCTCCAAGTGTACATTAACATCCCGCATGCCCCGCTTAGCCTCTGCATGCTTTGTTTTGCTCTTTCCCCCTCTTTTCCTTTGCATTTTGGTCTTCAGTGACGAAACCGCGCCTGCAGGCGGCGATCTCGTGTGCCGCCCAACAGGTGGCGGTCTCAGTAACCGCCGCCTTGCTTAGGCGGCATCCTTCACATGTTTTCCAAAGCACACTTCTTTTAACACGACTCACATAAATTTTCAACTTTTACCAGCTTTCTCATCCGTTTTGCTTGTATTTATGATTTTGGTTCCCTGGAATAGTGTTTCTTCATTATTTATAATAAAAGAGTCCTAGTTAGAGTTACCTTTGGGTGAATGGGAATTCTATAAATAGCTAGTTTGATTACAAGCAAATAGCCCCTCAAAATTGCCTCTCATCCTCTCATTTCAATAGTTTAGTCTTTTAGTTCTTGCTTAGGAATTCAATAGTTTTCATTTGTTGTATGCATAGTTAGTCTTATTTTTTGTTTAGAAGCCACATGATCTTCTTGTTCTAGTGTTATTATTGTTTCATACAATCAATTGAGGTAGGATAGTTTCATTTTCAGTCTGAAGCCATTAGAGTTGCAGGTTTTGTTCGTCAAGAAGGATAGTTTCAGGTTCTGGATGTTTTGTGTTGTATGACTTGCAATAAATCCTCGCTAGGAATTGCATAAGCCAAGCTCTATTCTCTTGCACTATCCCTCTCCTACTCGCATTGTATTTAGTCTACATCCAAAGTTGCCATTGTTCCAATACCTACTCCTGTTGATGCTAGCATTACATGCTTTTCTGGATTCACGTGAGCACGAAGGAACAAGGAGACCACACTGAGGGGACAAAGCCACACACAATCGGATTCACCACTATTATGCAAAATCTAGGTTCAAGCTATCAAATTTCTAGTTAAAATATATCAAATAGAGTAGTGAATCATTTCATTTTAGTTAATCTCGCTTTCGATATTACCGGGGAAGCTGTGGGGATTGATAGTTTCTGAGAAACTATGATTCATTCCTCACTTCTAAGGTAAGATCGAGGTCTTTCAAATAGATTAGATCAGTTATTTAGTTATTCAGAATAGATTCACAACTGCACATGCAGGTAGCTATACTCGGCTACTTTACTTGTTTTAAATTCAGTTATTAGCTTAGTTGTCATTTTCTAGATATTAAATAATTGCTCTTTCAATTCTATTAAATAGTTGTTATCTTAATACATTAAAAACTCACAAAAATACAAAAATAGAGAATTTAGATATATGTTGTGGATATACTTTGCATAATTAGTTTACTTTAATTTAGTTAGATTTATATTGTTTATTTTGGATGACAATCACGGGACATAGGGAGCTCGGAGAATACGTATTCGAGCCAATCGTACCTCAACCCAATCTTGTTGCAGCAATAACTGACATAGACCAAAATCTCAGAATTCAGGTCTTCCAAACAACAACAGACCTACAAGAACTTAGCTCACAATTAAGAGGATTAAATATAGAAGACGACAAAGCACATACGTTTTGGTCGAACCACCAAACCACGTATTGACCTAAATAAATATCCGCATGATCAGTAGAAGGGCTCGAAAAGAGCAAATGTTCGGTTGTGATCCTTTGGTCCTGCAACCAAACGCATGAGACATTCTCATTAACATAGACACTAGCTTAAGAATTCAAGTTGCCAGAACACCTGTAAGGTACTCTGAGAAGATTGCGCAACTTTTGGTTCTAAACACAAAGGTTGAAAAGGCATATGACTACTAGATATTAGGGATTAGGGATATATTCTGCACATGACCATAGGAAGCCCACAACGACCGTGAACCTATGGTTGTGATCCACAGTCCCACAACCCAACGGGCCCACGATCAATTAGACATTGATGTTGGTTTATGTACATTGGTATTTAGATCCTTTCCACTTCCACCAATCATTATCACACACTATCCTCGCTAGACATAACAACTAATCAAGCTAAGGATTTCTGGACTAGACCAGAGAATCGCCCATAGAATCCACCATACATCCATCATCCATTTTTCATGACCCTGTTGGGAGATATCTACGAAGCACCCACAGGTTATCTTCCACGTATTCCACAACCTATAGATCGGATCACGCCAAAGCTCAATATTGATTGGAGCCTTCGAGCAGTCATCCTCGTTGAATGATCTATCACGCTAGTTCAGGTTAGGAGGGCCTTCTTTGCTTTAGATTCGTAGATTCCATTAGTGTGCGTCGAATACATAAGATTTCCTAACTAGTTTTTCTGCGCCCCACGTATATTCCATCCCCACCGGCTGTCTCGGCACAACCTCGGGAGGTCGGGTGCGAGGAAGAGTTACTTGTAGATTCCCATGCTCGCTTGTCACTTTTCCATCATACAAAATTGGTGAACCCAATGTGAAACACACAACCATTTCACCCTATCTACCTCATTAGCCTTTCACATCAGCTTTACCAACAAAATTGGTGAACCCGACGTGAAAGGAACAATTGCTTCATTTTCACCTTTCCCCTTTTAGTGTTTCATTTTCTTTCATCCATCTTCGTTTCTTCCCATTATTCTACGGGTATTCATATACCCCCCGAATATGTCAGGATTCGATGCATATGGTAGACCTCTCCTAGGTCTTGAAGCATATTACGATCAATTGAATAGATAGCCATCACCCTCGTTCTCAAAGGCGTAGGGTGACAACTATTCAATCAACCGATTTTCAACACAAACTCCGCCTCAAAGGACTAGATATAGTTCTTTTTTCCAAATAGAGGAGTTGGATCAGCTCACTCAAACGCAACATCCGAGCCTTCGTGCTCAAATAACATGACACTCACCGGAGAATCTAGTTCATCTCCTCAGTGTTGCTTAGACCACAAATCGATAGACAATTAGATCCATATTTGTTTTAGATGATGAACATTTAGCACATTATGCTAGAAGTGAACAATGCTCTCAAAGTATGTACCCACATATAGGAGGTTTGCAAACACAACCCGAGGTCTCTTTTCAAGAAAACACCTCCATTCCTCCACCTATAGGAAATGCCCTCGGTGAAACTTAGCGAGGGCACTCGATCAATTCATAGTGGGTACCATATGCCTATACACCTCAACAAACACCACTAAGGCAAAATAACGTATCTTCACCAAACGAGGCCATCTCAACCTTAGTTGAGAAAGTTAGAGGGTTGGAACTTGCTCAAACAAGCCAAAATTTGCAATTCAGCGGGCGGGAAATTCTAATCCTCCACATCATCCTAGCCAAGTAGACCTCCTCACGAGAACAGCACGTTGGGCATGCCTCCTCAGTATTCACAACAAACGCCAACTAGAACTACATTCTCTAACGCCACTCCAGTGGAAAATATGATACCTCCCGGTTTAGTACAAAACAATCCATTTCTGAACAATGTTCCTCCATATTTAAACATGTATTCTAAGTCACCACAGGGAGATATGTTCTCTTCTCCGGCATGTTCGCTCAACCTCAGGGATTTCCTTATGTCCCTACAAATGCATACGCTATGCCATATCAACAACCCATTCCACCTCCACCCCCTTAGCAGGCACCATCAATGGTCGAAACCTATGCGATAGGAACTTATTCAGAATATTTGAAAGAGCCCTTAGACTTCACTATACAAAGCGTCATGCTTCCAAGACCTCTTCCTGATTTACCCAAGTACAAAGGGGAGGGAGATCCGAATGCACATATTAAGGCCTATGCCACAACCATTCGGGAACTACTCCCCTGGGATGGAGTTGTTGCTAAAATATTCCCCAAAACCTTAGAGGGCATTGCCCTCGATTGGTATTATAGAATACCTGAAGCCTCCATCCATTCATTTAAACAACTCATTTCAGATTTCATCAAGGTGTTTGACATGAACAAATTGTTGAGAATAGGAATCAGGGAATTCTTGCATATTAAACAAGAACACAATGAATCTGTTGCTCATTTCATCCAAAGATGGCATACGATCGTTTATTCTTCAGCAAGCACTCCAAACATGGATCAGATGGAACTATGTGATTTATTCCTTAATTCTTTCAAAGCAGAGAGATAAAGGAAGAAGTCCAAAAGTTCCCGCTAAGAACTTATGATGAGGTGCTCAAGAGAGCTCTCCGAATAGATCAAGTTGCAATAGATAGCAGTCACAAGGCATATGGAACAAATGGGAGGTTAATCATCCCCAACCAAAATACTACGACTTATCCTACTACCACAAACACCAATCAAGGACCTAAAATCCTTAACAAAAATTGCGGGGTCACAATAGATGGAGTAACTGACCAAGCAAAAAAGGCAAATGTTGTAAATGCTCCACCGCCGATTAACAATCAACGAAATAACAATTTTACCCCAACAATCAACTCGGTGGATTTTAATCGTCCACAACAACAACAACGGCATATCCAGACACAGGGTCCAAGTCAAAACTCAACTGGATATCAAAACCAAAGGCAACAAATGTAAAACTTTAATCTTAATAGTCAACGATTTAATCATAGTTTTGGACCACAACACATGCCAAACCAACAACCTAGGAATTACAATCCCAACTCGTATTGTGGTTTCCACAAAATTCTGAGCCATGACACTAGTTATTGCCATGACTACAATAAATTCATGCAACATTTGCCAGAGGAACAAATACAAATTTTCATAGATATGTTCTTAGTTGATCCTACGTCACCTGTGCCAAGTACTTTCACAAGGGCAGTCTCCCCTCAAAACGCACCCCTCAAGATCTTCAATGATCCACTCCCAAATCACAATAAAAATTAAATCCAAATGGGATGAACAAGGGTGTAATGACAATAAACAATGATTATGAAGCCTCGACTTCACTAAATCCACCTTGCACCACAATTAGGAAATCAACAACGAACCAAGATAGTCGGTTTAGTGGCATTAGACACTGAGCTACACGTGGAAGCCATAACAAGGACACGAGAGTATTCCTCTCGGCCAAATCCAAGTTACCCACTAGAGCGGATAACATTCAATAAACATTAGTAAAACCCGTAGGTGCCTATGATTTAATTAATGACCTAACAAAGACCTTCTCTCACATCTTCTTTTTGGACTTGTTTACTTTGAAGAACTCTCCCCCCATAGGGGCTACTCTTTTAGAAGCATTAGGTTTAGGTCATTTAATTAACATCACTCCTCCTCCCGAAACACAGTAAACCATATAGACTTTGACATCCACCCTCCAAGGGCAGCCGGATAGTGATACCGAGTTTATATTCAACATAAGCAAAATGCCAACAGATCTGAGATTGCATGTAGAGGTGATCCAGTCTTACATTTACAAGTGTGGGTTTATAACAATTACGTTAAACGTGTAATGGTTAATGATGGGGAAGCAGTTAACATAGTCCCCTTCTCTTTCCTTCAAAAGCTAGGGTATGGAGAGACAAATTGTTCCACGACTTGGAATACACTAAGAGGCTATGATAGCCTTAAAGCCACTTTGATTGGAACTATAATACTACTAGTCACCTTAGGACCCAAAACAATCCTCACTGAGTTTTATATTATAGATCGGGAAACCAACTATAATATGATCCTCGGCCACCATGGATACACCGAATGAAGGCAATCCCTTCTACGTTATTTCAGGAAATAAGATTCTTGCACTTAGGAAAGATATTCGTAGCAAAAGGTGATCCAAAACCATTTGATATACACCTAGCAGACCTAAAGAAAAGGCCAGGCATTCACTCTGAGTTTGAACTCCCAACAAACCAACTTAACAAACCAACCAACTCAAAACCAGAAGAAAAATTAATACCTACAACAGAACTAGAGATTACGAACCTAGTCAAGAGCATCCCAACCCTCAAGGATGAAGCTAACATTGTAGAAATAGTGTCATTAGGAACTACTGCAAAAATTGTTGAGTTGCTAGAACAAGATCTACCAATTTTCCTACCGTTTGATTCCATAGGTATGGGATGTACCCTAGGAGTTGGTTCTCTTCCAACAGAGGAACTCTGCATGGTAGAAGTAACCGAAGCAAAAGAAATAGACGTAACGAATGTCCCAACATCCATCTTCCCAAATAAACATTGGACTCTCCACTTTGATGGAGCTAGATGTCATTATGGGGTCAGGGGCGTGTGTGATCTTTACTTCTCCGAGGGAAAGATCCTACCGTTACTTCTTTAAATTAAATTTCAAAATACAAACAATGGCGCTAAGTACGAAGCCCTCCTCCTTGGTCTCATCATAGCTAAAAGGCTTGGTGCTAATGACATCGAGTGTTAGGATACTCTCAATTAGTAAAGAAACCAAGTCTCGAGGTGTATGAGACTAGAGATGAACATTTACAACTCTACAAAACAACAAGATGATTAGATATGAGTAAAGGATTTAACTTCATATCAATTGAAGCAATCCCGCGAGAACAAAACCTTCTCGTAGATTCGATAACAACCCCAACTTCACATTTCACTCCAAACAATGTAGTTAGAGGACACTCGTTTCATGGTATCACTTCATACTGAACCATTAGTAAAGAAAACGTCAACAAACCCTCTTCTAACACACATAGCTAAGAATACATCTACTATCTTAGGTCACGTTGATAGTGATACAACCGCTCTTGATTACCTAAATGCCTATGCAGAGTTACATCTCACCCATCACGTGGTAGATTTGTCCTTAATCCCACATTCGTCTTCTTACTTTGGAAATCCCATGGTAGAGCTTCCCCCACAAAAGGAACTCGACATATACGCGGTAGAGAATGGAGAAGATCTGGAACTACCTCCACCCCGCCTGAGTTTGAAGAAGGTAACGCTTCTTTAATCGAAGAAACGATTGATATTAACATCGGAACGGAGGAAGAACCAAAGATCTTGAAACTAGGATCTTCGTTAACTCCAGAAGAAATAGAAATACACACTCGAATCCTTAAAGAACATCAAAAGGCTTTTGCATTTAATTATAAAGAAATGACGGGAATTGCACCGCACATCGCGGTACATAACCTCATCACCAAATTAGATGCAAAGCCAATTAAACAAAAATCGAGACCAATGAAACCCAAGGTAGCTCTCATGGTGAAGGAAGAAGTAATGAAGCTTCTCTAGGTAGGGTTCATCAAACTGGTCGACTACTCTCAGTGGGTATCTAATATCGTCCCTGTTCTCAAAAAGAATGGGAAGATACACATCTGCATAGATTTTCGAGACCTTAACAAGGCGTGCCCCAAGTACGACTTCCCGTTACCATCCATTGACATCATCGTTGACGCAATGCTGGATTTGAGATTTTGTCCCTCATGGATGGGTTCTCGGATACAATCAAATCAGAATATTTGAACAAGACCAAGCCAAAACCACGTTTATAACTCCTTGGCGAACTTATTGCTACACTGTTATGCCATTCGGTCTCAAGAACGCTAGCGCTACATACCAACGGGCAATGACATACATATTTCACGATCTTATTCATAAAATCGTGGAATCCTATGTAGACGACTTGTTGGCCAAGGCCAGGAAGTGTTGTGATCACCCGGAAGTGCTCTACATCATTCTTTCACGTTTGATCGAATACGAGTCACACTAAACCCAGAAAAATGCATATTTGGTGTGACAGGAGGGAAACTCCTAGGTTACATTATATCATCACAAGGGATCGATGTAGACCCAGCCAAAATTTGGGCTATTCTTGAGATGATCCCACCATTAGACGACTCTGGCATTAGATCGTTTCTTGGAAAGCTTCGGTGCAATTTGGAGATTCATTCCGGACTTAAGTTTTGTTGTACATCCGATCAACAATTTGTTGAAAAAGGATTGCTGCATTATTTGGACAAAGGAATGCCATGAGGCCTTCGAAGTAGTTAAACGCTTCTTATTGTCTCCTCCCACGTTAATGCCACCTAGACCAGATCATCCTTTGATCTTATATTCATGAGCTACGGATGTCTCGCTAAGCTGCGCATGTTGGCTCAAGAAGACAACGATAAACGAGAATGTGCGGTCTATTTTATTAGCCGAATGTTGCTCGATTATGAAACACGTTATACACAGGCAGAACGAGAATGCCTTGCCATAGTCTTTGCAACCAAACGCTTAAGACATTACATGTTAAATCAAGAAACAAGGGTCATTGTAAAAATAGACCATTTACGAACTTTCCTCACGCAAGGGTCTTTGTCTAAAAAGGTTGGACACTTTATAACCTTAATGGGTGAATTCGAATTAACTTTTGTAAACCAGAAGTTCGTTAAGGGACAAATCATTGCAGATTGGTTAGTGACAACCCGTTAGACAGAGGCGATCTAGTAGATCTAGATTTTCCCGATGAATGCATATATTACATCGAAACCAGACCTCCCATCTCTGAATGTCCTTGGTATACTGATATTATCAATTTTATCATGGACCATATGTATCTAGAGGGTGCTACACCACAACAAAGAAGGCGGTTACGCATTATCGTAGCTAAATACGTTATTATAGAACAAGTGCTCTATCGTAAAGCTTTCGATGGAATGCTTCTAAGGTGTGTTGACACAGAAGAATCCAAGAAGATTCTCTATGAATCTCACAGTGGAATATGTGGAGGCCACTTCGGTGGTCACGCCACCGCTCACAAAATACATTGAATGGGCTATTTTTGGCCCACTCTCAAACACGACGCAATAGAGTTTGTACGCAGATGCCATAAATGCCAAGAATTTTCCCACGAGATTCACATGCTGGCACAAGCTCTATAACCAATCGTGACTCCATGACCCTTTTCTACATGGGGCCTAGATTTCATAGGGAAATTCTCTCCCTCGTCAATGGATGGCCATAACTTCATAATCACGACCACCGAATATTTTACCAAATGGGTAGAGGCTATGCCTCTTACCACTGTACCAGGTGCCATGATCACCAAGTTCATTTTGAACCAGATCATTTGTAGGTACGGTGTCCCACAAATCATTATCTCAGATAATGGCATGTTATTTAAGAACGACGAGGTCCATGAGCTATGTAGTAAATTTAAAATAAACCATCATACGGCCTCCCTGTATTACCCTCAAGCCAACGGACAGGCTGAAGCAACAAACAAGACATTGAAAGCTATTCTACTCAAAACGGTAAAAGAAAACAAACGAGATTGGCATTTAAAGTTATATCTAGCTTTGTGGGCCCACCGAACCTAAATAAGAACACCAACAAGAGCAACTCCTTTCTCATTGGTATTCGGAGCGAAGCGGTTTTCCCTCTTGAGGTTGAAATACCCAGATCTTTGCATCTCACTACAAGGGATTACGGAATAGGAAGCTTATAGAGAGGCATGCCTCTCCCAACTAGAAAGCCTAGATGAGGCCAAGTTAAATGCTTTGAGCAATGCAGAGAGTCTATGCTAACTTGGTTTGTCTTTGGCGATAACAAAAAGGTCTATGAATGAGAAATATATGAGGGAGATCTAGTTCTAAGACTAGGCAGTCGGATCGATAAGAAGACCGGTGAAGGAAGAAAGTTCCGGCCCAAGTGGTTGGGCCCATATCGAGTCGTGAAGGACTACGAAAATGGTACGTATCTCTTGTGCACACTAGAAGTTGAGGAATTTGGTGAAACTTTCAATTCCTTTCACCTTAAATGGTTTTACGCATGAAGCGTCGATGTGTGCATGTATACTTTGCTTAGTGCTAAATCAAATGAAACAAGAACTACCACCTAAAATAGTTCTACAATTTAGCTAAAACAAAGCATAATCACCATCGGGATAGAGAACTAAGCAATATCTAAACTAACATTATAACTTTGAAAACATGAGATCAAAACTATGCATGCTATTTTAACATCTCTACTCTCCTAGATTACCAACAAAATGCATGGACCTATTTAGCTCCAATGACAATCAACAATTGCTTATTTGATCCTTAAAGAATGCAAAAATAAGAAGCTTAGCTCTTAACAATGGTGACCTCTCAAGAAAACAAAAGGCAAACTCTTAGTCTCTTTCTATATGCTTTGCATTTGCTCTCTTAAGAAGTTTAGGTGTAAGTAAAAAGGTAGGTGGAGGGCTCTTTATATAGCCCAAAGGATAAATGATTCAACACATTCTCATGAATGTGGGATAAAGGTAAAACATGATTAGGAATGGATAAGGTTGCTTTATTAAAGGTAACCTTACTTTAGAAGGGTTTAATTTATGCTTAGCAAGTCATGGGAGTTGGGGGTGTTTTAATTAATCAAAGGTGATTAACTAATAGGTAGATGTAAGCTTATAGAAGCCACTTAGAAGAATATTAGTACGATTTAGGCTATTATAAGGGGATTAAATCAATTAAATATTGATTTATTGGTTAAATGGAAGGGAAAGCTAATTAATTAATAATAATTAATTAGTCTAGGTAGAAGGGGTGATTTATTAACGGAAGGTCATTAATTAGGGTATTTGTTGGATAGGCAACTTAATTAATTAGCTTAGTGTAATTAATTAATGATGATATGAGGTAAATGAGTGTTTTTGATGATATGTCGTTGATTTGCAAGAAAATAGATAATTAGCGTAATATAAGTATTTAAATTGCTTGGGCGTAATTATAGGTGTCTACATTTGCCCCTCTTTGGGGTGGCGTAAGTGATGCCACTTCAAAGATAGTAGACAGAAGAGATTTTGAAGGGATAGAAGAAAAATTAGTAGGAGGGAGAGATGCCCCCTCGAGTGTCGATGGGGTGATGGAAGAAGCCGATCGACGATCGAAAAAGGTGAGATATAGGCAGAAGAAGGGGGACGAGGCAGGATGCCTCGATGAGAGGGAGAATTAGGGGTGAAAGGGAAGTGGTGTAGAAGAAATATGGATGAGGGGGGAGAAGAGCTTAGCCTCTAGCCGCGTATTTGTTTGAAACAATTTGGATGTCATCATATTGCCATAGGAACTACGTCATCGGTCCTTATGAAAAATATAAGCATACGACAAAGGTAGAATGACATGAAAAGCCATAATACGAACAATTGTCCATTGCTGAAAATACCAACTCCATGCAACATACAAAAATGCAATGCAATACGAGAAGGAAACAAGCTCATCTAACAGGGAAAACAAGTACGAACGCACATATCCAACCCAACAACGGTCAAGACAGTTGTACAAATGTTTTGTTATCAGTGCTGGAGAGATCCACAAGTTCATGATTGACGAAAAGGGTTAAAAAATGATGCCCCAAGCAAGGATACATGCAAGGGGAAATGAAAATGGACACGGGTCCATGAAAAGTGTTTGTGCGCAACGAAACAACACTAGGCAACCAAAAGTGCCCCAGAGTACAGACGAAGCAAGCAACTAGCTTTTGTGAATGGTTGTGAATCCGGTGATCCACGAGTTGTATTAATTGGGGAAGATGTGAGACAAACCAACAGGATATGGAGAAAATACCATGCGCAAGACACAAGTTTCAACTGTATAAGAAGCAAGTTACCATTTTGTAGGGTGTTTTACTTTTTAGGATTTTTTGAAATTTTTGCCTTGTTTTGGGATTTTTTGATATAGTAAATGTTTGTATTATTTTGGCTTTCTGAACCATGATAAACAATAGAAGAAAGGAGAAGAAGAAAAAGAAGGGCCTAGGGGCAACAGAAAGTGCCCTAGGTGGAAGAAAAGAGAAACAAACGACAAATAATGTCCTTGTTTAGTGGAAAAATTAAGAAAAAATAATTATTTACGAGGGTGTGAAGAAGAATAAAAATCGCCAAGGAGCAATAAAATTGTCCTGGGAGAAGAAAGGGGTATTGGACAAAAAATGCCCCAATACGGTGAAAAATAAGAGAAAAATAATTATTTAATTAAAAATAATTATTCCACAGCGAACAGAGGAGAAAATGGTGAGCTAAATGGGTGTCCCGACCATCCGATTGGTGAAAAACAGGTTAATATACCCCCAGGGGGTAAAAACATCGCAATCAGTTCATTTTAACCGCTCAGTTTAGAAAACTTACCGTGAGGCTCTGACACTCAGGAGAGATGGTGATCGCACGTGATTGTTTGAGGCGTGTTGTAGATTGTAGATGATAGATCTGTAGACAATATCAAATGTTGTTTTCAAGTGTTATTTTGATGTATATGGACAGGATGATATGATGATATTGGTGGGGGATAGATTTTTGATTATGCGTAACCCCTCTTGCCCCCATTGATGATATGATATGTGATGATTAGCTTAGCATACATGCATGAAGTAAAACTTAGAATTTTTGTTTATATATGATGTATAGATTATGCTAGATGTGATGATAGTGATGGTAATGTGATGTGAATGATAACAAAATAGAGCACATGCAAGAAACACAGTCAAATGCTACAAAGAACACCAGAATTAATGTAATACACCATGAATCACCATGCCTTATTAATAAGTAACAAAACACAACCAAATGCATTAAGAAAAAAATAAAGAATTAACACACTAGCATGTTGAAACCCACTACAATATGCACAAGCAAGAATGAATCTATTATAAGCAAGAAAAGATAAACTATGACAAAGTACACCCAAGCAACAAACAACTCAAAAGCAAGCACGCAAAACACTATACAAGCAACAAGCAAAGCAAGAAAACAAGACAATGCAAGTAAATGTTTTTGTAAGATATGTTTTCTTAAACCAATTTTATATTGTTTAGGTTTTGTGAAAACAATTTCATATTGTTTTTGTGTTTTGTGAAACAATTTTCTATTGTTTTTGTGTTTTGGTAAAGCAATGTTCTATTGTTTTTGTGGTTTTAACAGCTTTCCAAAGCTATGTGCGAGTAACCAAGAAAGCATGGATGCCACTAGCATTAGGTGGTTAATATACAAGGCGAAGCCACACGCTTATGGACAAGAAGGTGAAGTTGTTGAGGTGCCCCCAACAGTAAGATGGGAAATAACGAAAGACCACGTCCCTTACTGCATTTAATAGAAGAAGGCAAAGCCGGATCAAGGCTGGACAAGATGGTGTGCACAAGGAAACTCGAAGGCAGAACTAGGTCTAGGCCAAAGACAACTACCCTTCTAATACAGAATGCTTGTGAACAACGAATCCTCCTGAGGCACCAGAAACCAGTTTTCACCCAAGGACTTGTCCAAAGTGCCACAATTGTGTGGTTTTCACTAGTGGACAACCTGTTTTCTCTTTTCTTTTTCTAATTTTTTTTTATGTTTTTGTATTTTTTTAATTTTTGTGCCATGTTCAAGCATAGAACTTCTTAAGATGCATGGCATTCATTGGCTCTTAGAGCTCA
This sequence comes from Taxus wallichiana var. yunnanensis, assembly GCA_018340775.1. Classification (NCBI taxonomy): domain Eukaryota; kingdom Viridiplantae; phylum Streptophyta; class Pinopsida; order Cupressales; family Taxaceae; genus Taxus; species Taxus wallichiana. The sequence goes on along the minus strand of CM031235.1, from coordinate 330,749,560 downwards.
TCACCATTGGGGTGAGCCAATTTGTATGCCCCTGTCATACTTGGCAACTATGACATAGGGTCCTAACCAGTGTGGTTCAAACTTCCCTTTCTTTTCTCACTCTGCTCTGGTGTTGAACTGGTTCTCCTTCATAACTAAATCACCCACCTCAAACTGGCGAGGGATGATTCTCTTGTTGTAGTTACGGGAGATTCTATGTTGATATACCTTCAGGTGATTAAGAGCGCGAATGCGCCTCTCATCCAGGAGCTCTAACTGAGCCAATCTTGCCACTCGATAATCTTCATCCTTATCCAAATAGTTCCGAAGAGAAATTCGTAGGGATGGGAGTTCGATCTCTAAAGGGATGATAGATTCTATCCCGAACACTAGGGAATATGGCATCGCACCCATAGGAGTGCAAATGGATGTTCAGTAAGCCCAAAGGGCTGGATGATATCAGAAAAGTGCTAGTTGCGACCTATTTTGCTGACCATATTCTCCATTATCATGTCCAAAGTCTTGTTTGTTGCCTCAGATTGTCCATTACCCTAAGGGTAATATGGCATGGACCATTTCAATTTGATTTGGAACCGTTGGCAAAGACCTTTCACAGTTTTGTTCTTAAATGACTTCCCATTATCTGTAACAATGGCTGCAGGAATGCCATACCGACAAATAATGTGATTCATGATGAATTTAGAAATTTGTGCTCCTGTGACATAGGTTAAAGGGACGACCTCCACCCATTTTGTAAAATATTCAGTGGCTGTGATGATATGTGTATGACCATCAGAGGAGGTAGGAGTAAGCTTCCCTATTAAATCGAGTCCCCATTTAGAGAATGGCCATGGGGTAGTGATTGGTTGCAATGGCTGTGACGGAGCATGGATAAAATTTCCATACTTTTGGCAAAGCACACATTTTCTAACGTAATTGCAACAATCAGTTTCCATGGTAGGCCAATAGTAACCTACTCTCAACAATTTCTTAGCCAAGACCATTCTATTTGTATGCGCTCTACATACTCCTTCGTGTACTTCCTTGATTGCACAGGATTGACTTTGTCACATCCAGACAACGTAACAATTCCCGTCAGTAGCCACGACGATAAAGTGTACCTCCTAAAAGGGTGTAACAGGCTATCTGGCGAATTAGGTTATGCTTTTCAGAGCGGGAGATATCGGGAGGGAATGTATTGTCCTTAAGATAGGTGAAAATGGGTTCATACCATGGTAAATGGGGACCAACAACCTCATAAGCCAGGCAAGATTTTGGCATGTCATATGCGGGATGGCATAGATTTTCTACGAAGAATGGCATATCATTGTTCCCTGGCGGAGTACAAAGCATATATCCCACAGTTGCCATAGCATCTGCTGATCTGTTATGCGCTCTTGGGATCTGCTCAAAGGTGATGCGCACAAAATACTCCTTTAGAGTTTCCACTAACTTCTTATAAGGTATGAGTTTGTCATCCTTAACCTTATACTCATCATTAACTTGTTTAATGATTAACTATGAATCACCTACAAACTTAACATGATGAATATTCCACTTGATGGCCAACTTCATCCCTGTAATGAGTGCTTCATACTCTATAATGTTGTTTGTGCAAGGGAAGGCCAAGCGGAAAGCCTGCGGTATAGGATCACCCGAAGGAGTAATAAGGACCACTCCTGCACCTAAACCATGAATGTAAAAGATCCGTCAAAATGTATCTACCATACGACAGATTCTATTTTGAAATGTGGAAGAGGGACTGGTTCTCTTTGTCCTTGTTCATTCCTCCCACATCCTAGGCCTTTGTATCCCACGGAGTACATCATTCTACTAGATTTTTCATATTCCAGGGTTTGATAACAAGATGGTTGAGTGTCCTCAGGGACCCAAGTAGTAGGTGGATCAAGTAATTTTTCCTCAGCTAACAAGCCTCCAGGTAGGAATGACCCAATAGTGTGTTCCTCTCTAGGTCTCTTGAAGCGGTAGTTGGGTCGACCTCTAGTCTTGGGCGACAAGGAGAGGTCAGAAACCAAGAGTGCTTGTTGTACATTATACTCCCCATAGCCATATTCTAGAATTTTCATCTCCCATGAATCAAATGGAGATGTGGAAGTGGACGCCCCATGAGCGCAAGACCTAAGAGAATCTGAATCCATCCGGATTCCATAGCCTCAGACTGAAAAGGAATGGCCATATCCGTGGAGGGACATGCATATGTACCATTTCGTGCAAAGCTATTGAGAGCTCTACAATGAGCAAAGGGCTTTGAGTCTCCTGGTATTATTACTGTATGTCCCTCATGCTTCAGCTTGATGTATTGATGAAATGTTGATGGCACGACCTGCATGGCATGAATCCATGGTCGGCCTAGAAGCATATTATATGGAAGTTCCAAGTCTAGGACATGAAACTTCGTCTGATGGCAAGTGGGGCCCACCTCCATGGGCAGTGTAATGGTGCTTGCTGACTCTCTTTCTGCGTTGTCGTATGCGGTGATAGTGATGATATGGGACTCAAGATTTTCCTCCGTATGTCCCAATTGTTTGACTAATTTAAGCGTGCAGATGTTCAATCCAGATCCATTATCCACAAGCACCCATTTTATTTTCCTGCGGGTGACAACTACCTCAATGTATAAGGGAAGATTATGTTTAGGATTCTCGGTAGGGACCTCCCTATGGTTGAAAGTGAGATGCTCACTTGGTGCAATATTTGCCACCGTGGCTTGAAGGTGTGCAGGATCGAATTCTAAAGGCACTCCCGACCCCTGAAGAGTTTGATACAAGATGTCCTTATGCACATTGGATATCTTGAGAAGATCTAAGATCAAGATCTTAGCAGTGTCCTCTCAAGTTATTCTAAAAGGTTATATTTACCAAGATGCGGGGTCGACAAATAGGGGTCCTAATTACGAGGTAGGTGCACCTTGTTACCGTAGCGCAATCCTTTCCCTTAATCTGGATAGTGTTGACACGGTCAGCAGGGGAGCGAATACATCTGATAAGTGAATCGTAATGATTGTTATCTCTCTTGGTATACAAGTAATTTGCGGATTTATAGGTTTGGGATGACTCTCCCCGATCTGGTTTTGCCTTTTCCGACTTATCATGCTTGGGGAATGGTTCCTTATAAATCCCCATTTTCTCGTTAGGTGTTTGCATGTGGCCAGGGTTATCCACCTCTATCTCCCCATTGTCAATGAGGTCTTGAATATAGTGGCGAAGTCACAAACATTTGTCTATTTTATGACCTTTAACACGATGCATTTCGCAATATTCATGCTCCTTATACCATGAAGGTTTGGGAGCGTTGTCGTCAAATGGTTGTGTTGTAGGATAGGTCATCATGTGGGCCGCATCCAACTATTTTAGTATGACTGACAACGGTTCATTGAGAGAGGTGAATGTTTGTCGTTTTGGTGGTGGTTGAATTGGGCCCTTGGTCAGTTTAAAAGGTTGACGAGTTTGGACTGTTTGAACATGTTTGGAATCAGTGATTCCATCTCCCACCACATTTTTGTTTTTTTAAAGATCTTCGGCTTTTCGAAGTGGGTTTGACACTTTGGTTGTCTTTAGATTGGGTTTTGAGGGTGCCTTTGCAATGAGAGCCTTTTCTATTTGAATCCCTTTCTCGATAACCTCCACAAAGGTGCGGACACAATGCATTTGGAGGTGGAAAGCTATATCTGGGTTGAGATTAGGGATGAAAATACTGACCAATTGCTTCTCAGGGAAAGCGCAAGGAAAGCGACTAGCTATCCCTCTCCATCATTAGAGGAAGTTGGCGAAGGTCTCATTTGGGTGTTGTTTTACGCTGCACAAGTCTACCATAGTGACGTCACTCTCTATGTTATATGAGAAATGATGCACGAATCTTTCCACCAATTCTCGGCGTGAAAATTGATCCGTGGCAAGCGTGTAAACCATTCCAATGCTTGACCTCCGAGACTCGTAGGAAAAGTCGATGAGGTAATTATCACTATAAGACACCTCTTGACATACCATGTAGAAATCTTTAACATGATCCGTCGGGTCTCCCTTTCCTTTGTATTTGTCAAACTTTGGCATATCAAATTTCTTTGGAAAGGGTTGAAGGGTCATTATCTTGTCAAAAGGATAGGGGCATAGTTCTTCGTATTGGTATTTCCTAATACTCCCTATATTGCTTTCTTGTATGCTCACAAGCGTTGCTTTCATAGATTACACTTCTTGTGTGAGCAATTGTTCTCTAGTGGGAGAAGCGGGGACGTGTACATGATGATACCCCGTGTCTTCTTCTCCTTGGTTTTCTCGATGGAGTTCGTGGATCCTAAACTTAGGCCTTGACTTTTGAATGTTCTTGTTTGTGTCTTTCTGTACCTGGAAAGTAAGCAAAGCTAGTTATCGGCTTAGGTTACTGAGTTGTTGATTGTGACTTGGTTTGTGTCTTCTTCTTCTAAAGGTTCTCCTCTTCGTATAGTGGAGGTTCTTCCCTGTGTCTCATGTTCTATCTTGTTTCTTCGTGGCACTTTGATGATAGGTATTCTATGCCCTACCACTTTATCATTTTCTGTGTAAGAAGTGGAAGCATGCCCACCTGTTAAAATATCTTCCATATTGATAAGGGGGCGTTCTTCCTTAGTAGTGTCATTTGTAGGTAATATTGGTTCATTCTCGGTGGGCAATTTGGCCCCTACTTCCACAACCCGTGGTAAAACTCTATCTTTGTTTCTAAGGAGAAACTCATCTAGTAGAGTGGGGTCAAAATCAAAGTCATGTGTGGTGATTCTAATTCATTTCCACTATGATCGACCATCTCTTCGGTTTCCTTTTCTACAGAAAACAATGGCCCTAAGTCGTGTCCAATGAAGGGGTTTGACCCTTGTCTGTTAGAGGTCTCCCAAGCGTGTGCTTGTTGTTCCTCATATGTTTGTTTCTTCAACCCTAGACGTGTTTTGGGAGCCATGTTTTCGTGATAGTTTCACTAGGGTGAGTTGTAGATATGTGCAAAGCTTAGTGACTACCCCTAAGTGAAATGCAAAATGAAATTGCTAAGAGTATGAATATGTCAACAATGTGAGAATACCAATATGATAGAGTGATAAATCACCCATGATACAAGCGTTTGGTATTAAAACTTGATCAAAGGAAGTACTTCCTAGACTACGTTTCAAAAAGTAGTTTGTGTCGCAAGATGATCAACAAGATGTTTTCACTTATGCCAAGTTCAAGGAAATGAACAAAACGTAAGTAAATACAAGAAGTCAATGCAATCTCCCAATCAAGATATACGATGAGCGAGCTCAAACTCGATTAAGACCTATATCTCAAAAAGTGCCAATTACAATTCGTGAATGACACAACAATATCACCAAGATATGTTAACCCACTTTGCTAGAAAGTGAAGTATTGATATCGAGGTGTTATTGATATAACACGCACAAATGGTAACACCTAGCACTCTTTGAAATCAAGGTAATAATAGAACCGAACTAAAAATCTCAAAGTATAGCTAGGAATAGTTAAAAATGTGTGCAGCGTAACCATACAATATAGGTATTTATGTTGAGTTTACAAGAAACAAGACGTAAATATCGAAATTGTAATGATACGAGACAAACAAGCTAACTCCTCTATGGAAGTCCGCGGTGATGAACCATGCCTAACTACAATGACAATCTTGACGTGGGTATCAAGATCACAATGGCTACCAAATGACGTGAAAACGCCTTTGCTCACTTTAGATGTTTAACTAACCCAGCCGCAAACATGGATGGGCGTAAATAGACATAAAAGTGAGAGAAACAGTCGAATGGCAACACAAAGGTAATCATACCTCTTTTGATCAACAAAGTGTAAAAAGAATAGGAAGGAAATAAATCAAGAAAAATGACGAAAAATGCTAGCCTCACTTCGGCAGAGTTTCACCTCACCCTAAGGCAAGTAAAAACTAGGCAAAAGTAATACATCACATGTTTCTCAAAAAGAAGGTTCACAACTCAACACTTTGTTTTAGAATGGTCAAAGTAGGCTCTGTCATCACCAATCCGACACTATGATAATTCTTCACCGAACTCCTCGTGCTTATGATTATTTACTAATGCATGACCTTTAGTTTGGTGGATGTAATCTGAAACAAAACAACAACCGAACACAAGAATACCATTGACTATGATAAGACAGAATGACGACAAATCTGAAATATCAAAATAAATTATAATATTCACATGAAACTCTAATCTCACCCATGAGATACTTCAACAAGACTATGTGAGAAACTTTACAATTACACCTCTTGATGGCTTCTTCAACACACCTTTAATTGATGGCTTCCTTCGCACACTTCCTACAATATTTCTCACTACTTATTTCTATGCTAAATGAGGGGGGTAGCCTCTCTATTTATAGAACTTCCAGGCTTATCCATCTTATCTCTAAGATAGGATAAGAAATCCACTCCGACGAATCATATTCCATACCTTAACTCTTATCTGTACATGTAGGCTTATCTGTTAAGATAAGATAAACCTTATCATTTTACATGGGTTCCACATTTTTAGACTTTTTACAAATAAAATACACAAAATATTTATGACCTCACTCCTTGTCCTTATTACCAATATAATATTTCTAATTCCTAATCACGTAGACCCTACTTCTCTAATTACCCAAACTTTGACATTTTAACATTACTGGACCACTTACGACAAATATTTACTTTTACAACATTCCTATTATACTTTGATCATTATCGTACTCCACATTATTGGCACTGCATCTTTGCGGCACCGTTATCTTCTATCAGACGCTACTACTAATTATACTTAACAACATCATACATTAATGAAATAGAAATTACGGAGGAAAATTTTAGTGTCGATGACTCTTGGCCAAAGTATATTCTCCTAGGTGGTTCTCTCGCCCTAGGTGTTACAAAGTTGCAACGAACGAGCGCGATTTACCCAAAAAGTTGCAGACCGACTAGTTTAGGAGTATCTTGGCTTTACTTACCCCCTTGAAGAACAAAGAGGCAACTAGTGTGTCTACGTGTACTATCACCGGGTCGCCACAACTGACAACCCGTAACACTATCTCACAAAGGAATCACTAGTCAAGTAGGTAGTGTGGAGCACTTCCCGTTTCATCCACAAGGTTCCCTCTTGTGTGGACTACTTTGGGGTTCTGGAACTACCCCCATTGTTGTAGCTTAAGGCGTTATACCAAAGGGGTTATGTTCCAGGTTGAGCTGAGAGGGACGTACCTTTTCCGAAACCTCCGTAATACAATGTTTTAAATATGTTGTTCTTTTTATCTTGCTTAATTAGGTGTGGTTTGCTTGAACACCTTTTGACAACCTATATAACAACTGTATTAGTAGTTTTTGATTTCGTTTTCATTCCTCCTTTCTTTGACAAGCGTTTTTAGGTCCTGCACTCAAGCGTTAGTAGTTCTCTAAGAAAATCACATTATTTAAAAGAGGATTAAGAGTTGCTTTTGATTCTCAAGATCATCCAAGGATGCAAAATAAGAGCATACACAACAAATAATCCAACTAAAAAGTAAATAAAATATTTTCAATCAATGAACCATACAAAATTCTTGATAAATGTTCATTCCCCTAAACCAAAAGTGAAAGATGAAATTTCCAATTTACCAAATGTTATAAAATAAAGACTAAAGTTGTTTTTGATTCTCAAGATCACCCTAAGGTGCAAAAGAAGAGCATACACAAACTTTATCCCAACTATATAGAAATGGAAAACTTCAAATCAAAGGACTATTGAAGAATGCTTTGTAAAAGGTTCATTCCCTTAAACCAAAAGTGAAAGACGAATTTTCTAATTTTCTAAATGTTATAAAATGAAGACTAAAGTTGCTTTTGATTCTCAAGATCACCCTAAGGTGCAAGAGAAAAGCATACACAAACTTTATCCCAACTATATAGAAATGGAAAACTTCAAATCAAAGGACCAATGAAAAATGCTTTGTAAGAGGTTCATTCCTTTAAGCAAAATGAATAATCAAATTTCTAAGTTTAATCCCAATGTTAAAAAGATATAGATCAAAGTTGTTTTTGATTGTCAAGATCACCAAAAGGTGCAAGAGAAGAGCATACGCACGCTTTGGTCTAAATTGAGGAAGCATGGAAATACAACATTCATCAAACATTAGACATGTTAGAAAATGACTAGTTTTAAACTAACGAAAAAATATGTAATTTCTATAAGTATAAATCCTAAATTTATGTTTTCATTGCATAGTTAACTTCAATACCTTTCCAACGCAAAAAAATAGAGTCATTTCGAGTTCGGGAGCAAAAGTTATGGCCTTCGGAAGATGGGTAAGCATATGCTCTTATGCTCACGGGTATGCACTTGACATGCACTCAAAAATGTCAAAAAACGTCCCTTAATCTGTAAAATGGGCAAATTTTTTCAACCAAGATTCAATTTTGACAACAACCTATCACATTAATATATGAATAGAAGACTCAACGCTATCAAACATTAACATACATGCTCAAGAATTTAAACTTTTCAAGAAATTGACAAAACTAGCATGTAGAATGATGAAAAAGTAAGCTATAAAAATGAAAACATGATGAAATCTTGAAATTTTCTCACCAAGATTAAATTTTGACATCAACCCACCACATTAATATGTAAATAGAAGATTCAGCACATTCAAACACTAACCTATATGCTCAAGAATTTAAATTTTTTAAGAAATTGACAAAACTAGCATGTAGAATGTTGAAAAAGTAAGCTCTAAAAATAAAAACATGAAGAAATCTTGAAATTTTCTCATCAATTCCAATTTTGATAACACTTCACCTCCTTTATACCTACAAGGAAGACTCAACACATGCGCAAACTCAACAAAACAAGTTATGAAAAACAAGTTAGATCAACATGTGTAAAAGAGGGTTAGTAACCAAAAATGAAACTTAACTACAAAAATTGAAATTAAGTGCAAAGGATAATGGAGTAAGTCCCACTGCCGTGCCAAATGTGTGCATGTATACTTTGCTTAGTGCTAAATCAAATGAATCAAGAACTACCACCTAAAATAGTTCTATAATTTAGCTAAAACAAAGCATAATCACCATCAAGATAGAGAACTAAGCAAGATCTAAACTAACATTATAATTTTGAAAACATGAGATCAAAATTATGCATGCTATTTTAACATCTCTACTCTCCTAGTTTACCAAAAAAATGCATGGACCTATTTAGCTCCAACGACAATCAACAATTTCTTACTTGATCCTTAAAGAATGCAAGAATAAGAAGCTTAGCTCTTAACAATGGTGACCTCTCGAGAAAACAAAAGGCAAGCTCTTAGTCTCTTTGCTATATGCTTTGCATTTGCTCTCTTAAGAAGTTTAGGTATAAGTAAAAATGTAGGTGGAGGGCTCTTTATATAGCTCAAAGGATAAATGATTCAACACATTCTCATGAATGTGGGATAAAGGTAAAACATGATTAGGAATGGATAAGGTTGCTTTATTAAAGGTAACCTTACTTTAGAAGGGTTTAATTTATGCTTAGCAAGTCATGGGAGTTGGGGGGTGTTTTAATTAATCAAAGGTGATTAACTAATAGGTAGATGTAAGCTTATAGAAGCCAATTAGAAGAATATTAGTGCGATTTAGGCTATTATAAGGGGATTAAATTAATTAAATATTGATTTATTGGTTAAATGGAAGGAAAACTAATTAATTAATAATAATTAATTAGTCTAGGTAGAAGGGTGATTTATTAACGGAAGGTCATTAATCGGGTATTTGTTGGATAGCAACTTAATTAATTAGCTTAGTGTAATTAATTAATGATGATATGAGGGAAAATGAGTGTTTTTGATGATATGTCGTTGATTTGCGAGAAAGGGGATAATTAGCACGATTTAAATATTTAAATTTCTTGGGTGTAATTATAGGTGTCTACAATCGGCACTATTTGTATAATTATATCTACATTGCATCTTCATTTAGATAGCTTCATTTTGTTCACTCGTTTCGTAAAATTTGGTGATCAAGGGACTTATTCTTAAGCAATTCATTACAAACTTCTGATGATATTGGCATAAGCATTCAAATAATACTTCTTCATTTTCATAACATCATCAACTGTTTTAATCATGTCATCAATTAAAGTTAGATATGACAAAGTCTTAACGGTAGCCATACCAAGGCTCGCATGCTTGTTCTCACTTTTGTTTCTTCCTGTGATATGTGTCTTGCTTATGGTCTATTCTAAGCTTCATGGTGTCACATTTATCCCGTATATAGATCTCTTTGGAAATAAGAATATACTGACATTTTGCTCAAATAAATATGTCGATTAATAGTTCAAACAGAAAATTTTACTTTTACACATTTCCTTGCCCTACCAACCTTCGGTGATGAACTTGCATCTCTTACTAGTGACGTAGGGTTGGGAAAGGATGGGAATGCCCTTACTCGCTTGTACCTTGTCCATGGTGATAAGCCCATGCTTCTATTAGCAGCATGGGGCAAGGTGTAGGGGGTCCTCTTAACAGTAATGTTGAAGGTCATAAGCAAATAGTTCAAATAAACCTTTGAAATCTTGAGTCAAAAACAAATGAATAAGATGTCCAAAATTCCAAGAGAGTCCAAAACCTTGAAAACCAGATTTTGTCAACCAAGTGGCCATCTACGGATCTAAGTCTAGATAAAATGCAAAGCAAGTCGCATTATAAACTATGGAGTCACTTGAGTAGGGTAGGTTTGTAGCGTCCTAATTTGGTTCCACCAACTCTTTGTCTATCTCCCATCATTACCATTTCAACACACCTCATAACTTGTGCCCTTTCTAAGCTCTCGGTGGTGAGCCCTCGCATCTTACTAGTTGCGTGGACTTAGGAGTGGGGCAAGTGCATCTCGCTCATCATACCGGGTTCGTCATCACATTTTGTCAAAAATATATGAAGTACCAGAAAATTGCTTATAGAAACTAAAATTCAAGATCACATTGTGTCTACATTTTCATACATCAGCATCACATAATACAAAAAGAAAGAAAACATTTGTGTCATTTGTTCTCCATTGCATACATTCTAAAAAGCATATAAAAACAAGAATTCTAATAAGCATCTAATATACATGTGGAAATAAATCGCAAAATCCTAAACATTGGGAGTCTGATCCAAACAGAAGTATATATACAATCAGGTTTAATGTACAATGCCATCATGCGCTAGGCATGTTCAAAACACTCAATGAGCCCGAAAAATACAAAATGATCGTATAAACAATCTAACAAGAGTCACTACAAAAAGAGCCAAGTGGCCTCTCAACCCCTATGGGATCCCTCTAATGGTGCATGACCACGCCTAGGACTCGCTCTGGCCGGCGCTCCGAGTGCACCTGAGGCTCACCATCCCGAACAGTAGTTGTAGCCTCGCTATGAGAGCGACTCCTCATCGTGCACTCTGCAGGTCTATACCCACTAACTCGTTATGGAGGAAGTCACCATCTTGGCCACATGCCGCATAAGGGAAAAGACACCACTATACCTACCAACTTGCAGAAGGCTCCCCACATCCACCGACAAACAGAGCGAGTCTTCTCCATGGGGAGCATCAGGGTATCAGTACATACCCGGTGAATCAAGTCTCGCCACTCATCAGCAGTCTCTACAAGCAAAGGAGAAGACAAAATTAGAAATAATCAAAAGATAGAAACAAAAATGAACAAAATGAGAGATAATAACTAAGGCAATCCTAACTAAAAACAAATATTAAAAGAAGAGTGACAACTCACTTGGATCTCCGAGCCTCCAAGAGAGATCCCAGGATCAACGCCTACCACCAGAGATCTTTGCTATTGGTGATGTCCTCTTCCCGTGTGCTGGGCAACATAGCGTCCTGCTATGGACTCATCCTCTCCGCCTAAGTCCTAAGAGGGTAACTCCTATGAGACTAGAGTCACCCTCTCTGTACTCGCTCGCCCTCTCTCTCGAGGCGTAGGATCTCCTGAGTGTCATGCCACTCAGGATCACCATCCTCCTCTCCACTTGACTCGTTGACCTCCATGTCCTCGGTCTCCTCCTCCATCTCTCCCCCTGTGAACTCCTCAGACTCGGAGTCTATATCAATAGGGTCATCATCGTTATGGCGGGACCTGCAGAATCTAAAGTAAAGGTGCCCGAGGAGCACTAACTCTCTCTCGTGAACGTACCACCCGCCTTTAGCTGCAATAGGGATGTCAAGAGTAACAATGTCCCAACCTCGGCCTCTGGGACCTCCCTTAGCCTCCCGAACTCGATCGAACACTGGCACCACTGGGGGAAGCATACCAACGTAGGTAAGGCCAAACTGGCTGAGGCACTCGATCAAAAGGGTGTGTCTCTACCTTCCCGCCCCTGTCCCACAAGTTGTCCTGTAGTAGAGCAAGAAATCAAAGTGAGGGTATCCTTGCCCCACAACCCCGTCATGGCCTCGATAAGGTGTGGCCTCCATATCATCGGTAGTCAAGGAAGCAATCGGTGGTGGGGTGCTCTTAAGACCGACATCTATGTCCATCCTGGTGCCCTCATGGCTTGAGGATCTCGCCACCTCTACGCCTCCCATGGGGATGATACGCTCATAGACCTATCTCGTAACTAAGGTCGGATGGCTCAAAGAATGTCCTGTGTGAGACCACCTGTATAGGTCATGGTAGGTGGTCCCAAGTATATCAGCTCCCTGCATAAATCCGGTCATGTGCCTCAATCACATGCAATAATAGGGGACCAGCAGTAGTGTAAGGTGTCCCCTCCCTTATCCCCTATCAATCTTGAGGCAAAGATCCCCATAATGGCCTGACGAATCAAGGGGATAGGCAAGCTAGGAATGGAATGGACCCTCACCCCCTTCTTCGAACTAGTGGAGACAATTGCGTCTCCCATATATGTGGGCCACTAAGCCATTTGAGCCCGCGACCCCGCTGTCTCAAGTGTAAGTCGTCTCCCAATGATCAGGACTCCCAAGATGTGGTAGACATCTTCCAGGGTGATATTCCACTCACCCCGACTCTGAAATCGGAAAGTGTTTCGATCAACATCCCAATACGAAAACATGTCACACAAGATGTGACTAGAAGGAACGACATGAGGAATTCGTGATATACGTAATATGCCGGCCCTCAAGAGTATCCTCGCTTTCGGCCTAAGAAAGTGCATCCAACATCTGCTGAAGCCAATCACACTCTCTCTCACGGTTCCATTTGATGTACTCTTCCTTCTTCTGCAAAACACACAAAAACACGTAAAAAAAAAGAAGAGTAAGTTAGTACCAAAATCACATTAGAAAAAATCATTAAAACATATGAGAATACTAAAAATGCAAAAATGGGTTCAAAACAATGTTATTTTGGCGTTACAGAAAGGACCGCCACTCTAAGCAAGGCGACGGTTCCGTCCACCGCCACTTTGGAGGGTGGCGGTCGTGTCCCGCATTTTCAAACGGGTCACGTGCCCTAAAAATGCTCAAAAACACAAAAATGACCATTTTGACTAAAATGAGAGCCTACCCATTAGGCGTCCCCCCCTAAGGACACATTTAAAACTAAAAATTTCAAAAATTACCCCCCCATGGTGAAGATTTCATCATTTTTACATTTTAGGTATAAAAACGGTAAATCAAGAAGAACTAACCTGAGATCTTCCGGGTCGATGTTTTTCTCGTGGAGGTATGATCACTACCTCTTCACGAACGTTTCGACTGTAATCTCGTTAAAAACTGACACCATGGGTCCCAGAGCTCAAAATCAATCAAATCAATATGCGCAAATGAATAGGAAAACGGGCCCATTTTTATATATATATAGCATTTTGACTCATCTTGTATGCCCCTTTTCGCAGGTTTGGAGCATCGACAGAGGTAAGTTCTTATCCCCGCGCAAATGGTAAGTCCTCACTTCGTATTATTTTAGTAATTATTTTTCGGCTTATTTTATCTATTTGCACTTGAGTCTTCTTTTCATTTTGCAGGTAGTGAGAATTTTGGATGGCGTCATCTCGACACACAGACGTGTCAGGTATAATTTCTAGTTTCCCATGTCGGGACCTCCATACTCGGACTCACCATTTTACGTCTCTTCATGGCTAAAAAGCTTCTCCAAGGGGGCAATATGTACGTACCCAAAATTGTAAGGGTACTGTTTGCGTGTACTGGAACGATATTACACATGCCCCAATGATGATACAGGTCTCCTCGCAAGGTGTTTGGGATTCGGAAAAGCTCTCGAAGTGTATGTTAACATCCCGCATGCCCCGCTTAGCCTTCATGTGCTTTGTTTTGCTCTTTCCCCCTCTTTTCCTTTGCATTTTGGTCTTCAGTGATGAAACCGCCACCCTCGCCAGCTCAAAGCGCCCGATCCTTCACGCGTTTTTTAGCGTGCTTCTTTTAACGCGACTCGCGTAAATTTTTAACTTTTACTAGCTTTCGCATCCGTTTTTGCTTGTATTTATGATTTTGGTTCCCTGGATTAGTGTTTCTTCATTGTTTATAGTAAAAAAGTCCTAGTTGGAGTTACCTTTGGGTGAATGGGAATTCTATAAATAGCTGGTTTGATTACAAGAAAATGGCCCCTCAAAATTACCTCTCATCCTCTCATTTCAATAGTTTAGTCTTTTAGTTCTTACTTAGGAATTCAATAGTTTTCATTTGTTGCATGCATAGTTAGTCTTATTTTGCTTGTTTAGAAGCCACATGATCTTCTTGTTCTAGTGTTATTACTGTTTCATACAATCAATTGAGGTAGGATAGTTTCATTTTCAGTCTGAAGCCATTAGAGTTGTAGGTTTTGTTCGTCAAGAAGGATAGTTTTAGGTTCTGGATGTTTTGTGTTGTATGACTCGTAATAAATCCCGCTAGGAATTGCATAAGCCAAGCTCGTTCTCTTCTTAGCTATCCCTCTCTACTCGCATTGTATTTAGTCTACATCCAAAGCCGCCATTGTTCCAATACCTACTCATGTTGATGCTAGCATTACATGCTTTTCGGATTCATGTGAGCACGAAGGAACAAGGAGACCACACTTTGAGGGACAAAGCCACACACAATCGGATTCGCCATCGTTATGCAAAATCTAGGTTCAAGCTATCAAATTTCTAGTTAAAATATATCAAATAGAGTAGTGACTCATTTCATTTCGGTTAATCTCGCTTTCGATATTGCTGGGAAAACTGTGGGGATTGATAGTTTCTGAGAAACTATGATTCATTCCTCACTTCTAAGGTAAGATCGGGGGTCTTTCAAATAGATTAGATCGATTATTTAGTTATTCGAGAATAGATTCACAATCGCATACGGTAGTAGCTATACTCGCTACTTTACTTGTTTTAAATTCAGCTTATTAGCTTAGTTGTCATTTTCTAGATATTAAATAATTGCTCTTTCAAATTCTTTAAATAGTTGTTATCTTTATTCTGTTAAAAAATCAGTCAAAAATACAAAAATAGAGAATTTAGATATATGTTGTGGATATACTTTGCATAATTAGTTTACTTTAATTTAGTTAGATTTATATTGTTTATTTTGTATGACAATCACGGACCTAGGGAGCCCAGAGTACGTATTCGAGCCAATCATACCTCAACCCAATCTTGTTGCAGCAATAATCCGACATGACCAAAATCTCGTAATCTGTGTCTTCCAACAACAATGACCTACAAGAAATTAGCTCACGCTTAAGAGGATTAAATATAGAAGACGACAAAGTGCATATGTTTTGGTCGAACTAGCCAAACCATAGATTGCCCTAAATAAATAATCGCATGATTGTAGAAGGGCTTGAAAAAGAGAAAACGTTCAGTTGTGATCCTTTAGTCCCGCAGACCCAATGACGCAGGATACATTCTCATTGACATAGACACTAGCTTAAGAATTCAAGTTGCTGTAACGCCTATAAGGTACTCGAGAAGATTGCGCAACTTTTGGTTCTAAACACGAGGCCGAAAAGGCATACGACTACCGGGATATTAGGGATTAGGGATTGATTCGCACATGACCATGGAGGCCCACAATGACCATGAACCTACGGTTGCGATCCACAGTCCCACAACCCAACGAGCCCACGGATCAATTAGACATTGATGCTTTGGTTTACGCACACTGGTATTTAGATCCTCTCCACTTCCACCAATCATTATTACACAACTATCCTCACTAGACATAGCATCTAATCAAGCTAAGGATTTATGGACTAGACCAGATAATCACCCATAGAATCCACCATACATCCATCATCCATTTTTCATGACCTTGTCGGAGATATCTACGAAGCACCCACAAAGTTATCTTCCATGTATTCCACGACCTATAGATCGATCATGCCAAAGCTCGATATTGATTGGAGCCTTGAACAGTCATCCTCGCCGAACGATCTATCACGCCGATTCGTGTTAGGAGGGCCTTCTTTGCTTTAGATTCTCATATTCCATTAGTGTGTATCGAAGACATGAGATTGTTTAACTAGTTTATCTGCGCCCCACATATATTCCATCCCCACCGGCTATCTCGGCACGACCTCAGGAGGTCGGGTGCGAGGAAGAGTTACTTGTAGATTCCCACGCTCGTTGTCACTTTTCCATCGCACAATACCCTCTCGCACTAAACACAGAAATGCAATCATGCCCAAAGGTGTCGAACATGAATCAATTGAAATCTTCCTTGGGTACAAGAAATTATTGGAGGAGAGACTTGCACAATTCAACAGAAGTGGTGCCAGATTTTCAATCCATTTCAATGATGGTGAAAATAAAGTGAGGTAAGAAATCTCAAATTACTTCTGCTTCTTCAACAAAGGCTTAAGGAAATCAATATATGGAAGTAGCTTGGCCTAAGGTGGGAAAGCCTATTATAGACACCAATTTTTGTATCGCTACCCCCATCCCACGTTCACTCCCCATCACCATCATTTCCTATATACATACCTCTCTTCCCATTTAAATCCCTCTTTCCCTTCTAAATTCAATTTATCCCTTTAATCAATATATTCCTTCTTAATTACCCCCTTAATTAATCATCTTTAATTAATCCGAATCTTCACCTAATTCATTTACTCCTCCCTAAATGCTCCAGCTTTATCCTTCTTATGCCCTCATTTAATAAATTCACCTCCCTTTTGCCTTTATTTAATATTTTCCACCTCCCACCTACCCATTTATTTGTCCTAAGCAACTCTAACTCGTCCCCACTTTTCAAAACCCCAATCTCGCCTCAAAAGGGTCCATTGCCATGAGCTTGTCACCCTTCCACCACCCAAATGGATGGATCCCCATGATCGGCAACAACCCATCCAAGTCTTTGTCAACCCTATAAATCCACCCTTACCCCTCCTTTTCTCAAGATGTAATTTTGGAGATTTCGGGTATTCTTATGATCTTGCTTTCATTTGTTGCTCTCTCTTACAACTACCATCATCACCTTAGAGATTTGGTGATTCTCTCTTTGATATTTGGAGACCATTTTATATCTTGCATACTTGGATATATTATTGCATTTATATCATCTTATTCCTTGTCAACTTTTTTTTGCAGTTCAACAATTATCCAGAGCCCCCGTCTCTATCCTTTGAGATCTTTGTTCACATCTACGATCATCGTTCTTATCAAGACTTTTCCATTAAGCCCTAGGATATCCTCGCTTATCATCGGCCCAAAGGCCCATTTTGTTGATTTTCTTGTCATTCAATCTGCAACTCATCCCCTTTCTCGATCTTACAGTCCTTCAAATTTTAGATCTTGTCATTCTATTTTTAATACTTCGATCTGTTCTATCAACTCCACACGCCTCGACTCAACCAAGTCGTCATCGACCAAATTAGTCTTCATTACATCCACCCCCAGATTTCATAATTTATTTGTATCATTTCTATCAAATCCAGTTCCTTATCTCTTGCAAGTTCTTGTTCTTCATCTTATCCTCATCATCACTTTCTCTGATATTCCTCCAAGGCCTTCATATCTCGTATTTTTGTCATTGTTTCACTTAGTCTAGTCCAATCACCTTCAATTGGGCCTCGTAGTTTTGTGTCTTCGTCCAACCTATACAGTTTGGTTTGAATTGTTTAAATCAAATATGTATCTTATCATCTTTATTACATTTCAATTTTTTTGCTTGACCCGATTATCTCATTACATCCAATTTGTTAATCATCATTTTATCTTATCTTTATCAAAACGTGGGTTGACATCCATCCTAGGAATTTTTCACTTCTCGGGACTAACATTATCGGCAACCCACCCATCTATCTACTAATCCATTTTTGTGTCAAGTTCTCTTTGTTGTGTAGGTCATCTAGCTCACTACGGGAGGATCTCTCATTTGCACCCGTATTTTTCGTCATCCCCTTCGTGAGGTACCTTAAACCCTCTCATGCCTTGAGTTATTTGTTTTTTTTTGTTATCATTTCACTAATCAAACATCCGTGAGAAAATATGGTCAACATTTTCGCATGCCCATTAGGACTACCCTTCTTTGGTGTGTCTTTTCATTTGTCTTCCATTTTCATTTTCTTTATCCATCTTCCACTAACCTTGTAAGAAGGAACGTTGCTTGCTTTCTTGCGTACGTGGGTTGTTTTGCTTGGATATGCTTGCTTTCTTTAAAATAAATAAATTCGGATAAAAGGAAAAATGTTATCCAAGTATTCCTTGTTTTTATTCCCCATCTCTCTTTCATTTCATTGTATCTCTTATTTATCACTTTCATCGAATCTACACATTTCATTTTGGATCTAAAAATAACCCTTCATATTTACTTGGAAATATAATATAATTAAGGGCTTTAACTCTTTGCATACACTTTCATCACACACATCCAAAGCACATGCATCAAAACTACACATCTAAACATCTCCTTCCAAGGGGAACAATTTGGATTTCATCACCTAATCAAAGTCGATGTGGTGTTTTGGTCAGCAATTACAATTTTTTTGACTATCGGTATATTAGCTAAGCACTTGACTCCCTTATCATTGCAGGACCATGAAGTGAGGGGGTAGGCCCCAATACCAAGCCTTGTACTAGTAGTCATCATAGATTTGTGCCTCATGTACCTTCGGGTATATCGAGGACTCCATCCAAAACTACCTGAAACCATCCATAGTTTGGTCATTTCCTAGGTTCCCTTTGAGCCCATTTTCATTTCTTTTCACACATCTTTAATAATCAAGATGATAAAAATTTGTTGCCCGACTTGAATTAATAAAAAAATATCATAGTTTTGTTTTGTTGTTTATTTCATGCTAGTTATTGCATTCTCCCAAGCAATAAAAATGAAACAAAACATGTCATCTAACAATATTCCTATTTCCATTATTACCTCCCAACAAACTTTCGCCTTTCTATCATTACCTCCACCCCTTTAGTCACCTCTTATGCAGTTACTCAACTAATGGTTCTTATTTCCTCTCTTCAAGAGTCTCATATTATCCAACCTAACACCCGTGTTGAAACCAACCCCTTTCTTTTATTGTCATTTTGTCCCATCTAGACCAACAACACCCTTCTACCACCTCTATCGAAACTTTTGGACCCCTATCATCCCTCATGGATGTGCGAGAATTCCAAGAGCTTCTCGATGCCAATCTGATTTCTCTTCATGACTATATCCTTTGTAAGATTACCAACCTCCCCGTTGATGGGCCCCTTTGCAATAAATTTATGCTTATCATTCACATCCTGAGTCCACCCAAGTCCATACCTCGCAACTTGTCGTATTCTTTCCTAGAGCTATGAATGAACTTGTCATGGCCCAACAAGATTGATCCTCACCAATATTATTCCTCAATCCCTCACAATCACCAAACCACTCAATTGGTGGTGTTCATTACCCCTAATTTGCCTCGCATTAGCACTACTATCACCTTTTCTATTCTCATTACCTCATCATCTACTACGGTCACTTGTGTCCCTGTCTAATCATCTTAAGAGTCTCACTTGCTTCCTCCTACATCCGAACAACATCATCAAACTTTCCCTCTTGTCTCCACTTCCCATGTTCATGCCAATGTAATCACTTCACAACCTCATCCATTTGAATCAACTCAAACCCATCAACCTCCTCCTCGAGGTGCCTTTCGCTATATACTTCCCAACCAATCCACTCAAGTATCTCAACCACCCATTACTTACATCCCAACTCATCCTATACCAAACCAATCAAATGTCCCCATCTCTCAACATCCAACATAATCTCATCAATCTTATCACATCCCCATTTCCCAACAATAACCTCTATCTCAACCCATTCAATCGTAACCCCTCAATTACATTCCCCTTATCAACCACTTCCACCAAAACTACCGATCCGTAAACATATCAACCTTATCAACAACTTAACCTATCTACTTCATATACATCACAATATCTTCCTTCAACTTCTCAACCCCATGCATCTAATGATCCCTGCAGGTGTTATTAAGTAGAATGGCTAATCTTGAATCCACCGCCTTGGGATCAAGACCACCTTCTCATATGAACAGATCCGTAATGAACCCATCAATACTTAAGTAATCAGAAGCCTTATCCCCCTCATCGAGTTAAAAAAATTCTCTAGGTTCAATAAAAAGATGATCCACAAGAACATCTTCATGCTTTTATACATTTAAGCCACCTTATTGCTCATGGTCAAGATCTCATGCTTCACACATTCCCCATGTTGTTAGTTGGACCTACACTTGAATCGGATACAATGGCATCTCACAACATTCATTATTTTCCTTCACCCAACTTACGCAACTATTCCTAGAACATTTTTTTATTAACATTGCACGTAAGATCACTATCATAGACCTCTACACCATTAGACAACACAATGATGAATCTATCACATCTTTTCTCATAAGATGGCGTGGCATAATCAATTAATTATCATTCTCCCTTCCATAGACTAAATTGATCAAACTTTTCTCACTCTGGCCTCAAATGCGAAGCATGTTTTATCTACTCTTCAAATACAATCATTGCAAACATTCAAAGAGGTGTTCACCATGGCTCACAAACTTGAACTCTACGCCATTGAGCAAGGCCATCTCAAACTTTGATCAAATAAACCTAACTCTGAATTTACTAAATCCTCCACACATGGTGAAAATTTTAAGAATGTCACTAATGTCATCGTGGTTAAATCCTTGTCCGCACTCATTTCTCACATGGATCCTCCACAAAGAGAGCTCCTATACTACCTCCTACCTATACCCCTCTTAGAGAATCTTATAGTGCAATATTCAACAAGCTAATGACAGTCAATCTCATTCAACTTCCTCCCATCCAACACTTTGATAAATCACGACCCAAACTAGGATGGTACTGTGAGGAACATTATTATAAGTATCGTCAAGTTTGTGACCATGACATTGAGAAGTTTCACACCTTTAAATACCTCATCCAAAAACTCATAGACTCGGTGACTCTCAAGTGGACATTCATAATGCATCAACCAATCAACCCTTAGATGTTTCTTAAGAACCTTTTCCTAACCATCCACCTAATAATAAAATTCCACCCCACATCATAGACAACTAATACCCATATCAATCAATACTATAAATCAAGATCCAACACCTCCACCTTCACCCATCATCTCTTCTTCCACTTTGCACCCACATCTATCTCATACTCTTCTCCCACACTCGTGACTTCATCGATATCTACACCTATGCCTATCAGTATCTACATTAACTATGTCAACAACTACCCCATCCACATCAATCCCAATTACACCCACTTCCCTATCTATTTCTAACACACCCTCATCTATCACATATATTCCTTCACCTATACCTACTCCAACACCCACCTTAACATCTTTATCTCACATCCCTAAATCTACACCCATCTCCACATCAATCACATCTATAACTATGACTTACACCCGCATCAACATCTAAATCTATATCCACATCTACTATGTAGGCATCCAACATAACTACAAATGATACTCTCACCCCACATCTACTACACAAACATCTTTTATTTTTAGGGTTTTGATACTTCTTTGTCTTTTTCATGCCATTCATTCATCTTGCATTATTTCATACATCCAACGTAGTTTGGGAGATCCAGTCGATGATACCAAAGAACATTTTAGAGTATTTTACGACACTGTCAAAATCAGATTCTGAGCTTTTATAGAGACCAGATCACCTATTTTGTAGACCAAGCTGCCCCAGTACCTTCTTGGGCACCGCTGCGAATCTCTTGACATCTTCCAGATCTTGCCTTTATGGGACCTTTGAGTGATCGTTCCCGCTTACGGAATCTAAAATCAAACCTGCGACAACTTACGACAGTCTCCATCAATCAGCTAAGTGTTTTCCTTCTACGTATTTACATATTTAGGGTTTTATTTCATTTGATATAATTATTTAAAATCATTCTATATTGTTTTAGCATAGTTTATAGCATTTTAGTCCTCCTATATTAGATTAACTATTATTATACTTCCCCACGCTTTAGTTTAATTTTAGCTAATCATTTTAGTGAACCCCACGTTTTAACACCTCCTTTGCACCATGTCATCTCCTTATCAAGTCATGGCTCAATCTTCTTATCCTACTTATACACCTACTAAGGTCATCGGCATGGTTAATACCATTGTTGATTTTATGCGTGTACCCACCCAATATCCTCTCGCTTTTACACCTAGGTTTGATCCATCTATTAATGTAGTCACTACTAGTCATACTCGTCTTAATCCACCAAACACTCCACTTGTTTCTCTTCCCCGCCCATTACGTCAAGAACCCCACCTGCCATTTCTAAGGGCTATGACATTGTTGACCAACTCAAAACTACACCAGCTAAGATCTCTATCTCTCTATGACTTACTACGAAATGCACTAGATTGTCATACCACATTAAAGGTCGCCCTCCGTGTTATTCATGTTGAGTGTGATAATTCCACTGAGGCCTTTGCACGTCTCATCCAGTCTCTCCATAATTTACCACATTCTATTTCTTTCACTAATGAGGATATGTCACCTTTTACAAAAAGGAACCCATGTGCTCCGTTGCTTATTACTGTTATTTCTAACACTACCTGTTTTGCGTTCTCATTGATAATGGATATGTTGTTAATCTTTATGCCCACTCTCTCATATCACAATTAGGTATAAATGATAGTCTCGTTTCTCAAAATTCCACTCTCATTCGTGGTTATGACTCTTCCACTTGCACATGCTTAGGAACTATTTCCTTACATATTCGGTCGGACCTAAAACTATTCTCACTGATTTTTATGTCCTCGATACCTCTTTTCAATTCAATGTCCTCTTGGGTAGGCATTTAATTCACATAATGAAAGCAATTCCATCCACTACACATCAATGTGTCAAATTCTTGCATAACGACTATGAACACACTATTAGCGCTGACCCCAAGCCATTCAAATACTGCCGCATTGATCATGTTACTTCTATGCCCATCCCACCTCCACAACGTATTTCGTATGCTAGTCTTGATAAATACGATGTTGGTCAATCTAGTGCTTCCTCCTCCACCACTCGTATTGTTCCTTCTCCCCGATATATCTACCCACACTTCCACTATCATTTCACCTATGGTATTCGTCCCTGCTAGCACTCCACCTCCATCGTCCACTACTTCTACCCCTCCCACCGCAACGCCGCCCCACCAATATACTAGATAGTGCTACCCAAATTGATAATGCACATACTGATGCTTCAAGGGTCTAATGATGAATTTGATGTAATCGAACTAATAGATGAGTCATTGAGACAACTTGATTTTTCTCCTCTAGGCGTAGATGATTCTTATTTTGAAGAAACTTTTGTAGTTGATGGCCCAGGTGAATATCGTTTCAAAAGCCCTCCCTCCAATAATGTTATGGTACTCTATAAGGGATTTGTTAACAATGTTGACATTATTTCATCTCCTTCCCCGCCAGAGGCTACTCCGCGACCTCCCTTTACATGCACCTTATTTATCAATAAATCATTTTGGTAACACATTCCTATTGATCCCACTAGTTTAGATATTATTTGTACACGTGACAGTTTTCCTAGGTTTGGTATGACACTCAATGACATCTTACCCCCTCTTCATTCACCTCATCTTTATCATGGTTACTTCCACATCGCAGTGGCTTATGGCTTGTGGGTTTTCTACTTGACACTCTTTGTTGCGCATGTTTATCACGATTCTTCACTTACACTAAGACAATCTTGGCTTGACTATATTGGTGGTACCATTAATCCTCTCCACTCTTCTCTCACGTTCCCCATGCCTTTTGGCACTATCTCTATTGCTAATGATTCCTCTCCCACCTATGCTCCCAATATCTCACATTGGCATGCTCATGGTTGTCCATTGATCGCTTTTATAGATGAAGAATACGTGATGAATGTCTATACACTTCGTCGCCATGGGTCCCTATATGACCCTCCCCATTCTATAGCTTATCATGTTTCGACGTGGCTCCAACTAGTTTTGATCATGACAACAATGATCTACTTGATGGTGTCTCTTAGCTACCTTCATCACATACATTCATGGGGAGCCTACCAATCACAAGTTCCCCCACCCATTCTAACAAAGTTTTAAGCCTCATCATCCATCACTCTTATTTTCCTTGCACTCTCATCCCATATTGTGGCACCATCACTACCCGATGACACGCTCTTGTGCTTGGTTCACACTTGATTGTTGAGGGATTACCATTACACTGAACCCCACACACCACACTAGGCATTCTACATTGCATTTCATCACATCGTGCATCATACATTGTCCATTCCACACTTACTCTACATTTTACATTATACTCAATTCTATAGATTATATCCATTCGTATATTTACATATTTAGTCACATCATACACCGCATTTTATACACCATCCATACTCTACATCTTTATGCTATGCTAGGTTACATTATATATGGGTCTAGCTTTACATTTTATCACTATATATTCTATTTCTATCTACACCTATCATCGCATCTTACATATTACATATTACATATCCTACAAATCCTACATTACATTATTTACACTGTGCATTTATACATTCTATTCGTCCTCTAGTCATCTTAGCATTACTACATCTATCGTATCATTGTTCTACATGTTGTACTCACCACCCTATGACGCACTTTAGTTCCTTAGTCCATACTCGACTACGAGGGTTTACCAATCAAATGGACCTTTACATTCACCATGCGACATTTCATCCTACAACAACCCCATGACTAGTGACATACGCTTTAGGCTAAATTTTCACCCACATTTATCATTATATATCATAGTGGTATACGCTTTAGGCTAAATCACCACCTCCATCCCATCATCTTGTAGTGGTATACACCTTAGGTTACATCACCACTCCTCCATCATTCCATTTTATAGTGATATACACTTAGGGCTAAATCATCACTCATCCTATCATCATATAATGGTATACTATTTAGGCTAAATCACCACCCTCCATTTATTTCATTTGATAATGATATACGCTTAGTGTTAAATCATCACTCATCCTTTCATCTTATAGTGATAAAACACTTAGTGCTAAATCATCACTAGTCCTTTCATCTTATAGTAATATACGCTTAGGGCTAAATCATCACTCACCCATTCGATAAGTCATGATATACACTTCGGCTATAGGGTTCACACACATCTCTCCATGTGTCACATCTCATCCTCACTACATACACACACTCATCGCAATGTACTAGACACAACACACAACATTCAACTATTTCTCGATGACACACTCTCGTTTATGGTTCATTCTTGACCACTTGCTGGGGAAAACAAAATGAACCTCATTGCATACACTTCCATACACTTAGTGGGAACGCTCACTCCTATCATTCCATCTTGCATTCCATTCCATCCATCCATAACATGTTGCATTGTCTTGGGGGCATTTACTTTTGCTTGCTAGTGTTTTGCATGATCACTTTACTACACATGTTAGATTGATTTCTTATATGTCATTATCTATATCATCCACACATGCGCGTTCATGCTTTTGTCTAGTGTGATCACAGATACAAGACTCTTACACGTGGTATGGATGCTCGCCTTCTACCCTTCCTATATTGGTCGTTGGGGGCATCCACATTTGTCTTATATAGGTGTTATTGTTTCATTTTGTACTTAGCATCTTATATTACTTACTCATACATGCTTTGACATATTGGTTATTGCTCTAACATGCTAATGGGTATTCCATGTGCAACACTAGTTTTTCGGGATTACATGTTTCCATGACTATTTGTTTGTTCTGCTTTCTCGCTTGTTTGTGGGTCTTTCCCTTTGCTTGTGTGTGCACACTTGTTTGTTGTTTGCGGCCATGATGACCTTTTGTTTTTTATGACATCGTTAGTGATATCCCATGTTTGTAACCTACTTTTTGCATCCTACTTACTTTCTTACATGTTTACACTATTGTGTTTGGTAGTTCTTACATTGTTTGTGTATTTTACACTTATCTTATTACATGCATGTGTTTTCAGAATAACACTTGTTTTGCCTAGTCATCCCCTTTTGTGTGTGCCCTGGTTTCTACCAAGAGCTTTCCCTTTCCCCCAGTAGGGCAAAGTGTTACAAAGTTAGAGTGTGATAGGTTCTCTCTTAGGGCCGCATTCTCCTTTTAGTGATGTCACATATGCCCCCCAAGAGGGGGGCATTATTGAGAGTTTTACATACTAACACAACGTATTTACATCAGTTCAATACAATGTACTTTCTACCCTTGACATTATGGGTTTACATACAACAAGTGAGTTTAGACCAATCTACGAACTCCATATGCAATGATTTTACAGGACATGGTGTCCTTAGCATTTATGGGAAGTAGTTACAAGATTGGGGGTTATATTGGGTGTACCTCTATACAATACTTTGGCCGAGTTGGTGTCGGATCCCCCAAAAAATAGGACAATACAAAGATCTCTTCACACACATTTAAGCAAAAGCAGTCAAAGGTTGGAGGACACAAAACATTTCCTCCCTACACTTCTTCGGCCATGGTAAAGAACTCCGAAAAAACTCATAGCATACATGATATCCTTCTACACCCTTTTTCTCAACATGGATCAGGTGCACATGTTCCATTTACACTTTCCTTTTAGCGTATTTTACACAATGTTTTTACATACATACATATTTGACTACTTGATCATTTTCTCCTTGTAGATCCGACCGTATGAGAAACAAACAATCAAATTAGGGCTAACAACAACGGTGACGGCAGGTGATGATGACGATGCAACAACGACACACTTTACAACACTTATCTTTACTAATCATGTATGTACATTACACACCACAACAATAGTTACACACGTGTTTTTCCCTAGGTTCACTCTCATCACTTTTTATGCGCATTTTTCATCTTTAGAATTCCACGCTCCTCCACCTTTTTATTTTTTCATTCCATGTTTGAGTCTAGTCCATCGACACGTCTCTACTACACTCTACATGGATATCAGGTACGCATTTCTTATCTACTTTATGTTACCGAGCGCTCCACTTACCAACATAAAGTGGGGCAAAATGTAGTCACAAAATCTTGCACATTAGGCATTATTTAGCCCAATTTTCATACTACTATTTAGAGGGTTTTTAAGTGAATAAAGTACTAATTAATCCCACCTTTTGCCATCTTATTTTACCTTTTATTTCACTACTCCCGCACATTTTTATATACATGCCCAACTATTTCGTCACTATCCCATCATTTTAGCCTAAACCGGGTGCCCATGCCTATATTGGGGTGCCCAGGGTGCCCCGATCCTTTCTTAACTTTCCCACCTCTTTTTGGGCTCTTTCTAGTTGTTTTTGATCTTTATCTTTTTCCTAGTCAGCCATGTCGGGATTAATTACGAAATTAAAGCAAGAGAACCCTATAAATATAAAGTTATGAGACCATAATGAGGGTCCTAATGTCACTAACTACTATCACTCCATCTAGAGTTGCATCCATTGCATCACTTGCATCCACACAAAGTGTCATGCATCAAGGCTAAGAGATTTGTATCAACATGCACAACATAGGGGAGGGATTCTATTCTATTCCATGCACACATGCTATTACATTTTCTATAGTTATTATTGCTCACTACTTCACAAAGTGCAACAAGCACAAGAGCACCTAAGGCACGACACACACACACACTCCATAGCTATATTTGGGTCTCGAAATGTAAGACAACACTCGCTTTAGTAAGCCCATTGTTGTGGCAACTGAGGTCATTCTGACCCATTCATTTTGCATCTTTTATTTTTAGGGTTTTGATACTTCTTTGTCTTTTGTAGGTCATTCCTTCATCTTGCATTATTTCATACATCCGACTTGGTTTAGCAGATCCAAACATGGCAGACAGAGAAGATTTCAAGGTATTTTATGACACTGTAAGGATCTAATTTTGAGCTTTTACAGAGACCTCCTTACATCTTCTAGATTTGGCCTTTATGGGACCTCTGAGTGATCGCTCACCTTCGGAATCTATAGTCGGACCTTTGATATAATTATTTAAAATCATTCCATATTGTTTTAGCATAGTTTACAACATTTTAGTCCTCTTATATTAGATTAAATATTATTATACTTTCATATAGTTTAGTTTAATTTTAGTTAATCAGTCCCTCCCCCTCTTTCATTTCCTTATATGGTAGAGGAAGATTCCCCTACCATTGACATTCTTCAGTGCACCAAGATAATTCTATCCTTTCCTACACGATGGCAAAATATTCTTATCTTCATATGACCTCGCCGCTTGATACATCCACACTTCTTAGTGAATCCACTATCAACATCAACATAAGGACTCCATAAGAGCCCCACATCCTCAAAGTGGATCAATCCCTTAATCCTCGGGAGCTTGAGTCTTTCATCACATTCCTTTCTAGATATAGCCAAGCCTTCACATGGTTGTACGCCAACATGTCAGCCTCAATCCTCTATTCTTGTTCATAACATCATTACCTTCCCTAATGTTTAGTCGGTCAAGCCGAAGCTTCACCGCATGTACCCTCGAGTTGTCCTCCTTGTCAAAGAGGAGTTGTAATGCCTTCTCTCAACTAATTTCATCATCCCTATCGACTATCCGCAATGGGTTTCCAACATTGTACCCATCGCCAAATCTTCTGGAAATCTCTGCATCTGTATTGACTTTCAAGATTTAAAGCTTGTTTGTCCTAAAGGTGACTTTCTTCTTCCTAACAGCAATCAACTTGTCGACCTTACCACAGGCCATAAGATGCTTTCTCTTATGGATGAATTTTTTGGGTACAATCAAATCCTCATTGCACCATAATACCAACATAAGACCTCTTTCATAACTCCTTAGGGGAATTTATACTATCATGTCATGCATTTCGATTTTAAAACTCCAAAGCCACCTATCAATGAGCCATGACTTACATCTTTCATGATCTCATACACAAGATCAGAGAACTATGTTGATGACCTTTTAGGTAAATCCAAGCATTGATGCGACCACCTTGTCATCCTTGAAATCCTTTTCAAACGCCTTATCTCGCTTCTTTTCTCTCCATCTTAATCTATCCAAGTTTGTGTTTGAGTGCTAACCGACAAGCTCCTTGGCTTTATCATTTCTATTAGGGGTATTGAAGTTGACCCCACCAAAATCAAAGCCATCCTCGAGATGTCACCTCCTTCTAATCTAAATAAGATTCATAGTCTTCAAGGCCGACTTCAATCAGTTCATTGTTTCATCTCGCAACTCTCATAACAATGCCAACCCTTTCATCATCTCCTTCATAAGGACATCGACTTTAAGTGGGATGTTAATTACCAAAAATACTTCGATGATCTCAAACAATATCTCTTATCCCCTCCTATGCTTATCCCTCCACGTGAAGGGGAAAATTTTTACCTCTATGTATTTGCCTCCTATCATGCTCTAGGTGCCATGTTGGCACATCATGATGAGTAAGGTAGGGAACATGTTGTATATTACATCAATCACACCCTTCACAAGTATGAGACTCGCTACACCAAAGCTGAAAAGTTGTGTTATGCTCTTTTCTTCGCCACTTCCAAGCTTCGCCTCTTCCAAGCATCGCCATTACCTTCTCAATCATAAGACCTATGTCGTCACTAGCTTTCATCTCCTCAAAACCATGCATTCTAATCCTTATCATAGTGATCACATCACTCGATTGCTCATCCTCATGATTGATGTTGACATAGAGTTCATCTATGAGAAATTAATCAAGGGCTAAGCTATCACAAATCAATTAGCTGATGCCCCTCTTCCCGATAATCACCTGCCTCGTGAGTAACTTCCAAATGAATCTATCAACACCTGTTGATAAAGATTTCTCACCCCTTAAGATAACGCTCTTCTTGAATGGATCTAGTGTCAATAAGGGGAGGCGTCGATGTTATTATTATTCCACCTTGGGATACTCCCATCCTGTCACCTATAAGCTTAATTTAGAATGCACAAACAATATGGTTGAGTACGAAGCCCTCATCTTAGGTCTTTAAACCGCTATCTTACTCGATGTCCAAATATTTGATATCTACAAGGATTCTCAACTCGACATTAATCAAGTCAAAGGCATTTATCAATGTAAAAATGAGATCCTTCAAAAGTATAAGGACATCGTTGAGTTCCTTCTTAAAGCATCCAATTTCTACACCTTTCAAACTGTCCCTCGGTCTTCTAATAACTTTGAAGACACTATGGCTTCCCTCGCATCCCTCATCCCTTGGTCTACGGAAGAATCTAAACTCTCTGTCATCGTTCATTGCATTGACAAACCAGCTCACCTTTGCGAGCTCCCTAGTGTCAATCTTGTCAAATATAATTCTTCTGATCTTTGGTATTCTCAAATCTTTGACTATCTCTCTCAATCCATCATTCCCTTCGACTTATCTAAGAATGGTAGGAGGTCCTTTATTCAATGTGTTAACCGCTATGTCATCCTTGCAGCATCCTTTATAAGCATGGCTTCGATGACATCTTTCTTCATTGCCTTAAGTCTCATGAATCCACTTGAGCTATCCAAGAAGTCCATGACGGTATCTATGGTGGATATTTTAGTGGTTTTGTTGTTGTCAACCATGTCCTTTGTATGGCTTATTAGTGGCCCTCTCTCAATCAATATTGTTGTGAGTACATTAAGAAATGTGTAAAATTCCAGTAGCATTCCAATCTTATCTACATTCTTAGCCATGCCTTACAACCAGCTCAGAACTTTGGCCTTTCTCACAATGGGGGCTCGACCTCATTGGCCTCATAAATCTATGTTCTTCTCAACACCATTATTCTATCATCACCACTACCGAATATTTCACCAAATGGGTGGAAGCAATTCCACTCACATCAACAAAAGCCAATCAGATCCTTAATTTTGTCTATTAGTATATCATTTACCACTTCGGTGTTCCTCATAAAGTCATCATGGAAAACATAAATTCCTTCAAAAACAAAGGTCTCAAGAAGCTTTGTGACTCTTTCAATATTAATCTTTGCTTTTTTTCTCCATACTATCCTCGAGCTAATAGTCAAGCCAAAGCCACTAACAAAACACGTCGCAATATTTTTGCCAAGACTATTGATAAATCAAGTCGTAATTGACATCTTCATATCCATTTTTCCTTTTCGGGCCTATCATACTAAAGCATCTACACCTCTATGGGCTCTACACCTTTCTCCTCGCTATGGCTCAAGTTGTTTTTCCTCTCAAAGTCCAAATATCATCCTTGTAAGTTTCTCTTCGCGACTTCCTCTCCAACGAAGATTATCACCAAGAGTGTCTAACACAACTTGAATTGTTAGAAGAAATTCACCTTCTCACTCTCGAGCATCATCATGTCTACCAAGAGCATATCAAATGTGCTTATAATAAACATCTCAAAGAACATGACTTTAATATCGGTGACCTTGTCCTTAAATAAAATTAGAATGTCACTACTCTAGAAAGGAGCCAACGTGGAAATTTTGTTCCCACCGGATTGGAACTTATAATATCATGGATAAGTATGGGTTTGGAGCCTATCATTTGGCTTCCCTTGATGGTAAACCATAAATGGAACCTCTTAACACATTACACTTGCAGATTTTATATTGTTAATGTATCTACCAATGTGAACTTAGTCATCTTAGTGGTCATACATCCATAATTAGCCTTTTCCACCTTTCATTGTAATGATTTGGAATTATGTAGTCTTTCGTCACTTTCTTATTTATGACCTTGAATATGGGCACCACGACTCTGCTCATAGCATATTCCTCATGAAAAAAATCATCCTTATCAATGTGAACCCCATGATCATTACATCCATCTCCTTCTTATCTACCTGTTAGAACCACGTTAAGGGTCCATAAATGTCACTTGTACATTATTTTCATCCCGTCCTACGTGGTCTACCTAGATATCCCCAACTCTTCCATAAAAATTCAAAAAAAATCTTAGATGCTCATCTTAAAAGCTATTTTATCCAAAGAAAAGAGATTTCTCCCTCAAAGGATAGTTGTTCATAAAGAAAAATGTCAAAAGTATAGATGATACCTCAAAGGACAACTATCATGTATATTTTATCCTGCCATTTATAAAAGCAAAAATCAAATATCCAAAATTTAGAAGCTAAATGTAGACCACTTCTTCAAGTGATGGCTATCATCTCATATCATGGCAGTGAAGGATTCCCACATTGATCAACCTTCTATCTACTCAAAAGTAAAAGTATAAAGTTCAAAAGCAAGCATCCTAAGAAAGCTTCCCACATTGATCAACTTTCTCATCCATAACAAACTTCCCGCATTGATCAGTTTGCACCATATTGCTCAAAGTTAGGGCATAGATATATGGACAATCACATAAGGAGAACCTACTTCTCACATGCAAGTTGCATCTAAAACCCTTTACCATATCTACATTTGGTGTATAAACACACCCTTCATCTCTTTCCTCATGATCTCAAATGTGACTAACTATCGTTAGTTAAGTGTTAACATTTGCTATTGGCTGTAAGTGCATTGCCTTGATTAGTTCCTCTTCTTATTTACCTCTAATCCAGTTCAAAGCATTCATTCTTCATATGATCCTTACTACGATGAAGTGCCATTCATCTCTTCTCGGCCAACTTCTATCACGTCGAGTCCTTTCTCTCGCATCTAATTTCCTCATACTATTCATTCATTGTATGTTGTACTATCTATATATAACATATTTCTAAAAACATCACATCACTTGTATCCATTTATCTATGTTACATTTATTATAATCTATATATCCACCACAAAACATCACATCACATCCACATTTTATTTCAAAAACCATAAAAAGACACAATAATCAAATTAATAACCATCATACAATATCTAAATTTAACATAAAATCATCATCAAAATCATAAATCAACACCGACACGTGAAAAATAACAACAAAATCATATATGTATATATATCATCATCCAAATACATCAATACATCCATAACATGCCACTAAGGGTCCTGTCTCGTAGTTAATATATCATTAAAGTCACAGAAACTACACATCGATAATTTCAAAGCTTTCCCCTTGGGACGGTGGTCTTGGGCCTCTCTCTCTCTAATCATCGTCTCCTCCATCAGGGGTATGGCTCTCACCTCGCTATGCCAAAGCTAGTCATCCTCCTAGATGGCGTTGGTCATGTTACACCCCATGCTCCCGCTATTGCTCAAATAGATGCACTACGTATCTCTACATATGTGGCGACCTTCGATGTCACTATGTGCTCATAGTAGTGCACCTCTACAACTAATGCCTTGTACTTCTCTAGAGGAATAGTACTCATGAGCGAGGCCACTGGCTAGCTCCTGTGATGCTTGAATACCCCACTATCTCGAATCTACCACCAATATAGGCTCGAGGTCTCCAAATCTAGATCTGTAATCCTCCCTGTGCCTCCTATATTTGTCTCACTATTGGATAGCCATGTCCTCTTGTACCTCTCTCTCTTGACGCACCGCATCCCTCTTTTCTCTGGTTATATCTTGTTTTACACATAAGTGGGTCATCTCCGCTATAGTCCCTCTTTCTTTACCCTCATTACCTCCAGTCTGCATCCTCCTACTTTACTAGCACCTCCTCCTCCTCATCCAAACCCCATCTCGACCCTCTCTCTGTGCCGCTTTCGGTAGCCCATGCCATGCCATGTCATCCACTCTATAAATCGACCCAACTCCATCATCGTTGTCCACGTCCTATGGATCCCCTACCTCCTCTAGTAGATCGCCATCATGGGACTAGGTAAGTCCCTCTCTTCCTCATCTCAATCTATATCTCATAGGATCTCGTGTATAGTCTACACTACCCCAAATTATTGCATAACTTGTGGAAAATATACTCCCTCTACCATGTTTTCTCTCCTCCCCTACACCCATCTAGTCCTCCTCGTCCCCACTAACTCCACATCTCGCCCAACCCATGCAGGAAAATCATGTTATGGCCACCATCTAACTGGGTCCACATCCAACTCCACCAATCTATCAGTATACAAATCCTCTCCTCTATTTCCCTTGTCCCCTTGAGCCTGATCGACTCGCCGTCTCAAAAATCCAACAAATAGCTCAAATTGGCCCTCGGTAAGCCATGGAAGCCCAAGTTGCCTAATCACGACAATACGCTCGTAGGCCCAACAAAGTGTAATATGAACCCCAAATCTAATCTTGACCTCCTCTTGTCGCATACATCCATAACTCGTGATAGACCTATGATAGTAAAGCGTGCCCAAAAGAAAATATTTCGACTGTGCTACAACATCTGCAAGCACTCTAGCTAATGCCCATGGGAATCTAGCTCTCCTAAATCTGTAATGTGTAGCTAAAAATGACCATCATCACTAGACATGTCAACCTGCTCCTCTCCACCCCATGCTTATATCGTGTCTCTATATGAAAGGCCCCAGGATGTAAATGTAATATGTAGGGCATCGCCTTTAAATAACCATGTCAAAACCCCTAATCTACTATCAATAGTGAGTTGCTCTATGGGCTCCCCTATATCGGTAGCCTCATGATATAATATACATCCTCAAGTGTGATTGTCATCTCTCCAGTCCTGAACCAAAATGTGCTAGTGCACATCATCCCACCCATCTACCAAAGTGAACATCAATCATACATCTCATGGAATCCTTTGGTAATGTCAAAATCCACCTAACCCTATCATAGCTAAATGATCCCACTCTACGTCGGTCACATCTCCTCTAATCCGGTCATATATAGCAGGAACTTTGTCTCTCGAAAGTGTCCTTGATCTGCAAAAACCCACTAAAAAAATCAATCATTAGCACACCATAATTAAACTTAGATCCTTCATCATCCAAAATCAATAATTTCACATTTTAGCCTAATCGAAGCCGACCCACGTTGGGTCAATGCCTCCTAGTTTGGGTCGATGCCTTAGTAGGCCCAGGTCGATAGTGATCGTGCCTAGTCACTTAGCGACCTTGCCCGATCCACAAGTGATCGCCCAATCTTGACCAAAAATTAGAAAAATACAAAAATAAATAAAACAATAAAAATGCTTAAAAACTAGGCTAAAGTTTAGGCACTTACCATCCTCCGAGTCTTTCGGTACTTCCTCACTCTACTCTGTTGGCCTCCGTCTCCAGTCTCGCTCAAACTATCCACTCTCTTATTTGTTATGAGCTCTTAATCGTCAACTCGGACGGTCAAAATGAGCTTAGTTGGCCGACTTAGGGCTTATATAGCCCACCGACTACGGTCATCACTAACCCCCTTGGGTTCACGCCACTTCATCCCTAGTTGTCATCAACTTCATTCACCGACTCCGACCTTATGTTTCGATCAATTTTCCTTCTTACCTTCTTTAAGTCAATACTTCCTTTAAAAATGATCTTTTCTTCCACTTTTTCCTTTGTGTGTTATTTATACCACACCTTTATTTTAACCACTAGGCTTCATTATCTATCTCATCTTTCATTTTCAAGCATCTCCAACATCTTGCCTTTGTGGCATCTATTCGTGTTCCCTATTGGGCACCCTTATTTTACTCTTTTTTCCCCACCCATACGCATATTTTTTATTCCTCCTATATGAAGGATATTGCATTCACTTTTTCCCCCTTTCTCATTTTTGTCATGACCCTTGTCTCACCATCTTTACATTTGTTTGCACATATTTGATGTTTTCCTTTTGTACCATTAGTCTCATGGCTTTCGCATCCATTCGAAAGGACTCCCCATGGATTCCCTCCTTCTTGTAATGGTTTTTTCCGACTCACATGTTCGTAGGAAATTGCCATCATCTCTATTGAGAACGCACTTTATTCCCTACTAAAGTGATTCAAAATTACCACCATATTTTGTTTACATTTTAGTTTTTGTTTATCCTCATCTAGGATATCTTATCTCGTCATCTTCTTTTTCTCATCCTTTCTTCCTTCCTTCATTTATCTCTTTCAAACTCGTGATTGATTCCCCTTCATGTCATCGATCCCTAGTTTTAGGAGGAACATCTCATGAATCATCTCTCTTCTTATTTTTTTCTCATGGCTTTCCCAATACAAACCACTCAACAAAAAGGGGAAAATGTAGACACCAATTGTTGGTATCACTACCCCCATCCCAGTGATCACTCCCCGTCATCATCATTTTCTACATACATACCTCTCTTCCCATTTAAATCCCCTTTTCCTTCTAAATTCAATTTATCCCCTTAATCACTATTTTCCTTCTTAATTGCCCCCATAATCATCCTTAATCATCTTTAATTAATCCTAAATCTTCATCTAATTCATTTACTTCTCCCTAAATGCTCCATTTTATCCTTCCTAGGCCCTCATTTAATAAATTCACCTTCCTTTTGCCTTCATTTAATATTTTTCACCTCCCACCTACCTATTTATCCATACTAAATTACCCTAACTCATCCTCACCTTTCAAAACCCTAATCTCTCCTCATAAGGGCTCATTACCTCAAGCTTGTCACCCTTCCACCACCCAAATGGATGGATCCCCATGATCGGCGGTGACCCATCCAAGTCGTCATCGACCCTATAAAGCCGCCCCTACCCCTCCTTTTCTAAAGATACAATTTTAGATATTTTGGGTATTTTTGTGATCTTGCTTTCATGTGTTGCTCTCTCTTGCAACTGCCATCATCACCTTGGAGATTTGGTGGTTCACTCTTGGACATTTGGAGACCTTTTTCTCTGTTTCATACTTGGATCTATTATTGGATTTCTATCATCCTATTCCTTATCAAAAAAATTTTGTAGGTTTAGTAATTATCCAAGAGCCCTTTCTTTGTCCTTCTAGATCTTTGTTTCCATCTACAGATCATCGTTCTTGTCAATCCTTTTCCATCAAGCCCTAGATCATCCCCAATC
The DNA here is from genome assembly GCA_018340775.1 of Taxus wallichiana var. yunnanensis. Taxonomy (NCBI): domain Eukaryota; kingdom Viridiplantae; phylum Streptophyta; class Pinopsida; order Cupressales; family Taxaceae; genus Taxus; species Taxus wallichiana. The sequence continues at coordinate 330,712,244 of CM031235.1, read as the reverse complement.
GTCGTCGACCCTACCTTGTCGTTGTCGAACACAATACCTATTTTGTTGATTTTCATGTCATTCAATCTGTCGCTCATCCCCTTTCTCGATCTCGCAGTCCTTCCGATTTCGAGATCTTGTCATTTTTATTTTTGATACTTCATATATGTTACGTCATTTTTGTCACCATTGACTCATCAGTGCCGTTGTCTACTAGATCATTCTTTATCGCATCCACCCCAAATTTTATAATTTTCTTACATCCTTTCTATCAAATCCAGTTCCAGATCTCTTGCAAGTTCCTATTCTTCATCTCAACCTCATCATCAGCTTCAGATCTACCTCCAAGGCCTTAAGATTTGCATTTTCTGTCATTATTTCACTTGAGTCCTCTCCAGTCCACCATCAATTAGGCCCTACGAGTCTCGGGTCGTGTCGTCGCTATTTTGACCGCACAAGTTTAGTTTTATTTGTTTAGATCAGATTTACATCTTATCATCTTTATTACATTTTAGGTTTCTATTTCAGTTTAGTTATCTATTACATCCAATTTATCAATCATTGTTTTATCTTATCTTTATCAAAACATGGGTTGACATCCATCCTAGGAAGTTTTCACTTCTGGGACTGACATTGTCAGGAAACCCACCCATCTATCTACTAATCCATTTTTCTTGTTGAGTTCTCTTTGTTTGCAGGTCATCTAGATCATGGTGAGGAGGATCTCTCATTTGCGGTTGTATTCCTCGTCATCCCCTTCGAGAGGTACCTTAAACCCTCTCGTACTTGGAGTTACTTGTTTTCTTGTTATCATTTCACTAATCTGAAACTAGCATGAGGAAATATGGTTAACACCTATCGGTGAAATGACCCCATTTGACTATGAAATGACCACAATTCCTCTAGGGCTATTAATGCACAAAAGAGACACTCATCTATTCAAAGAATCTTCCACTTGCCTTCTTGTAAGAAATGAGGAGTGTAAGGAGAATATTAAACAACTAGAAGAAAACGTGAGAACTCTCACCTCGTATGCTCAATCCTTCACGGAGGCTAATGATTTCCCATCTCTCCCAGCTAAAGAAGTCACTCTAATTAGTAATTTTGATTTAAAATCAATCAAGAGGATGCAAGACTTCATAATGAAAGGCATGGCCAATGATAGGTGGGTAAGCAAAATCCTTGAGAAAGGTGGTACCTTGTTTCTATAAATTATTTCACTTTTTGAATTCATGCTTGATACCACCATAAAATTGAAGATGATAAGGGATGAGATTGAAAAGGAGAAAGAGAATTGGGATCAAGTATTTCCACTGGTGACTAAGGTGGGAAAAAACAATCCTTTTGTATTGGTAGACACTAATGTGTTCAATTATGCATCTCGAAAACATGTCTCTATTTGGTCCCAAACTCTGGTTACTCAATATGAGATGTTGAATCAAGCTCTAGATGAGTTGGATTCATTTGATGAGATCACTTCAAAAATTTAGGAAGACATCAACATGGAAGTGTAGAAGCTTGGAGTACTTGCGGTAAATGAGAACACTTCAGTGAATGATCTCGTGAAGCCATTTGAAGAACTAGTTAAGAAAGAGGTAAGAGACCCATTCTCCTTTAATGAAGACACCTTAGAATCTCTTGCAGAGATCAGATGTGTTATCTCAAACACTGCAAAGGAGCATCAAACATGGTTCATAAAATGCAAAAGTATCAACAACACCTCTGAGAATTGGCTTAAGGCTTCGAGCTTTGTGCTTATTCCTTGAGCGAGAGAAGGTTGTGCCCATAGTAGCTCGTTTTAGCAAGGAGTTCAAGGGAATCAAGATCTTTCTAGGAGCACTCTCCCAGATTCCATCAACAAGTGAATCTTCATCGGCAAATGCACCATCTTCTTCATGAGTAGTTATCTCCTCTCTTCTCTCTTTCCCACCCCTTCCTCTCTTCTCTCATGTTCTATTTATTTGTTAAGGGGGTTTACTTTTCACTTTTGTCTTATTCATTTAAATGTGACCTATAGTTAAACTTTGTAATGAGTTTCCTCCAATTAATAAAAAAGGGACTCACTTTCTTTCCTAGGAATATGAAAGGTCACAAGTTGTAAAGGTTAGTGAAAAGTCATGTGGGGCAGGAAAAGAGTCATTTTGAAATATATATATTGTATGACTCCCTCATTTAAAAGGGTTGTCAATTTGTGAGTCTCTGAGTAGATAGCTAGTGCACTACTAAGAAGCAAACAAAAATATGACATTCTTCCATTTTCTTTTCTATATCGTCCTCTATTTCTCTTTTGATTTGTGAATGTGATAATCTTATATAACCAAGAAATGTGTTAGAGCCTTTTGGAGACACAAAATCACACACATATTACTATTTTTTTTATATCACCAAGTATGTTGTTATATATATGGATCTCAAGTAAGAAAAGTATTCACTAGTGACACACCCCTTAGTCCATCCACTTGATTTGATTGTTTCTATCATCTTTCTATCTCACATATGTCACTTCTACACCCAATTATGATCAGGTCATAGGGATCCATATTTGTCAAGTATTCTCACATTTTTGTTAGTTATACTAAAACACCATCGCCTGATTTGGACACTAGCGCCTAGCGCTCTATTCACCCCAGGTGCTCTTGTCCTCTGTGTTCTTGTTCACATTTGTGGTCGGAATTTTTGGTTTTCTTACTCCTATCCCAAGGTCATAGTCGATGTGTTGTGTCACTAGTGTCAAAATTCAAGCAAGAGATCCCTATATATACAAAACATACATACCATTATATGCGCAAGTAATTCTAAAGGGAAAGCATATCTACATAATATCAAAGGGACTACATTTTGGGCTAATTACTCTGCATACACTATATAGTAAAGGGAAGTTCTGAATTCCATCCCACACATTTTCATTATATCTAGCTATAGCTCGTTATCTTAGCATCATTGGTGTGAGGGCAACCTACGGACACGATTTCACACACAAGCGCACATAACTACAAGGAGTCTGAGATGTAGTGCAACACTCAGTTGTAAGTTTACTTTGTCGGGTGACCGTCAGGTCGATTTGACTCCCCGTTTACATCTTTTTTTAACAATTTGATGCAGTTTAGGGTTTTAGAGGATATCATTTGTTATGCGGGTTACATATGAAATTGATGATCATCGAGTGACATACAAGTGACCAATAGTGAAGGATATCGAAACAAGAAAAACCAGATTACGACCTTTGTGTAGTCAAATGTGCGTACAAAAGGTATCTGGCGCTCAAGTTCCCTCACCCTAGCCCACACACCCATGTCTAGCTCTATTTGCAAGTTTCATAATTGATATCAAACATTTCTGACACTTTGCCCAACCTGTTCATCAGTTGCTCTAGTTTAGATATGCTTCGAGGTAAGTGTAAATCAGCTAAGTACCCTATCTCTCTTATTTGCTTACATGGTTACATCTTTAGAGTGCTTAACATTTGTATTTTGTTGTATTTTATCATAGTAGTGACTCTGCAATTAGATTTAATATTAAAATTTTATTAAATCATTTGGTGAACCCCATCCTTAGTCGAACTCCTTGCCCTAGGATCCACAAAACCCTAATGGCTAAAGATATATCTTCCTCTCCTAGGAAATTTATGCATCATGTTAGTGTGAATCCTATCCTTGATGATGTTGTTGAGGCTGAACTTCATGCCCTTTATCGCAATGCTCAATTTGATGACTAAATTCAAAGACTTCTTCTTGCAAATGAGCCCAATATTCCTACTAGTTTTTTTGCGATTGTAGCGTGAACATTGTTTCACTTGACCAAAACTTTACTAAATGTTATCCTTATTCTTCCATAGTCACCAAGGCTACTCCACCTTCTTCTATGCCTATTACCACACAAGATTATGCTCTTATAGATTATATGTTTGGCCTTAATTGTGCCATTGTGGATCACGAAATAATGTTACTTCCATTGTCTAAAATGTACATATTTGTGATGATGTTTCTAATACTAGTCAAGATGAATGTAAAGCTATATCTCATGACTCTCCTCTTTTTGAAAAGGTTTCCACCGATTAAAAAGATACATCTTATGATAGTTATCCTACTTTGCTCTATATGTTGATGACCCTCTAGATGAATTACTTGCATGCAAAAATATGTCGATAGTGATGTTGATTATATTTTTGATCATGAACATGTTAGTGAGGATGTTACTTCTCTTAAGACTGTTGAATGTGAATTTTCCACTCCACTTTCTACCACTTTTGAGGTTGTTTCCAATAGCATTCATGATAATTCTAGTACTCTGCTAGTTCACCTCTTATCACTTCTTCCTCGAATCTACTCCTAACATGTCATCTGATGTTCCTTGTTCCTCTCCTCCTCTTCCACCTCTTTCTCCTTCCTCTCAAGATGTTATTTATGTTTATTCCTCCATTCCTACTAGTACACCTCCTCTTATTTCTTCTACATCTACATCTAGCATTCCCATAGAGCCTTCATCTTCCGCTTCTTTTTCTCCCATTCACATGCTCACTCACAATGGCAAAATTCAACCTCTTCATGTGCCTCTCTCTTCTTTTATGATTACTTCACATGATATTTTATCACTCATGCATGTTGTTGACCATTTCAATCACAAGTTCAATCTCTTTTTCTTGAAAGAAAAGCCTATTATGCTTTTATTTTATTGATAATAATTCTCTTCATGGCAATCCTATTCCAAAAAAATCACAGCTTCACTTTTCCCAAGGATTTTATCATGCCTACCTTTTCATGTTTTGATGGTACCGGTAATCCATATTTACATCTTAAGCACTATCATTTGGTCATGGCTTCTTATTCCTATGATTGATTATTACTAAAATCTTTTTGTCACAATCTTGTTGAAGGTGCTCTTGATGGTTTACTCATTTGCCTTATGTATCTATTAGTAAATATTATGAAATGGAAGATGTTTTTCTTAGATGTTTCATTCCTAACAATAGTCTTAGATTTACACATGATCACTTACCTAGCTTGCATTGAGGAAAGAAAGAACCTATTTAGGATTACATTTTACATTTCAATTCTTGCATGCATCGGTTATCGGTTTACCCGACAATGTTTTTGGTTCACGAATGATGTGTCTTTATAATTGGTGGAAACCTTTTCAAAAAGAGAAGAATCGTGAGATATAGCTTTACATTCATCTTGAAAATTATTAGAAACATCATTGAATACACATGTACATTTTCAACATTGGAAGTAACATTATTTGCATCCACAGTGGCACAATCAAGACCAAACATATAATCTATAAGAGCATCATCATGTGTCTTTGTAATAGACATAGAAGAAGGTGGAGCAACCTTGGTGACTATGAAAGAACAAGGAGAACATCTAGTAAAGTTTTGTTGGGTGAAACAATGCTCACGCTAGAGTTACAAAAACTAGTAGGAATATTGGGCTCATTTGCAGAAGCGCTTTTGAATTTCGTCATCAAATCAAGCATTGTGATAAAGGCCATGAAGTTCAACCTCAACGACATCATCAAGGATAGGATTCACACTAACATAGTGCATAGCTTGCTAGGAGAGGAATATCTATATTTATCCATTAGGGTTTTGTGGATCCTAGGGCAAGGATTTTGAATAAGGATGGGTTTCACCAACCGATCTAATAAAATTTAAATATTAAATCTAATTGTAGAGTCACTATTATGATAAAATACAACATAATACAAATGTTGAACACTCTAAAGATGCGACCGTGTAAGCAAATAAGAGAGATAGGGAACTTATCTCATTTACGCTTATCCCGAGAAGAAAATATGAACCGAGAAACTGATGAACAAGTTGGGAAGAGTGTCAGAAATGCTCGATATCAATTCTAGAACTTGCAGACAGAGTTGGACATGGGCACTGGGCACTAGAGACCTTTTGTAGGAACCTTTGATTGTGCAAAGGGTCAAAATCTAATTTTTCATGTGTCATTAGGGTTTCACTATCCTTCATTGTTGGTTGCCTATATGTCATTGGATGATAGCCAATTTCACTTGTAACTTGCAAAACACATGATATCCTACAAAACCCCAAACTACATCAAATCCTAAAAAAGAAAGATGCAAATGGGGAGTCGATTGAACCCGGTGGTCACCCGACAAAGTGAACTCATGACCAAACGTTGCACTACATCTCAGACTCCATGTACTTGTGTGTGAAATAGTGTCCTTAGGTTGCCCTCACGCCGATGACGCCAAGATAGTGGGTTATAGCTAGATAGAATGCAAATGTGCGGGATAGAATTCAAAACTTCCCCTTCCTATGCAGTGTATGCAGAGTAATTAGCCCAAAATATAGTCCTTTTGATAATATGTAGATATGCTTTCCCTTTAGAATTGTTTGTGCATATAATGGTATGTATGTTGTGTATGTATATAATGGTTGACAGAGGAGCACTGGTTCTTTAGTGTTCTAGTATATCGATGGCAAATGTGAGAAGACCGATGAGATAGGGATCCTGTGACTGACTTAGAACTAGGTGCTGAAGTGACATATGCGATAGAGAAAGACAAAAGAAATAATCAAAGCAATTAGATGGACTAGGAGGTGTGTCACCAAAGGTGAATAATTTTCTCGAGATCTGTGAATATAACAACATATTTGATGGTATAGTAAAATAGTAATACGTGAGCAATTTTGTGTCTACAAAATGCTCTAACACCTTTCTTGGTTATACAAGATTATCACATTCATAAAGCTGAAAAGAAAATAGATGACATATATAGAAAAGAGAATGGAAGAATGCCATATTTTTGCTTGCTTCTTAGTAGTGCTCTTAGCTACCTACTTAGAGACTCAAAATTGACAACCCTTTGAAATCAGGGAGTCATACAATATATAGATTTCAAAATGAATCTTTGCCTACCCCCACATGACTTTTCACTAACCTCTACAACTTGTGACCTTTTGTATCCCTAAGAAAGAAAGTGAGTCCATTTTTATTAATTGGAGGAAACTCATTACAAATTTTAACTATAGGTCACATTTAAATGAATAAGAAAAAGTGAAAATTAAACCCCTCGTAATAACGAAATAGAACACGAGAGAAGAGAACAAGGGGGTGGGAAAGAGAGAAGAGAGGAGATAACTACTCTGAAGAAGATGGTGAATTTTCCGATGAAGATCCACTTGTTGGCTGAGAATCTAGGTGAGTGCTCTTGGAAATATCTTGATTCCCTTGAAATCCTTGTTGAAATGAGCCACTATGGGCACAACCTTCTCTTTTTGAGGAATGTGCCCAAAGCTCATAGCCTTAAGCCAATTCTAAAATGTACTTATTGATACTTTTACATTTTGAGAAACATGTTTGATGTTCCTTTGTAGTGATGGAGATAACACATATGATCTTTGAAATAGATTCCAAGGTGTTTTCATTGAAGGAGAATAGGTCTCCTGCTTCTTTCTTAACTAGCTCTTCAAATGGCTTCACGAGATCATTCACCGAAGTGTTCTCATTTACTACAGGTACTCCAAGCTTTTGCACTTCTATGTAGATGTATTCCTACATTTTTGAATTGATTTCATCACATAAATCAAACTCATCGAGAGCTTGATTCCACATCTCATCTTGAGCAAGCTTGACCGAGTTTGGGACCAAATTGGACACATGTTTTTAGATGCAGAGTTGAACACATTTTTGTCTACCAATACACAGGGATTGATTTTACCCATCTCACTCACCAAAGGAAATACTTGATAACAATTCTCTTTTTCCATTTCAATATCATACCTTATAATCTTAACTTTTGTGGCGGTAGAAATCATGAATTCAAAAACTGAAATAATTTTAGGAAACAAGGTACTACCTTTCTCTAGGATTTTGCTTCTTTGCCTTGCCTTGTATTGTGAAGCCTTTTGTCCTCTTGATTGATTGGATCAAAAATACTGATTAAAGTGACTTATTTAATTGGGAGAGATGGGACATCATTAGGCTCCATGAAGGATTGAACATATGAGGTGATATTTCTCACGTGTTCTTCCAGTTGTTCAATCTTCTCCTTATACTCCTCATTTCTTTGCAAGAGGCGAGTGGAAGATTCTTTGAATAGATGAGCGTCTCCTTCATGTGTTGTTGGCCCCGAAGAATTGTGGTCATTTCATATTTAGATGGGATCATTTCACCGATAGGATTTACCACCTTAGGTTGAGCTTTCTTACCTCATTTTTTCACCATCATTGAAATGGTTTGAAAATCTAAAACACAGTGCATGTTAATGTTACGCCCTTAACCTATTTCTTGTATTAGGATATGAGTAGCCAAATTGTGGCTTACCATATCATTTTATTATATCATTTATACTTTCTCATGCTTAGTAGGTCGGCCTTGGTGTTGGCCATAACATATGAATAATATATATAGGGGATTTTAGGTAGTAGTTCATCATCATTTGGAGCATTTGAGTCTTATTGTATGGTTTGGAGGTTGCCCCCTCGAAGTGGCGAAGCTATTATAATTGCATATTGAGATCATTATTCTAGAATATTGTGTTATTTGGTGTTATATTTCTTCTCATGATCTGAATTATACAAGTAATTTCATTACAAGTGGTATCAGAGTTGCGATCTAGGCCAAAATTAGGGTAAAAACCCTAATTTTTGTTTCCACCATATATTTCGAACCAAAGCTAATTGGTGGGAGATATTTTTACTAGAGTTGTAAAAATTTCAAGTAAGGTTCCTTGAAAATTTCAGACTTTTTGATTTATTTTGCAAAAGTTATTACAAATTTAGGGTTTTTCATAAAATCACTCCCTAGGGTGTAAATTGTGGATTTTTTCAAATTCGTTACATTTTCGGAAAGAAAGAAAAATTATTTTGGGTTTGTTCTTTAATTTTTTTATATTTGGTTGAATTTGTATTGAAATATGAAACCCTAAAATTTGATTGTGATCCCTACATCCTACTATTTTGGGGCATCATGGCGGGGCCTTCCACAAGAGGAAAAAAGAATCCCATCACTCCGGGTAAAACACCAAAAAAGGATGAGATAGTAGTTGAGGAGTTGGAGACAAAAGATATAACTACAGATTCCTTAGGGTTAGGGTTTACTTCGATAGACCACAAAGTAAGCCAACTTGAGTTTAACCTGAGAGACCTCAAATCTCGAGTGGCCAAAGAAGATGTGGATAGGATTGGAAAAAGATTGGAGGATTTCATGCAAAACTTCAGTATGTATATGATGGGTAATCATACTTATGTCAATCAAGGTGGATCCTCATGTCAACATAATAGACACATGAGCCAGAGTGGATCTTTGAGTGTGCACAATCCAAATACGAGCACTCTGCAGGCCCATACTATGTTTCCAAAAGTGGAGATGCATAAGTTTGATGGAAAGGATCCACTCAATTGGATCAACCAAATGGAGATTTTTTTGATCTACACCGCATTCCACCAGACAAAAGGTGACCATGGCGGCTTTGTATCTCGAACGACCAATTAAATGCAGTATCGATGGTTATGTGCTCAAAGGCAAAAGAGTGGTCTCAATGTTACATGGACGGTGTTTATCAAGAGTTGCAGAATTACACTATAGTTCTAGTGTGTCAGATAATTACTTCAGCCAATTAGCAAAATTGAGACAGATAGGATCTGTTAAGGATTACATTCATCACTTCCAAAACCTTTCTCTACGGGTGGAAAATATTACTGAAGAGAATCTGAATGACCTATTTCTTAGGGGTCTTAAGGATCACATTGAGCATGAGGTGTGTATGTTTAATCCTCATAAGGTTTTTGATTTGATGATTATGGCAAGAAGGGCAGAGGAGAAATTTGTTTCAAGTAGGAGACAACATTTCACTTATACCAGAGATCGCAACACCTTGGCCCCAACACTCCCTCGACTAGTTAGATTGACACCTCAACAAATTGAAGAAAAAAGAGAAAAAGGTTTATGTTTTAACTGTGACAGTAAATTTGGACCAGGACATAAATGTGCTGAAAAGAAGTTGTTCTACATTGATGGGCCTAGTGAAGATGAAGAGAAGGATGAAGATTCAGAGTCAGAGGTCTTGGTTGAGCTAGAGGAGGAGTCAAGAGATCCTCAGCCAACAATCTCATGCCATGCAATTTCAGGTATTAGCACCCCCCAAACCCTAAAGGTGGTTGGATTCCTAAAAAAATAGAGGGTCACAGTGTTGATTGATTCAGGAAGTACTCACAACTTTATCAATCATAAGTTAGCAGTGCACCTAAACTGCTTCATTTATCCAGCTCCTGAATGTCAAGTAATGATTGTTGATGGAGGTATTGCTACTTGTTCTGAAAAATGCCATAGCATTAAGCTTGCCATGGGAGATTACATACTAAATAGTCCAATGTATGCCATTTCTATGGGAGGAGCAGACATTATGTTAGGGGTTCAATGGCTTACCACTTTGGGAACCATTGAGATGAACTTCCAAGACTTGTTCATGCGATTTCACTCTGAAGGAAGGACTTTTGAGCTAAGAGGCTTAAGAGAAAAGTCTCCACAAATAGTGAGTTCTCATCAGATGCACAAAATGCTAAAAAAGGGTGCAGAGGGATTTGTGGCACAACTATTTTCATTGGAGGCTCATCATTCTAAGGACATTATACCATCATATATGCAAGCAGTGTTGGATGCACACTTTGTTGTATTTGAAAATATACCAAAGGGCTTACCTCTAAAGAGAGATCATGATCATGTTATTCAGTTATTACCAGAATTCAACCGCCTAACATCAAACCTTATAGGTACCCATATGTGCAAAAGAGTGAAATTGAAAAGATTGTACAAGAGATGTTGGAAGCAGGAATTATCCGTCATAGTCAGAGTGCTTATTCTTCTCCAGTAGTGATGGTACGGAAGAAAGATGACATGTGGCGCATGTGTCTTGATTATAGGGAACTTAATAAGTACACAATCAAAGATAAGTTTCTTATTCCTGTAATTAATAATTTGCTCGATGAGGTGCACGGTGTTGTTTATTTTACAAAGCTTTATCTTCATTCAGGATACCACCAAATCAAAATTAAGGATAAGGATGTTCATAAAACTACCTTTCGAACAACATGAAGGCCATTATGAATTCTGGTAATGCCTTTTGGACTCACAAATGCACCTTCTACATTTAAAATTTTGATGAATTCTATTTTTAAGTCATTCTTGCGGAAGTTTGTCTTAGTGTTTTTTGATGATATATTAATTTATAGCAAAACATGAGAGGAACATTTGCATCATGTAAATAAGGTTTTGGAAACACTTGAGCAACATCAACTTTATGCAAAGCCCTCTAAGTGTTCTTTTAGACTCAAGGAGGCTGAATATTTGGGTCACATTGTCTCTCATGAAGGGGTTAAAGTGGATCCTAATAAGATAAAAACCATGATGGAGTGGAAGGTTCCAAAACCCTAAAGAATCTACGAGGATTTTTGGGGCTTATAGGTTATTACCAAAGATTCGTAAGGCATTATGGAAGCATATCTGCACCTCTCACAACTTTATTAAATAAGGACTCCTTCCATTGGAGTGAGGATGCAACCAAAGCGTTTGAGCAACTAAAGGAGGCCATGTGCACCACTCTAGTCTTGGTTATTCCAGATTTTTCCAAAACATTCATTGTTGAATGTGATGCATCAAGGGTGGGTATGGGGGCAATTCTCATGTAAGAAAGCCATCCTATTGCCTTTTTGAGCTGTCAATTCAAAGGTAAGAATCTTTCCAAGCTGACTTATGAGAAGGAAATGCTAGCCATACTTCATGCAGTAAAGCAATGGAGACCATATCTCATAGGAAGACACTTTAAAGTGAAGACAGATCATGATAGTCTGAAATACTTCTTAGAGTAGTGTTTATCATTTGAAGAACAACAAAAATGGGTCTCCAAGATGTTGGGATATGATTTTGAGATTATCTATAAGAAAGGGAAGGAGAATGTAGTTGCGGATGCTCTGTCGCGAAAGGTGAATCAACTGCACCTTGTTATGTGCCATATCCATATTACGGGAAGATTGGATAGATGAGGCAAGGTTCGAATAGAGAAATGATCCAACCACACAAAAGCTCATTCATTGTCTCTTAATGATCCAAGCATGTCTCGAAAATTTGTATTGAAAGGGGGTGTTTTATGGTATAAAGATAGATTATACCTATGTAAGAACTCCACTCTTAAAAATAGGATTCTATCTAAGCTTCACTCTTCTCCAGTAGGGGGGCACTCTAGATTCTTGAAGACTTATCATCGAGTCAAACAAGATTTCTTTTAGGAAGGTCTCAAAGGGGATGTCCAAAAATTTGTGGCAGAATGCATGGTTTGTCAGCAAAATAAGGGTGAAACAGTTCGATCCCCAGGTCTTCTACAACCTCTATCTATTCCTAGCCAGCGGTGGGAAGAGGTTTCCATGGACTTTATCACAGGATTGCCTAAATCTAAAGGAAAAAATGTCATCATGGTTGTGGTGGATAGACTCACCAAATGTGTTCATTTTTGTGCCTTAGCACACCCATTTGCTATAAGAACGGTATCAACAACCTTCATGGACATAGTTCACAAGCTTCATGGAACGCAGAAGATTATAGTAATTGATCGAGACCCTATATTTACTAGTAATTTTTGGACTGATTTATTCTCATGTTTGGGTACTCAGTTAGCTCATAGCTCTTCTTATCATCCCCAGTCTGATGGGCAAACAAAAGTTGTAAATAAGTGTTTGGAGGGATATCTCCATTACTTTATGTCAGATAAACAAGCAAGATGGGTCCAATGGTTGCCACTTGTAGAATGGTGGTATAACACTTCCTTCCATACTTCATCTAAAATGTCTCCTTTTTTGGCACTCTATGGGTACCATCCACCATCCATCACATCATCATTGAGAGGACAACCACGGGTTAGAGCAGTAGAAGAACACATTCAATATCAACAAGAGGTCCTCTCTAGTCTCAAGGAGAACTTGGTCATGGCACAAAACCGCATGAAGCAACAAGCTGATCAACATTACATAGAAAGGCATTTTGAAGTCGGTGATTGGGTTTTTGTGCGGTTACAACCATATAAGCAAATGTATTTGAAACAACAACAAAAGGATAACAAACTTTCACCAAAGTATTATGGCCCCTATCAAGTATTACAAACGATTGATATCAGAGCATATAAATTAGAACTTCCACAATCAACCAAAATACATCAGTCTTTCATGTTTCTTGCTTGAAGAAAGTAATTGGACAGAGAGTATTATCTCAAACAGTGTTACTTGAGCTCGATGAGGAGGGGAGAGTCATCTTGGAACCTAAATGCATCCTTCAAACATGCACTAAAAGATTAAGGACACGGGTTATTACTGAGTACCTAATCAAGTGGAAGAATATGGACAATGAAGATGCAACATGGGAAGATATGGCATTCCTCCAGCAGCGCCCAAAGCTTCTCAAAATTGGGGAAAATGTTGCTTTGAAGGGGAAGGGCATGCTACACCCTTAAACTATTGCTTGTATTAGGATATGAGCAGCCGACTTGTGAATTACCATATCATTTTATTATATCATTTATACTTTCTCAAGCTTAGTAGGTTGGCCATAACATATGAATAGTATATATAGGGGATTTTAGGTAGTAGTTCATCGTCATTTGGAGCATTTGAGTCTTATTGTATGGTTTGGAGGTTGCCCCCTCGAAGTGGCGAAGCTATTCTAATTGCATATTGAGATCATTATTATGGAATATTGTGTTATTTGGTGTAATATTTCTTCTCATGATCTGAATTATACAAGTAATTTCATTACAGCTTAAATTGTGAGAGTCTCTCCTCTAATCATTTCTTGTACCTAAGGGAATATTTCAGTTGGTTTAGGTTTGACATTGGGCATGATTGTAGTTTCAGGCTCGGTGCGAGAGGATACATCCTGCATTTGTTGAATTGGCTCACTCGGCCGAGGAGATGTTTAGAGACGATGTGGAATCACTGGATGAGAGGGATCAATTTCTCATTGTTCCAACTCTTCCGTGGTGTCTTCCATGACCTTTATTTTCTCGTGTAACCTATTATAGTGAAATCTTTCACTATCCACTACCTTTCTTTTCGTGGGCTCTCCTAAGTGATTAGAGCTCACAATCCTCTCGACTACCTTTGAAGTTGAGATATAAGATCTCTGTCTCTAAGAGTTTAAAGACATACTAACTTAATAAGTGCGTCCCTATTTTTCTTGAACCATTCTTTGGATCTTTGGATTATCAATTCAGCTCTTTCACTGATGTCTCCTGACTCATGAATATTCCACGAGATCTGTGGGAGAGGCAAGGCCTTCACTACTTGATATTCGTGGATTATACATCTCAGGTCCTATCATCTTCGATACCATCCACAAACTAGTCAAATTTGAAATTTTTCATCTGGCTAATGGTCATTCTCATGTGATCCTACTTTCTTACCTAAATATCATCCCAATAGTTGACCCAACAATCCTCAACTCGAGCAACATGGTACAAATCAAGAAGATGGAAGGTCTTATAGTTACTTCAAATATCAAAATATGCCTAAATGTGCATGAATAGAGGTTGAAGGTGATAAATGAAGCTTATATATTTAAGGCATCATTCACATTCTTACATGAGAATATTTTGAGAGAGATAGGAAATGACACACCTTTCTTCTTGCAGTTTTCTAGTTTGTCATTGACATGGGCAAGCTACCTATACATATCAAACATCATGATATTATCACTGAGGTACCTCGGGAGCTTGCGAGGAGTGAGGTCAAACCCTGAGACTCTAATATATGAGAAGGTTGAGAATTGAGTGAAATAGGAATCGTATCTCTCAATCAATGTTGTGGCTTGAAGTGACAATCTCAACTCCAAGTTACCTTCTAGCAACAAGATGAAAAAACATGGTGAATGTGTCATTCACCCTTGAGAAATGATGATTTTTTCCTTCAAAATCAATTGTGGGTATCTTTCGTAAGTGGGAGCTCTCTCGAGAGACATTTTGAGTGAGATTAAAGCCTTTGAATGCTCTCGTACTTTTGCAAGAGCATATACCGGTATGATGTCATTAAGAACTTTTTGACAACTGCAAATTGAAGAAATTGATGGTGGATGTTATCACTTATTATTTGTCCCCAATAAATCATTTGTTTTCCTTCAATGACAATGAGGATGAATTGTGCCATCCAATCTTGAAAATCTTTTGTGGCCTCTTCTCCTATTACCTTACTCAGTAGAATGATTGCATTTGAATATCCTTTATAAAAATCATTTCGGACAAAGCGTTTAGTATAAGAGAATGCTTCCTCCTTACTTCATCAATGATCCCATTTCAAGACCTTGGAGATATGATTATGTTTTTTACCATTCACCGGATGCAAACTCCTTAGTGACTATGACCATATCATTACATGTTGGGATTTGCATACACTGTGAAATGCCTTTCGAAGTGAACACTACAAGTATAGAATTGTCGTTAGCTCTTATAATCCTTGATTCAGGCTCGTAGTGCTGAGAACATACTAGCACTAGTTTTGTACTTTGAACAGACACAAGATGACCTCCTTTAGCATATAACCCACTTGTGAAAACCTTGTCCTCGACTAATTCTCTCAAGCCTCCGAGCATCGAATATTTGTCTTCGAGGTCTAGGTGAGCAACATCACCACACCAAAGACTGGATATTCGAGACACAACAGTTGAAACATGATCTAGACTAGATAACTTGAACTTCAAGATGCCAAAAATCAACAAGATGAGTGAAAATGAACCGACACTTTCAAGACTTATCCGAAACTTTATCTTTTTGCCAAGTAGGGTCTAGGAGCTATTTTTGTACTTTTTTTTTGCTCAAATTTGATTATCCGAATATCCTAACACTCTTATAATATCTCCCTTGATGTTACATCACTTTTTTTTGAAAAGTTTCTATTTTAAGTAAGTTTTTTTGCTTTTTTAGGAAAATTGTCTATTTTTCCTAGTTTGTCATTTTCAACGTTTTATGAGTATTTTGAATGGTGAGGCCTTGCAATTTCTATAGGGTAAATATTTATAGTAAGTGGTTGTATCAAACACTTTCTATTTTTAGAATTGTCAATTACCAGTATCTGATTGCAATGAAAATTTCCTCATCATATTCGTCTTGTCTTTGAGATCTCGTGCTCCAAATTTCACAAAGTGATATGCCCGCCACAACTCTTGCAAATTGAAAAATCATCTTCTAGGACACAAATTTTAGGTTTTACACTGTTAAAATGTTAGGGTGTCATGAAACTTGCAATGAATGTATTCTTGAAGGCATCTGGAATGAAAGGTCTGCTGAGAAAATTTCAATGGAATCTACCTTCGGGTTTGTAAGTTATGAATATTTCTTCATTTTAGTGTTCATGAATGCCTTGGAAAAAAATTAACAAAGCATGTTTGGTTTTTTTGTAGGTATTTGGAGGTTTTATATCATAAAAATGGCATCCTGGGTCGAACTAGTGAAGAAATGAAGTAAAAAAAGCTATTTTGTGTTTTTAGTTTACCCGACAATGTTTTTGGTTCCCAAATGAGGTAATAACACATTGTTTTAAAAGTAGGGTTTTTATGGCTATCTTAATTTAAAACATGTACAATCGATGAATATATGGATTTACAATTTAGTTTCAAACTTGGATGGAATCGATATTGAAAACTTGGATGTACATTTTACTCTTGAATCTTGATAGTTTATTCTTGATGTATAGATAGATTATACTTATAGTGTATTTTCAAATTGGCTGAATTAAATACAGAAAACATTATCTCTAGACTCCTATGTATTTTATTAATCCCCAGAATATTGATGGATATATGGATTATAATATATTTGTGAACATGTACGGATTCAATATTGGAAAATTGTGATGGAACATACTTTCCTAAGTAATGAAACTATTTTTTTACAACATCGAGTTTACACAACTAGTTACTATCTGTTATTTCACGCAATATATAAAAACATATAAGTGATTTAAAATTTCCAAACATTATATAAAAAATATATGTAAAGGAAAAATAACTAAATGATATGTCACGATATATATTTCGAAAAGGAAACACTCAAATGTCTCGTAATTGAAACAACCATGTCCTTCATCACTTATTTTATCTTTTGCGATTGCGGTATGTCGAGTCCAAGTAAATTTCAACATAATCTGAATCTCCATTGGTTGTTATCTGATTGAAAACTCTCTTCTTTGCAAGGGATGTCCAAGTAGTTAATGCTCTTTCATATGGAAATGTGTCCACTCAATATCTAAAAACATACGAGTCTTAAACAAGTTTCAAGATTTTTGTCCAATCTGCTTCAAAATTTTGGTTGACAAATGTTAATGTGCTAAAAAAACTTTCATCTTCAATAGACCCCATAATCATTGTTTGTATGCGTTCATATAATTTGAAGTAGTCACTTATAGTTTCCCTCAGAATGTTATTATGATACAACTTTCTCCACATACGTGGAATAGCTCCATTTTTTGTTAGTTCAATATGAGTCTTATATTGATCACATTAAGCAATGCAAAATGTGTAGATTGTGATATGAGTAATTTTCTATTCAATATACCATTCAATTATCCTCCATTAACATATGAAGATTTACAAAATTGATCCATTATTCTAGACATGTATTTTGTAAAGAGTTGAGTTGTTTGTTCTTCACCAATCATTGGATTCTAGAAATTGGGATTTACAACTCCCATGGCCTCAAGCAGATCACTATTCTTAAATCATTCTCTGATCTCAAAAGATAATGTTTCGATACATTCATCAATTTTTTTGTGTATCATACACCGCAAAGTCAAATAAAAGGCTTGTCGCTTAGTACTTCCTCGATGTTAGAATCTAAGACATAAGGATCTCTTTGGAAAGTGTGCATTGGTATATTTTTCCCATCGACTAAGATACAAAGATGACTGTTGATATTGAACTTCAAATAGTTATTGGGATCTTTTGTATCTATTAAGACCTTCCAACTATTGAATATTGGCTTCAAAACTTGTCTTGGCTAGAATATAAGTTATCCAAAATCATACATACATGTTTCCTTAATTTGATAAAATCAACAATGTATATAGATCTTTCCTGAGCTTGTTTCACCAAGTTGTTTATTTCCTTCAACATTGGCAAAGTACTCTTGCATAACATTAATAATGTCTCCAAATCACCAAACAATATAGAATATCTTTCACCTTGTCAAATTCTCTACGATTCTTGAACACATACCCCGTTAATGATCTATACTCCTAAAAAATTATGCAAGTTGGATAATACAACAATATCCATCTCATGTCAACATCTTTCACCAATTTTTTACTATTTGTAATTTCAACGATTTTTTTTTGAAACTCTAAAAATATTTTAGGACTGCTTGACATGTATAAATGCAAATCACATATAATCCCTTCCACTTTAGCGACATTTTTAAAATTACTTATAATCTTGTAAGCGAGATTCATTCTATGAGCCATGCGGTGAGCAGTATCATCATGTACGAGACAACGATTGTTTAAAGGCGAATACAAAGCCCATTTAAATATGACCTTACATGACAAATGCCCCATCATCCCCAAATCAAATCAGCTTTGTAAAGATTAAATGATCGTCCATACTAACTCTTTCTTTCAAATTTTTAATAACTAGTTTGCAGAGGTTCTCAAAATTACAATTCTTCGTCCTTTTGTTCATAGCTAATAATGATGAGGTTCCCTCAAATGGTTATTGAAATTGAAAGTGTAGACATGCATGCAAGCCCATGATGTATTTTCTTTTTGTGACCTCATCAATCAATAATGAGATAAAATTCACATTTTTTACCTTCTCTCTCCAATCAGTGATTTCGATTTCTACCATACATTTTGTCATTTCCAAATACTAGTATCTAACCAATGTGATGTTGGAATGTTTAGAAACCCATTGCATTGAAATAATATCTTATAATCAATGAGATCTGAAATAGGTCTTCCCTTTTTTAAAATGTGAAATATTATCTGAAATTGTATAAGTTTTGATTGAAGACTTGCATCAACATCTTTTGTAAATTTAACCTTTATTGTTCCACCTTTCTCAACAAGGTCTTGAAGATGTTTATGATGATTTTCATATTCTGTTGCATATCTCATATGTAAACAATCTTCCTCGGTTTTCCATCTAGATGTTTTTATTACTATTCCATATTCTTTCTTTTTTGACTCATATACTTTCCCACAATGCTTCTCTATTATGTCCAACTTCAATTGCATTTTGTGGTCTTTGCCTAGTTTCCAACTACATATAATACATCTACATTTGGTATAGGTATCAATAGTGTTTTCTAGTTCAACAGAGTTCAATAAATGGATATTTGGTTGACCATTCAAATTTATAAGTCCTTCCTAAAGTCCACTTCCCACTCTTATGTTTCTGATGTCTATTTCTGGAATCTTTATCTGAAGTTTGAGTTTGATGGCAATTGGGATTATCACTACTATCTAAGTGAATTGAATTACTATGTTGATTACGAATTTCATCTGGTGTAAAGTCATTTGTAGGGTTTTCTACATTTGAAAGAAATTGAGTTGCTTATTGCATCCTTAAGGAAATCAACATATAAAGTAACATCAACATAATAAGATTCAAATTACCTGTTGGCACTGGTGTAACTATGGGCTTACTAAAATATTTTGAAATTTCCATGTCACATTTTCTTTTTCCTTAAGCTCTTTTCTCATTTGCACTAGGGGCCATCATATGGGTGATTTTGAAGTCTTCACATGTGACAAAAATATAAAAGTTTAAAATAAAATATATAAAAAATAAATTCAAGACATTGTGAAAAATAAACCTCATGCTACATGATAACATGGCTTAGGTTACCGAACAGGGTTATGTGAACACGCTATCGGACCACCGTACGGTTTTATAAATTCACGCCACCAAACGGTGACTCAGATTCACGTTATCATCTAGTAACATGAATTTTACTACCGTTGAGTATTGTACAAGCATTTTACTATGTAACATCACGTATTTAGATTTCCGTCGATAACAATTCTGCATAATGCCTTGACAATTCAAACTTTATCGCTTACATTTTTCACTTATACCTTTGGATTTTTGGCTTATACTTTTGGATTTTTCATAAGCTTATTCACTTTTACCTTCAACTTCGACTCCAGATCTCAAAATTAACGAATTTTAGAATTATATTATATTACTACATTATGGTGAATTAATCTTATATATAATAGTATATTATAACATAATGGTGAATATACCAACATTGGCCCTTAGTGGAAACAGTAAGGAAAAATTAGGGTCAAATTTATTTATGACCCATAAAATTTTGGTGAACTTGCTACCGTATGGTACTAAAAAAATTATCAATTTCAAACTTCAAAAATCCTAATATTCGTACATGTATGAATATTCACCCCTAAAGTGAACCCTATAAGTTATTACTTCATGTTTATCTATGGATTTTTCGCATTGTACTCTCACAATTTTTTGAATTGTCATCATACAAGAATAAACAAACTAAACAAGAGACCTTAGATTGTACTAAATGGGAATGAGAAAGTTGAATTTATTTTAGCAAGAATGTATTGTCAAAACTAACAATATCAAAGAGTGAATTGTTAAATTTGAGTGTCTACGATTACTTAACACTAAATTATAATCTTTAAAAGGAAATGTTCCTTATTTATAACCTTGGATGAACTAGAGCATAAAGGTGACGAGCTTGTTGAATTGTCATTCCAAACCCCATTTTTGTCATTACTTTGTCGGTATCACCTTGTATTGGATTGATACTAACATTATTGTAAATAATAATTTTGTGTACTTAAAGAGAGTTTTGTACATAAATATGGGTTATCTTTCATATTTCATATGTTTCTTTGGGTTGATTGATATGGATTGGTTTTTCAAGTAACAAGTGTGAATGGTATAACTTTTCATAAGCTTGTGTGAGTCATGCTCTACGCTTATGAAAAGTTCTTCCATTCACACTTGTTACCTCAAAACCAACTCATATTAACCAACCCAAAGAAGCCTATGAAATATGAAAGATACCCAACATTTATGCGAAAAATTTCTTCAAGTACACAAAAGTATTATTTACAATAATGTTAATATTAATTTAATACAAGGTGATAATGAAAAAATAATGACAAAAATGGGGTTTGGAATGGGAATTCAAAATCTCAATGGATTTGATATGGAGGTAAGTACCTTGCTATATTTATTAAGGGAATACCAAATTTATGGGAATGTGCAAGTGCTAATTGGGAAGTGTGTGTGTGATAATGGAGAACGTGTGGAAGGTAATGGGAAACATGTGAAAGGTAATGGGAAGCATGCGAATTAACACCTTGAATCACCTAATAATTAACAATACCATAATTAAAACTGCTTGGTAACTTAAAAGGAATTGGAACACACCTTGTCACCTTTCACTTATCACAAGCCCCCTCCATGTGGATGCTCAACCGATGTTTTGATATAGTTTTGTATAACATGATTATGAGGTGATTGCCATCTTTGGTTTTCAACCACCTTTGTTTTATTTCAACAACAATTTTTTCTATTTTTTCTTTTTTTGGAAGGAATGACCGTCATTTTTGGTTTTCAACCATCCCTTCATAGAATATGGCCGCCATTTTGGTTTTCAACCATCCCCTTTTATTAACATTTTTTGAGAATCAATATAACTTTGGATTAAATTGGACAATGAGACCTCATCCAAACAATTCAAAGATGAATTGATTGCAACGTCTTTTGTAATGAAATTACTTGTATAAATCTGATTATCACCAATAATAGAACACCAAAGAACACAAGATTGCAGTTAAATGATCTCAATATGAAATTATAATAGCTTAGCCACTTCGAGGGGCAACCTCCAAACCATACTATAAGACTCAAATAATCAATCTAATGATCAACTACTATCTACTAACCCCTATTTATACTATTCCTATGTTATGTCCATCCCCAAGGCCGACCCACCCATGATAATATAACATATATGAAAGAGATACATAATGATAAGAAGTTATGATAGCCACAAGTCGGCTATATACATCAAATGTAAGATATATGATTAAGGGCATAACATGCCCTTCCCCTTCAAAGCAACATTGTCCCCAATGTTGAGAAGCTCTGGGTGCTGTTGTAGGAACGTCATATCCTCCCATGTTGCATCTTCATTGTCCATATTCTTCCACTTGATCAGATGATCAGTAATAACTCATGTCCTCAATCTTTAAGTGTGTGTTTGAAGGATGCATTCGGTGTTCCAAGATGACTCTCCCCTCCTCATCGAACTCAGGTAACACTGTTTGGGTTGATACCCTTTGTCCAATTACTTTCTTCAGGCAAGAAACATGAAAGACTGGATGTATTCTGGTTATTTGTGGAAGTTCTAATTTGGATGTTATAGTACCAATCTCCTCCAATACTTGATAAGGGCCATAATACTTAGGTGAAAGTTTTTATCCTTTTGTTTTTGTTTTAAAGACATTTTCTTATATGTTTATAAACGCACAAAAAACTAGTCACCGACTTCAAAATGTCTTTCCGTGCGATATTGATCACTTTCGTTGTTTCATGTAGTTTTGTGCCATGGCCAAGTTCTCCTTGAGACTAGAGAGGACCTCTTGCTAATGATGAATGCGTTCTTCTACTGCTCTAACACGTGGTTGTCCTCTCAATGATGATGTGATGGATGGTGGATGGTACCCATAGAGTGCCAAAAAGGATACATTTTGGATGAAGTATGGAAGGAAGTGTTTTACCACCATTCAAAGTGGCGGCCAACCATTAGACCCATATTGCTTGTTTATTTAAGGCGAAGCAATGAATATATCCTCTAAACACTTATTTACCACTTCTACTTGTCCATAAGACTTGGGATGATAAGAAGAGCTATGAGCTAAATGAGTGCCCAAACATGAGAATAAATTAGTCCAAAAATTAGTAGTAAATATAGGGTCTCGATCACTTTCTATGATATTCAGTTTCCCATGTAGCTTTTGAAATGTGTCCATGAAGGTTGTTACTACTGTGCTTGCAGCAAATGGGTGTGGCAAGGCACAAAAATGAGCATATTTGGTGAGTCTATCCACCACAACCACGATGACATTTTTTCCTTTAGATTTAGGAAATCCTACGATGAAGTCCATGGAGACCTCTTCGCACCACTGGCTAGGAATAGATAGAGGTTATAGAAGACCTAGGGACCAAATTGTTTCACCCTTATTTTGCTGACAAACCATGCATTTTGCCACAAATTTTGGACATCCCCTTTAAGCCCTTCCCAGAAGAAATATTGTTTGATTCGATGATAAGTCTTCAAGAATCCAGAGTTCCCCCTACTGGAGAAGTGTGAAGCTTAGATAGAACCCTATTTTTAAGAGTGGAGTTCTTACATAGGTATAATCTATCTTTATACCATAAAGCATCCCCTTTCAATACAATTTTTTCAGACATGTTTGGATCATTCTGGAGATTATGAATGAGGTTTTGTGTAGTTGGGTCATTTCTCCATTCGGACCTTGCCTCCTCTACCCAATCTTCCTGTAAGATGGATATGACACATAACAATGTTGTAGCTAATTCATCTTTCCTAGATAGAGCATTCGTAACTACATTTTCCTTCCCTTTCTTATAGATAATCATAAAATCATATCCCAACATCTTTGAGACCCAATTTTGTTGTTCTTCGATGATAAATGTTGCTTGAATTAGTATTTCACACTATCACTATCTGTTTTCACTTTAAAGTGTCTTCTTACGAGATATGGTCTCCATTGCTTTACTACATGAAGTGTGGCTAACATATCCTTCTCATAAGTTGGCTTTAACACACTCTTACCTTTAAATTTATGGTTCAAAAAGGCAATAGGATGGTCTTCTTGCATATGAATTTCCCCCATACTAGACCCTGATGCATCAAATTCAACAATGAATGTTTTGGGAAAATTTGGAGTAGCCAAGACTGAAGTGGTGCACATGGCCTCCTTTAACTGCTCAAATTATTTGGTAGCATACTCATTCCAATGGAAATATTCCTTCTTTAATAAAGATGTGATAGGTGCTACTATACTTCCATAATGCCTTATGAATCTACGATAATAACTTGTAAGCCCCAAAAATCCTCGTAGATTCTTTAGGGTTTTAGAACCTTCCACTCCATCATGGCTTTGATCTTATTAGGATCCACTTTAACACCTTCATGAGAGACAATGTGACCCAAATATTCAACCTCCTTGACTCCAAAATAACACTTAGAGGGATTTGCATAAATTTGATGTTGCTCAAGGGTTTCCAAAACCTTATTTACATCATGCAAGTGTTCCTCCCATGTTTTGCTATAGATTAATATATAATCAAAGAACACTAAAACAAACTTCTGCTATAATGGATTAAAAATATAATTCATCAAATGTAGAAGGTGCATTTGTGAGTCCAAAAGGCATTACCATGAATTCATAATGGCCTTCATGTGTCTCGAAAGGTGGTTTTATAAACATCCTCATCCTCGATTTTGATTTAGTGGTATCCCGAACGAAGATCAAGATTTATAAAATAAACAACACCATGCAACTCATCAAGTAAATAATCAATTACAGGAATATGAAACTTATCTTTGACTAAGTACTTATTAAGTTCCCTATAATTGGGACACATGCGCCACATGTCATATTTCTTACGTACCATCACTCTTTGGAGAAGAATAAACACTTTAACTATGACGGATGATTCCCCTTCCAAAATCTCTTGTATAATCTTCTTGATCTCACTATTTTACACATAATACCTACAAGGTCTTATGTTAGGCGGTTAGCTCCACAGGTACTAACTAAATAACATGGTAATGATATATCTTTGGAGGTAAACCCTTTGGAATATTTTCAAACACAATAGAGTGTGCATCCAACACTATTTATATTTGATGGTATGATGTCCTTAAACCGATGTCCCTCTAATGAAAATAATTGTGCCACAAATCCCTCTGCACCCTTTTTAGAATTTTGTGCATATGATGAGAGCTCACTATCTGCAGAGACTTTACTTTTGAGCCTCTTAGATAAAAATTCCTTCCTTTAGAGTGAAAGCACATGAACAACTCTTGGAAGTTCATCTCAATGGTTCCCAAGGTGGCAAGATATTGAACTCCTAACACAATGTTTGCTCCTCCCATATAAATGGCATACATGGGGCTATTTATTATGTAATCTCCCATGGCAAGTTTAATGTTATGGCATTTTCTGGAACAAGTAACATTACCTGCATCAACAATCATTACTTGACATTCAGGAGTTGGATAAATAAAACAATTTAGACGCACTAATAACTTATGATTGATGAAGTTATGAGTAATTTCTGAGTCAATCAACATCGTGACCCTATTTTTTTTAAGAATCCAATGCCCTTGAGGGTTTAGGGGTTGATAATGCCTAAAATTTCATGGCATGAGATCGTTGGTTGGGGATCTATTGATTCCTCCTCTTGCTCGACCATGACCTCTAACTCTGCACCTTTGTCCTTTTCTTCATCTTCATTATGTCCATATATGTCAAAAAACTTCTTTTCAACACATTTATGTGTTGGTCCATATTTATTGTCATAATTAAAACATAACCCTTTTGCTCTCTTTTCTTCAATTTGTTGAGGTGTCAATCTAACTAGCCGAGGGAGTGCTGGAGGCAAGGTGTTGCGATCTCTGATATTAGTGAAATTTTATCTCTTGCTTGAAACAAATTTTTCCTCTTCCCATCGTGCCATAATCATAGAATCATAAACCTTATGAGGATTAAACATACGCACCTCATGCTCAATGTGATCCTTAAGACCCCCAAGAAATAGGTCATTCAAATTCTCTTCAGTAATATTTTCCACCCGCAAAGAAAGGTTTTAGAATTGATGAATGTAATCCTTAACAAATCCTATATGTCTTAACTTTTTAATTGGCTGAAGTAATTTTTGACACACTAGAACTATAGTGTAATTGCAACTCTTCGGTGAAGACTGTCCATGTAACATCGAGACCACTCTTTTTCCTTTGAGCACATAACCATCGATACTGAATTGGTCAGGTTCGAGATACAAAGATGTCATGTTCACCTTTTGTCTCGATGGAATCTGATGTAGATCAAAGAGATTCTCCATTTGGTTAATCCAATTGAGTGGATCCTTTCCATCAAACTTACACATCTCCATTTTCATAAAAATGTTACGGGCTTGCAGAGTGTTTGTATTTGGATTTGGCAAGCTCAAGGATCCACCTTAACTCATTTGTCTATTACTCTGACCTAAACATACACCTTGGTTGATAGAAGTATGATTACCCATTATAATTTCTACATGAAATCCTCCAATTGTTGTCCAATCCTTTCCACATCTTCTTTGCTAGCCACCCTAGACTCGAGGTCTCACAAGTTAAACTCAAGTTGGCTTACCTTATGGTCCGTCAAGTAAACCCTAACCTTGAGGAATTTGTAGTTACCTCTTCTGAATCCAACTCCTCACTATGATATCATCCTTTTCTATTTTTTTACCTGGAGTGATGGGATTCTTTTTGCCTCTTGTGGAAGGCCCCGCCATGATGCCCCAAAATAGTAGGATTTAGGGATCAAGGTCAAATTTTAGGGTTTGGGATTTTGATAAGATTTCGACTAATTAAAAAAAAAAAAACTTAAAGAACAAAATCTAACTAATTTTTTATCCTATTTCGAAAATGTAAATAACTTGGAAAATTTCCACAATTTGCAGCCTAGGGAGCGATTTTATGAAAAACATTAAATTTAAAAAAATAGAAAAATAAATTTAAAAAGTATGAAATTTTTAGGGAACCTTACATGGAATGATTCACAACTTTGGTAAAAAAAACATTTGACAAATTTGTTCTGGTTCACAAGATATAGTGGAAACAAAAAAATAGGATTTTTGCCTAATTTTGGCCCGAATCGCAACTCTGATACCATTTATAATGAAATTACTTGTATAAATATGATTATCACCAACAATAGAACACCAAAGAACACAAGATTGCAGATAAATGATCTCAATATGAAATTATAATAGGTTAGCCACTTCGAGGGGGCAACTTCCAAATCATACAATAAGACTCAAATGCTCAATCGATGATCAACTGCTACCTACTTACCCCTATTTATATTATTCCTATGTTATTTCCATCCCTAAGGCTGACCCACCCATGATAATATAACATATATGAAAGAGATACATAATGATAATAAGTTATGATAACCACAAGTCGACTATATATATCAAATGTAAGATATATGATTAAGGGCGTAACATCTTTTTGAATTCTTCTTGGGATGTTAGTTTCTGGTATAAACGTAGTCTATGACCATTAACCAACATCACCCTCCTTTCACCATCAATTGGAACAAGTTGGATAAGTACCATTATTATAGACTTCTTCTATTTGATATGGGCCCATCCATCTGGTTTGTAACTTTCCCTTAAAATCCTTGTATTTTGAGTCAAATAGCGAACCCGATCTGCTCTTTGAAACTTCCTCCATTTGATGTGTCGGTCATGCCACAACTACCTGTAATGTTGGAATAGCTCAGTTTGATGTAGTGCCTCTAATCTCATCTCGTCTAACTCATTCAACTAGGTAATTCTTGATTTGTGTGCCTCTGATAATTCAATCCCAACTTCAGTAGTTGTTTTTAACATATGATTCTCACACTATATGGATTTATTAGCACACGTCAAGTCTGCTGCTATCTTTGAAAAGGCGAGATGGTTGGACTTCATGCTCATTTATGAGGAATTCAATCCAACGAATGGCAGAGGAGCTTTCTAGAAATCTTAGTGATGAACATTCACGGGTAAAAGGTATAAAAATTTGTTTAATGCCTCAATTATTAGTGAAATTTTTGGCATTCCTCAGATAGGGAAATTAGTAAATTTTAGAGCTCCATACTCTGAGATAATTAAGAGATTTTATGTGGGGAAAAAGGAGAAATTAGAATTGGTTTTTGATAATGTTGGCAAAGCAAAAGGTATAAAAAGATCAGTTTTCTAGAACCATGGAGCTCTATGAAAAAATGGGTTATAAAATATTTCACCTGTGAAGGTCAATATGAAATCATTCTTGGCCTTGTAGTGAGAATCCTTATATACTTGCACCATGGAGAGGCTAAGGAACAAAATAAAATTGACCTTCCCCATTTCTTGCATGCCTTTATTTCCTCCTCCAGAGAAAAAAATCCGTTGGGGGCTAAATATTTGAAGTTTTAGGGGTTGATTCATCTAATTTGCAAACACCACTTCATTAAAAATGCAATGGGATGAAGAAGTGGCTCAAGTTCTAGAAGAAATATGCTTTGGAAGTTGAAATACAACACAAGTGTAAAACCTCAAAAATAGAGCCTATGATTGAGGCAACACCCAAAGAGAAATTAAGGTCCTCTAAACAAGTGTTAAGCATCAAGTTGAGGATGTCCCCTCAATGGAAGAACAAGAAGAAACAACCACAATTAGGACACTTAACCCCATACCTCAGGCTTCCCCATCTACATCTTCACCTCCTCCAAACCATGTTTTGGAAGAATAAATTATTGAGCCAATGCCCATTCTGAAGACCCCTAGTTGGCAGATAAGGGGAAAATTCATATGATGAAGGTGAGCCTAGCTCACCCTATGATGAAGAATCCCTTACCCCTTAGGTTTTGGCCCTCTCTAAAATTGAATTTGAGTTGCAACATACAAAAGACATGCTACAAAATTTGTAACTTGTCCTTCAACAAAAAGATGAATACATCTCCCAATTGAGAATGAAGAAAGACTTGCAAATTCAACAACTCCAACAGGAATTCAAAGGTAAAAAATAGATAATTCAAGAAATTCAACACAATTCCAACAATTTGACTATTAGACTTTCAACTTTAAAGGTTGAGAAATAGTAAAAGAGATCATAAGCACCATATAGAAAACATCTCAAACAAATTTTGTGTTTCCCCAAATTGTGGTATTGAAAGGAATGGTCAAATGGATGAATCACTGTTATGAGTTAAGGAAAGTGGAGGATGAAAACAAAATCTTGAAGGAAGAGAAAAAGGTCCTGAAAGATAATTTGGCACTAATATGCCATTTATATGAGAAAACACTTGCTTGCAGGTCACCTTCAAACTTTTATGCCTTGTTTTGAAGGAAAAATTTTACAAATGGAAAATTTCTAGGGTTCACTCTAATGAATCCTTAGAATTTGAAACTAATAGGTAGTTTATGGCCACATATGCAACATCAGATACAACTGTGAGGAATCAATTATGTGAATTTTATGTCCACAAATTTCTATTTCCTGAACAAGTAGAGATCCCAATAAATCTGTATGTAGGAGAGGTTCAATTAAGGTCATTTATCTCCACACTCTAACATCAGACAATTTAGAGGGACCAGAGAGGGGATTATACAAGAGAGGAGACCAATGCAAACATCCTAATGAGACATAATCCTCGAGCCCCTGAAATATTCTTATGATGTTATTAGGCTTAAATACATTGTCTTTAGTTGGTAGACTGGTATAAACAAAATATTTCTACATGTGTGATAGATTTCAGAGCATACATTTCACCCAATTTTAATATGGCATTCTTTGCGTGCCGACAAAGGTGGAACTTTCTCCTAGAAATTTACAAGAAGGAGGTAATGTCTCCTACCAACCTCCGGTGGTCATTAAGAAGGGCTAACTAAATATGTATAATTATGTTGGAAATGCAACATGATTGGGTAGGTATGTAGTTTAGACCACCATTGATATTGGTTCCAGTCCCAAGGTGGAATAATGATCAAGATCAGCTAGGTACAAACTATGAAAAATGAAGGAAAACAATAATTGAGTTTTACGGGTATAATAACCTAGAAGTTAAAACAAGGACTACATTTTACCAATGAGTATAACTATATCGATTGTAAAATCCTTAAATAATAATGGCTAAATGTATAGCAGAGGACTTACTAATCCATAAGTCTAGGGGAGTGACAAGCTTGTTGAAATCCAATTCTAAACCTCATTTTTGTCATTACTTTTGTCGTTATCACCTTATATTAGATTAATATTAGCATTATTGTAAATAATACTTTTGTGTACTTAAAGAGAGTTTTGTGCATAAATCTTGGTTATATTTCATATTTCATATGCTTCCTTGGGTTGATTGATATAAATTGGTTTTTGAGCTAACAAGTGTGAATGGAAGAACTTTTCATAAGCCTAGGGCGAGACTCACATAAGCTTAGCGAAAGACTCGCACAAGCCTAGTGCATGACTCACACGACCTAACGTAGGACTCACATACAGTACAAGACTCGCACAATGGAGGCGGGACTCTTGGAGCACAACATTAACCCAATCAACATATGATTTGCACAACTTATGGAGCACCTAGTCAACATCAATCCCATTTGGGGCTTGGATTATTTAGGTGGCAACTACTTCTTTAGCTATTCAAATCATCCAAGTTAAATGTGAGTGAGTGTGATTCTGAAATCCTTATTTTGTGGAAAATTCCATTATGCAAGGAGCTCGATTACTTGATTTGTCCAAGACTCCAGTAATCTCCAACATTAGTTGAGTATTATTTAAAATAACTTCACTTTCAGTCAAAAGATGAGTTTGATCAACAAGTCACATGTATGATGACATCTCAACTGCATGATTGCCATCTATGTTGAAATTTTGATACAAATATGTTTTGTTAGCTACTACATGTAACTCTTACATGAGTAAGAGAATAACAAGTTCCCTTGAAGAAGAACTTAACTTTGTCTTGTATAAAAAGTTGTATGCGTTAGGATTAGATATACACACATTTTGTTGAACATAAACGAATTATATTGAAACATTATTGATAAATAAAAGGGCATGATTTTGAATCCAATTTTGTTTCTGTAAGTGATATGTTGCAACGGATCAAAGGGAAGGACCAAGGGCCACTCCTCCCCAATGTGAAGGGAAGTGTTATGTATTTTTATTTCTTGATTAATTAGTAGTTTGATTTTTTTCAAGCATTGCAACATTTACATTATTTGAATTGTTATTTCATTTCAACATGTTTTAGTTCTTTAAAATTACAAAGTTATATTTTTTTTTGTTTCATCAAGCTTTGATAAGATAGGACAAATTATTAGATATAATAGTTGTTTATTCTTCAGTTAATGTAGTTGCATGCTCAATATAGTTTCAACCAATCTTTGTTGCAAACAACCGTGGACACCACCAGGATATTGACAATTATTGAATGATTAAAGTGCGAGTATCAACGATGCTCATCGAAAAAGAGGTCCTAAAAGTGCACACAATGATTAATTTTCCTCTTTTCTAATGCCTTAAGATTTAATTATATTGTAAGGCGTTTTCAAATGGGAGTCTCAATGGTTGTTTCGTAAATCACATTAGGGAAACTAAAGGTTGAGGTTTTGTGTTGGCGATCATTGATATATGACATCATCAAGACTATTGATGAGGGATACCATGATTATAACCTTAATATTCCGAATCACAAATGTGCATGAAATAAACGATAGATGGAACCCTAAATGTAGAGTTTCGTATCTAACATACGTAATGCTTTGAAGTTTAAACATTTATGCAAGTTTCTCTTTCTATATTCGATCAAACCTTAGGGATTACATTTCTAAAAACAATGATTTCGATGAAAGAGTATGAGTCGTAAATTGAGGGTGTTTGAAAGGACCCACATCCTTGTACACTTGAGGATTTTGAGAGGATACACAACCTTGGTTACAAATGAAGGGGACCACTATTAGGAACTCAATTGAAGCAACCATGAAACCGTAGTAGAGAAGATGCGGTGACCATCGACAATGATCACGAGTAAGTGGGACAACTATTAGGATAGCCACCGGCGTCGGCGGCGAGCAGCGTGACCACCTACCAGATCGCCAGCAAGCGGAGCACCCACAAGTGTCGGCGGTGAGAGGAATAGCCATGATAGCGGCGAGAGGACCAACCACACGAGCGGAGCAGCCACCAACGTTAGCAGCGAGAGGAGAAGGAGCCACCAAAGATTGACAACGAGAGGAGCGACCACCAACGCGGTAATGTGGAGTAACCACCAATGTCAACACGAGCGAGAAGCCGCCTCCGGCGCAAAACCACCTCTAAGGAGGATTGTGCCTCGGGGATTTGAAATCGGGTGGGCAAACACGTAACCATGTGACTTGACCGCACCACTCCCACCCCATCGGCGATAATACTTCACATTTAATTAGTGTTAAGAACTTGGAATGTTAAGGAGGCAGTGTCAAATAAAAATCCAAAAGGGAAGTTTTTGTGGTTGATATTTATTGTTTAGCGAAGCGTGGAGAATGGCCTAACATAATGGTCTATACTAACAAAGTGTAAAACCGCCTCACCGACCATGTTTTGTGGTTATAAAATTCAACTATTTTATCTACTTAATTGATGTGGATCCAACTACAAGAGGTTGAAATACCTCCAAAACACACACAAACTATTTGCAAAAAATCATAAGCTTCAAAATAGTTTTCTTCTCATTCTAAAATCCACACTAATCTTTTACATCATTACAATCTTCCTTTTATTTCACATTATCTCTAAAAACCCTAAAATGCCAAAAAACCCTAAAATTCTAAAAATTGCCTACTTGCAAAACACCTCAGATGGGCACCAAATTTGCGTAAAAAATAATTGAAGGCTCATGCTAAATTTTAGCGTATTCTATAAAGCATAACAAAAGTTATTAAAACTCTAAGTTCTGACAAAAAAAAAAAAAAAAAACATTCAAAACCAATTTTAGTCCACTAGACAAAGGAATTCGATTCGCCTAAAAATATGAAAAAATGGCAATAAACTTTATATAAATGTTAATCATGGCATATTACTAATAAGGATCTACTACCCTAAAAAAATCAAGACGATCCAACTGGGTCGGATCAAAAGTTATGGCCTTCAAAAGTTATGTTCCCGCATCATTGACTTGGTATGTCGATTCTACTCCACACATACCTAGCTCTAAACTTTCCCATGACATGCGCACTTGAATTCCCCTTACTTTGACATGTGTTCTAGTTACCCATAAATTGCGATGGATGACATTACAAACAATAACTATTCACATTATAATTATTAATCATCCAATCCTTGCTTTGTGAGATATCTCTAAAGTACACTGCCTCATTGATCTGCATAATGGACCCCCTTTCTCCTTCTAACAATTGACAATAATGGAGCGTGGTTCGATGTGGTTGGTCGTAAGAAAGATAATTTTCACATTAGTTCCTCTCATCATTTTCCACGCCCACGAACTTATCCTACCTCAAACCCCTTCTTCATCACCCCTCTTCCTCATGTAATGTTTTTTTCCTCAAGTTAAACTTCTTCGACACATCCTTTTCATCATCTCCATTGCACCGTTTAAGTGTGATTGCTATTACTAATTAAAAATAACACCGTTATGATGAAAAATGGTACTCCTCATACACTCTTTGTATTAAATAATTACAACTAAGAGAAAAGCTAATAGTGGACTATAAGAAATGTTCAATGACATTTGTTGAGTTGAGGAAAATAATTCACGAACTTATAATTGTATGTAAATTTAGAGAAAATAAAATATTAATTTTGAATATATATTTTAAATGCACGAACTTAAAAGTATAAAGAAATTGAAATTCAATCCAGGATTATCGGGAGCAGGGTGTTTGATTGGAGATGCAGAGGTCGGTTTAGTGATAACTGGTTCCTTTCCTTTAAATGACAAATCGTGTAATGAGGCAAAGCCTCAAGCTTCGTGGAGGGTCTCAAACTAGTGGTCAATATTGGTTGTAAAGCTTTAGAAGTTGAATGTGATTCCTGTAATTATCAATGACATGAGGAAGGGTAAAAAGCTGTTTTGGAAGCTTGATTTTTACATCACCAATATTTTATATTGGCTAAGCAAAATCCCTATATGGGTATTAAACCATAACTATAGGGAAGCGAATTGTGCCGCCGATTTCTTGGCCAACCAAGGAATCATTAATAGGAATGGATCGATCAAATCAGAGTGAGCTAGCACGTGGGAAGAGTTACATGAGAACATATCTCAAGAAGGGGAGTAAGGGGTTATTAATTTCGGCGTCCTAGTTTCCTTTTCATTTTACCATTTGATTGTGGTGGTAGGTGGTGGAATAGAGTCTCAATTATTAAGCATGGCATGCCCTCCGTTGCCTTTCCTTTTTCTGCAAGGAACCAAGTGCGAGATGGCGTTCTTTGGGAGTGTTTCCTGGCTTGGATTTGTATCATTTTTAGGGCGGCGTTAGAGTTGCTTTGTGAGGCGATTATGAGGATTTTGGGAGAGGAGTATTTGAGTGATTCTGTCATGGGGCTCAAGTAAAATTTGAAGTAGCTTTATGGTTTGTGTCTCTCCTACTTCTCGTGCGTAACATTAACGAGGTGAGAGATATAGCACTTCACTTTATTAAGCCCCAACACCGGGCCAATTTGGTCGACTCGTTGGAGGAATTTGAGAGGGGTCAACCGCTGCTGAAATTGTTCAATACGAGCTAGCTTGAATGGATGAAGAGAGGAGGGTGATTGTGGCGCTCTCTGCTAGGAATGTGGTTTTAATACGATTGCTTGAGATGTCCACGTGGCTTGTTAAGAGGGGCTTGGT
Source organism: Taxus wallichiana var. yunnanensis (assembly GCA_018340775.1). Taxonomy (NCBI): domain Eukaryota; kingdom Viridiplantae; phylum Streptophyta; class Pinopsida; order Cupressales; family Taxaceae; genus Taxus; species Taxus wallichiana. The sequence goes on along the minus strand of CM031235.1, from coordinate 330,677,614 downwards.
GAAGGCACCCCTAGAGAGTTAGATTTACTTGGGTTAGTAGCTCTGTTGTTCCTGGATTCCACGAGTGTTCTTTGGTCTGCGCGTAGAAAATTAGGCTTCACACACAACTTCAACTGCGCCTTCGCTTTCAGTCGGAGTCTTTGTGGGTGGGAAGATGACTCTAAGGCCGGTGTGTTTGCGTCTCAAGTGTAATTTCAAGTTCCTATCTCTCGGTTATTAGTGCTTGGTTTTTTTGTATGTTGTTTTGGTTGTAGGGTTTGTTCAGACTTGCAGCCCACAGATCGTAATAGTGGGTTTGTTTTGTTGAGTTGGGTAGTCTTTGGTTTATCCTTCGTGTTTGTATTAGGGTGGGATTCCGCGATCCCAGTTCTAAGCTCATGTAAAAAGCATTTAATCATCTAAAAAAAGTATAAAGCAATCTTGAAACATAAAAAAGAAAAAACTAAAACATTTTCCCTATAGCTTTAAAATTAGAGGTTTTATATTTCTACATCAAGTCTCGCTTAATTTTGCCATATAAAAATTGTGAAATTTGCTAAAATATTATATTGTACGAGAAACATTAGATCTATAGTAATTTATTCCGGATAATTTAATTCTCAAATATCATAGATAAACATGACAGATGCACAAAATTATTTTTTATTAAAAATTAAATAAATTTTTGTTGAACATCAAAATATTTAATATCTATGTTCACATTTGCATCATGTGCATCATATATAAATGTGTGATAATTTTTCTACACAATGCTTAGTGTGCTTGAGAAGAGTAAATGACGAAATTGAATTCTCTAAATATCCTATGAAGGTCGATGTACATCATAATGCTATAAATTAATTATACAAAAATAAAACATGAAATCCTCGTAAATCTAGGTAGTCTTGAACTTTAACATAGTTGGCATTTTTGCGTTTACACTTTACATATCTAGTACATTGGGTTTGATCCAACCTCTCCATGAATTGGATTGAATTTTTTTTGTGCACCAACATATGTTGTTTATATTGACATTTTTATAGAGTTTTCTTCCCGTGATTGCAACACCGTCTTTGCATGTTGATATTAAGGATCATCTTTGATTTTGTACCACCCTTCTACTTTACTAAAATTTCATCATTATTTTTCTATTCATTGTTTTATGATATGTATCACCAAAATAATCTTCAAAAATAAATAGTTGTTAGACATTATCCACGATAACCCTACTTGTAAATAAATCAATATAAATAAAAATACTTATGGGCAATTATTGGGTTGGCATGGATACTCAAAAGAAATGACCGAAGCAAAATGAAGGGACAAATTATTCAACTTTCAAAAATAAAAAATGAAGAAACTTTATGTCACAATGTTTTTATTACCTTTACTCGCTTCCATACACTTATGTATGGTTGTGTGTTTATGTACATTGTATCTACATATCATCAATTTCGTAGCTGCAAGATTTTTGGTAATGCTTTTATCATCTTTGAAAATAACAATAAATATATGTTAATAACATGAACACTTATTATGGTTAGAGACATTCCTACATGGCATCCAGGGTTGTAATGGAGTGAGTTCTTCATTTTTATTATTGATATTAAATTTGATGTCGATGTGACCATCACGTGACAATTCATCCATAGATTTGAATTTCATTAAGCTCTCACTTTTTCTCCCTTTTTTCTTGGACAAGTCTAAAAATAATAATATCTTGGCCATATGGTAATGTTTGGGCCCTTTTTTCTTGAATATATTTTTTCGAGACCAACACAATGGCATAGTAAATTGATTCCATGTGCCACAAATCAATGAGATATCGATAAGTTTTGTAATGAAGTTATTGATTAATGTGGTACATGAAAAATCTAAGCTAAGAACCTTGAAAAAATATATATATATTTATATATACACACACATACATACATACATACGTGACACGAGCAAAGCTAGATAGGTGCCTCATGATTGACATCTCTCGACATATTTTAGATAGATGTATTTAATATATCTATACTAGTTAATACTCCTTTCTTCATTTGCCACTAAAACATATATAAGAAGAATTTTTATTACTTATATTTTTGTAAGGAAAATAAAAATTTAGGATGACGACTAAGATGGTTACAAAAGTTGTTTAAAAAAAAAAATAACTCTTAGCCTCAGGGGATTGGCTCACTTGGCCTCAACCACAACTTTAAGTGGCTCAAGTCCCGTTGGTGAAATAATCTGTTGTGGGGTAAATTATGGGTTTCCACCAATGGTCACGGGGCTAAGCCCCTCCTTGTGTATGGTGAGGCTCCCATTATTGAATGCAAACTAACTAAATATATGGGGGTGGTCAATAAGCTGAGCATCGCACAAGAACACTCCACTGAACATGTGGCAAAGTGCTTGTATAAAGTACAAGAGAGGAATTTGCAACGAAGGGAGATAAAGGGGCATAGGAGAAATGAGGAGTGGGGGTTAATGTTGTGAGTAGGAACTAACAAAGTTCGTATACAATAACCATAGTAGATCCACATTCAATAAGAAGAATATTTCTTATGCAAACAACAATGAGCTTAACAAACTAAAGACACAAAGTTCCATTAATTTGTTCCTCAAAAGTACAAAGCCTTTTCTTGGTTGTTCAAGATCATTATGCTTGTAAAGCTAGAAATAGAGAGAGAATAAGGAAAGCATAAATAGGAAATGGAATAAATGTAGCGCTTATTTCTCGTGTAGTAGTGATACAAAGCTCAACAACATACAACAATCCACAATTGCTAGCCAAAAACTAAAATTTCAAAACTCTAAAAATAAAAAATTCCCTTCGAATGGAGAAGCCACTCCAATTTATAGCATTGCAAATAAACTCTTCATCTACCCCTCACATGACTCTTCATGTCCCATCACTTGTGACTTTTCAATTGCCCTTAGAAGAGAAAAATTAAGTACCTCTCTTATAATTTGAGAAAGTACTTTTACATTTTACAAATATTTTATTGTCACTTAAGTAAATAGGACAAAATGTCATGATTACATACAACGAAGAAATAAAAAGGGGAGAGTAGAGGAGAAAGAATGAAGAGAGGAGAAAAAATATGCTCTAAAGCATGGATGAAGGTGCCTCCTCCCTTGACGGAGATCAGTTTCAATGAAGATCCTTTGAAAACTTTCCCCCATTTAAAAAATCTTGAAATGATGAACCTCTACAACACTGTTTGAACACACCGAGAAGAGGAGTGGTGAACCCTTGATAGGAATACCACCAAGAGTATTGAAAGATGACTTCCCTCCTTGAGATAATCCTTCTGCTTCTTGAGACACTGTCATATCTTTATGAACAATCATTCTCATGCGGAGAATTTGGTACATTTTGCTTACACAACCATGATCCTGATTCTGTCACCGTGAGAACACTAATGGTGAATGAAGAATGAAGCTAAATCCTTTCGATATCGGAGTAAGGGACAAAAATCAATTTCATCCATCTTATGACCAAGCACTCCATGTGAGATGAAGTAAAATGGTTCTCGGAGTTTAGGCACTTTCTGCTCACCGCATTGGGGAATGCGGGAATTTACTTGAGAATTAAGAGAAAGACTCTTGTGAGTGACGAAATCATTAGAAAATGCATGAAGGAATGATATGTGATAATTTTGAGATTATTTAATCCATTTATTGTTTTTAGCATGTTCATCATGATTGTCCAGGTTTTGTCAGGTTTCACCAATTTGCCTCTTTTTTAGTGTCTCGAACATGGGCGAATGAAATGAAGTATCCGAATTCCAATTTTCCTCGACTTATTATTATTAGTAAGTGCTCTAATGGAGACTTACTAAAATTAGAAAGTGGTCTTCCAAGTGTTATATTTGAATGAAACCAATTGCAAAAGTTTCTATTTTGCATTTTGGGCCTTTGCTCCAATTTTTAGAGGATTTAAATTACTAGGTTTGTGTAGATTTGAAAAATGGATATTTTTGCTAAAACTTTTATATGGTTATAGAAAATGGAAGGGAGCATTAATGGATGCATCTAGATACTCCCATTAAAGGTGTTTTCACAAGGATTAGTCCAAATTTCATGACAATCAGAGTAGGGGTTTGGGAGAAATGAGCAAATTTGTGTTTTGGAGCATGAGGTTTTTGGAAATTTTGATAGCATAACAAAGGGAGCACGTGAAAAGAGAGTTGAAAACATGAAAATGGATTATAAAATGACTAAGTATGGGTTTTGTACTCACCCCCTTCATAAATCTAACTAACCCATGTTTTAACTCACCCTACTTAACACGGGTTAGATGAGACTCAAGGACGAAGTTGAAACTTTCTAAATGCGTCTCAAACCTCATCATGTCCCTTACCACATTTAGTAAGGGATAAAGGGACATTTAAGGTGTAAAAATGAGAATAGGGTAGGAGCATCATGAAGAAGGGGCCAAAACTTGTTATGAAGGTGAGTTGAAAACACTTGTCTAACCACACAGATTGTGAACTTTAAATGATGTAGCTCTTCCTCCTCCTTGGTGGCACATTCTCGTGTCCCCCACGTCCCTTCAACAAAGCTTGAAAGGGACATTAGCCCCTTCCAAGTGAACATAGGGCCAACTCATCATGAGAAAGGGGGTAGGCGAGCTTAGGTGAGAGGAAGACTTTTCCTAAACACCCAAGTTGTCACTTATGTGACACAACTTATAATTCTCCTTGGGGGCACACCTGAGTGTCCCCCATGTCTCATTTGAATTTGGTTAAAGGGAAAAGGGACATCAGGGGGTCTCCAAATGTGCATTTTCCAAAAATAGATGTTTGCCTTCACTAAACACTGCTTGAAATAGCTACATGGGTCCATTTTCTCGCCACCGAAGCTAAGAGTAGACTTTTGAGGGGAAAAATTATATGATTTTGACTATAGAAGGAACAACAAGAACATTCCCACCATTTTCGGGAGCCAATTATGCTTGCAATTTTACTGTTTTGGCCATTTTTCAATTTTGCCCAAGCCTGTGCCGTTGAAAAAGACGACCATCAAAGTTCATGATGATCAAAAGAAGAAACAACACATTATATGTGAAGGGGGACTCACATATGTCACATTAGACTTTTAATCATATTCTAAATCTCCATGGAACTCTCAAAATCCTCAGTTGAACCTTGATTAGGATCGAAGTTCTTTATTTACATTGTGGAGCCAATATATGAAAATATGCTCCTCAGAATCCCTTGAAAACTTTTGCACAATGAAGTAGACACTCTTAGCTTTCCAATGCTTGTATTTTGAGCTCATAAAATCTTTGGAGCTTCCCGAACCATTTGAAACCTAAAAAGCTACTTTTTAGGAAAACCAATCCCCATCATTGTCTAAAAAAACCCAGTTTTGAAGAAGATTTTCCCGAGGTTACAAATATTTCATAATTTTTCTTAAACCACTTAAGTGCATCTTGTAGCTCCTCTGCACAACTCCCAGGTGGGTTGTGCCTCAACAATCAGCTTCCGAGGGGTGTGCATCAACGTGAAAATGCTTGAAAATAGGTCTTTTTGGGCCTTCGGGAGCAATTCCTTCTGAATGGTTATGAATGAATCCATGAATCACCTTCCTGCACATGAAACACACTTGAAAATCACATTAGCACATTCCTCTTGGCCATTATGAAGGTAACACAATAACTGAGTTGGTCGGAGGATAGGTTTACATTGACCGAGAGAGGGATTTTTAATGTGGACTAGGTAGTCATGACAATTTTTTTAAAGTTTTCTTGTTACACATTTTGCATGACAACACATCTTAAATTCAAATCTCAAGATTTACTCACAATATACATGAAAGGCTCGGTATATACTACTCCAAATGAGGTTGATTAGTGGCGCTCGCCTTATATTAGAATCCACAACTTACGCGATCCCTTAAAATTACCCAAAAATAAAAAATAAAAAAATAAAAAATAAACTCTTAAAACCCCAATCGGTCGAATATAAATTGTACGTACTTGTTGGCTGTTTATCCGCGTCCAACGATAACCCCTATATTCTCAATCCTTAAATTCAAACAATTATTATTTTAATGAGGGCTGCGAGGCTTCTGTGGGACGGACGGTACTGGAGCCCAAAATCACCTGCTACTTCTTCACATCACAGGTTCAAATCCCCTTACCTTCTAAATGTACAATATTTTTTAGGTTATTTAGGGTTTCCAAGAATGCTTTAGGGTTTCTTACTATCTGTAGAAGCGTAATGTATTTGTGATCAGGCCCAAGGGCGGTAGAACTGAAAGACAAATAAGCTGCTGTCATTCCACATTATCTCAAATGGAGCAGCAGAGAGTGGAATATACTAAATTTGGTGACGTAGTCATCGGTAATGCAGCAGAATTAGAGAAGAAAAAAACCGTTATTCGAGCTGCCGGTCCCGCTAAACTACAGGTTACCGTTATATATTTTCTTAATTTTTTTGTTATTTTACTGTAGCAGGTGTTTCAGTGACATTGTTCAGCTAAAGAAAGAGTTCGAGATTATTTAGTTGCATTCATACCTTGCCAAGATTTAAGAATTTCATTCAACCCTCATAAGATGTTTGTACCCGGTCAAATACCACAATTTCGTTTTGTTTTTTTGCATTTCAAATTTGATAATCCAGCGATCTCATTTATGGTTTAGTATGTGTAAGAGTTGTGATAAGCCTCGATATGCTACATTTTTTGGATCCCTTCAACCTTTTACAACGTTCTATGACATACTCCATATCTCATTTGGATCCTTCTTTCAAACGAATGACTAATGTATGTTAAAGTAAGTGACAAGAATCCCACATGTCCTGCAGGTTGGAATCGTGGCTTTATTCGGAACATGCCTTTTTTTCGCTTGATACACTGGGCTTCCATTGTTGGTCTCCAACCCACCACAAATACATACATTCATTTCAAAAATTCCACCATCCTCTATGCAGTTCATCAAAATTCCAACATAGTTGGTTCAGAACCGTAAGGAAACATACATTTTATTGGTTCCATGACATATTGCATTTAAATGCCCGAGTAGTTAATTCTCACTGATTTTTTGAATGCAATTTGTGTGTCTGCTCTATTCTAATCTAGTAACAGTAACAGCTGCCATATTTTACCATAGACAATGCTGCTCACAAACATTTAAACTCCCACACAAAATAAAAATAAAACCTATTTGTAGAATGCTGCTGCACAATCTATGTGTTGATGCAAGTTTGACACGGGCTCCAACAGAATACAAGAATTTAATCTCACTCATTTTAGAATCCCTGCTGGAAGGAGGATTCTGGGTATGGAAAACTCACGAGATATAACTCAGGGTAAGTATGTGGCCTTAATAACCTTTTGGAGGAGGAATATGAATCTCTTAAAACCTTGGAGTTAACCAATGTGACCTGGGAAACAAATTGAATGTTAACAATGGTTATAATCTAGGTGGAAGAATTTACAAGATGGGTATTCACAATGATTATTAACAAGGTGAGTTTTGGATCATTAAAAAAACACAAAAGAGAGGGAAGGGTAGGGCAGAGCAGAGATTCAGATATCTGTCCTATCTTGAAGTTAACCATAAAATAAACATTGCCAACCTGATACGAGGGAAACCAAGACTTAAAGAACCTATCTCATTACTCAAATCCTCACAAATCTTGGGTGAGAGTCTAAGGGAGAGTGAATATTGTTCTTGCATGCATGAGATTAAACTGTGAACACAACCTAAGTTCGTTCTTCACAATTTATGAAACTACAAGAATGATTGAAATGACAAATAGTCCAATTCAACCAAATTCACAGCTAATTATAATGAAATCAATTCAAGACTACACACAAACATTCAATTCATCCGAAGCTACATAAATTGCCTAAGCACATCTAATGAATCATGCATAAACTGTGATAAAATGCTTTCTTAAACTGCACAAATCAGCTTATGCTCAATTTGCATTCATTAATAAACAACAAGCTTTCAATGTTTAACTCTTAATCTAAATCAAAACATAACATTCATCTAAATAACTGAGAAGGGGAGATGCATAGCTGCACAAGTGAAGACAGTGACTCCTTGCTTTGCTTGCAAAATCAAATCTAATTAATAGAAGGGTCTGATACAGTATTTATAGCAAACCATTGGTGGGACACAACCTCACCACGCCTACATGTAGACTAATTATAGAAAAACAACTAACTACAACTTACAGAACTGTTTATAGACCTTAGACTATTCCTAGAGTTCTAATTTCATCCAAAGTGGCGTCTAAGATTGGAACTTGTGAATTTTCATTGTATGTTTTTAAGTCTCCACTTTGAGTGCCAATTTGAGTTCATTGTGTGTTATAATCAAAGCTCTACTGGTAAGCTCAAACTCAGATCATCCAGTGGTCTCGAAATGTCCATTTTGTGCTTCTTTGTGATCATGCTGATTTCTCTTGTTGATCTATTTGTGCCATGTTCAAATTTGGATTCTCTTGCGCTATATTTTGGGTTCTCTGTGACTATGAAATACAATTGGGGACCATGCGTGTCTATTCAAGCTTAACAAAAACTCAAAAATGCCTCTAATTCCTATTTAGTCACCAACTCACATTTATAATGGAGATTGCATGAGAAAACGAATTCCAGAAACTTCAAACATGAACTACTCCTCACATGCGCCAAAAAACCTATTGGGACCCACACCATCCGAAAGTACTCTTCAAGGGATTTCCAACAAGAATAGTCTCACAATGTTTTGAGTTGTTTCGTGAAAGTTAAGGGCTCCTAAAATCCTCATAGTCGTGTCGATTATGTTTTCCCCGTCTTTTTGGCTGTCAAGTTTAATGTGCTAACCCTAGACACGTGTTTGCATTTTTTGTTCTTTTGCTTTGCTGTGGTTGGACCATGTGTCACCCTTTACGGGTTCTCAACTATCTCAAGCTTTTGACCTCGTTGACCTCTTTCTCTATGTACTCGAATTCAAAGATTTTCATTGGTCCACATGGACCAATAACTCGCTCTCAACTTGGCTGTGATTGGGCCATTTGTCACCCTTTACTGAGTGCTTCTAACCTTTTGACTTTTCAATTCTGACACTTTGAACTCCCCATTAATTGAAGGCTCATAATTGTTTCTTGTCTCGTGAATCCTGCCACCATGGTTGGTCCATGTGTACACCTTGTTATGTGCTTTCGGGGAGTCGAAGCCTATTGACTTTGTTGACCTCTTTGTTACGAGTTTGGTGAACTGTAGATCCCACATTGTTCCAAGTGGACCAATAATGTGTCTTCAATCTTGGGCAACAAGTTATCCGGCCTTGTGATAGGTGTCACTCTTCACATGCCTCTGCATTTTAAAGCCTTCTCCACTTTGCTCGACTTTTCAACTATTTCATTACCCTGATTTTCCGGATAACTACCACGTGTTCCCTGCCTCAGTGAACACCACAAAACACAAATAAACTGAGAAAGCACTTTTAAATTACATAAAGCCCAAAATTAAAACCAAACAAAGCCCGAATTTTGATAAGTGTTTTCCCTTACGGGTTCTTAAGCGTATAGGTGTTTTAACAAACTTAAAACACAAAGGGACGTTCACGGGAACCGAAAACACATGATTGGTCTGAATTTTAGTTGGGTTTCTCTCTCTCTTTTGTATGATTTGATATATATGGGCTCGCATAATGCAGTTTTTTTGTGGCATTTTAAAATGTGTTTGAGACCAAATTAATACCAAGATGGGGAGCTAATTTTTCCAAGTATTTAAAGTTAAGTTTTTTGGGATCCCCTACAAACATGTATAAATACGAAAATAACCTAAGGAGAGTTTGTGAAAATAATGGAAAATCAGTTTTGAATTTTTTCCAACTTTCTCTTCTTCTTCCCTTTGTTTCTCATTTTGTGTTCTTTATTTCTCTTCTTGTGTTCTTTGTTTCATTTGGTTTAACACATAATTACCTAAGTCTCGGGGACGGGGTATGGAGGAATGGGGTTTTTGGGATACAAAAAATTTCCTAAATTTTGGGGACAGCAAGGGGACGACTATTAAAATAATATATAAAAATAAATATTTCAATATTTTAAACTTTTTCAATAACATTTAGGGATTTAAATTGTATTTAATGTATTTTTAGGTACTTTCGGGATTATAATTGAATGCCCTTGGTAAAAATAACAACTTTTTAATAGTTAAAACATCAGAATTTTTTTGAAAGATTTTAAAAAAATTGGGGATGTCCCCTCCAAGTCCCCAAGTCCCTGAAACATTCGGGACGTCACCAAAATCTAGGGGATGCGTCCCCTCTTAACACTGTTTTAACATCAATTTCTCCATTTCTATTGTTTTTTCAATCATTTCAAGAAGGGCCCCACTTTCTCGTGTGCAAAGTAGGGGTGTGTTGTGCACAATAGTATGTTTCTTTTACACTTCCTTCTTTACTTTGTTCATCTACAATTTAGTTGTAAATTGCTCGGTTCTCCTCTCGTTGAAGATTGTACACTAAGAGTATTGCACACTTTCCATAGTTGTCTCAAAAACGTGCCCAATATATCGGAAACGTGCTTTTCTCATATGGGTGGGATTTTTGACCCATAGGTTTATGAGACGGTTTTGGCCCATGGTTTTGATATCCACGGTTTTGTAAGACTACTTAAGTAGTCTACTTATGTGGTTTTGTGCATATGGTAGGGTTGATGTAACATAGCGAGATGTGTCCAATTCGTGTGTGAATTTCAGAGTTTGTTGAGCATAGCTCAAGCAGATTTGGGTATTGTATTGAGAGAGTGGTGGCTTGTAATAAAATCAGCAAGTGATTCTTGGTGGACGTAGCCCAAATTGGGTGAACCACGTTAAATACTGTCTCTATGTGTTGTGTTATTTTTATTCTGCACTTTTATTTGAGATCTCGTAATATTTTCTGCATATTAGTTTCTACTGTTGCGATTTTGTGAGGGATTGTTCCGCATATTTTATCCCTTATTTCCTAACATTTTTAGATTCAACCATGCTTAATAAAAACATACATACCCATATATTAATCCAACCACCTCTAGAATTTTCTTTTATGGCTATATCCTAAAAATACAATATTGTAGATCAATCGATGCTTCGCAGCAAGCTAAATACATACTAGATTATTCTAATATGTTATTTTTTTATATAGAGTAGCGGGAGACATTAAATGTCTTGTACTGACTAGGCAAAAGTTGAGTAGGTAGAGCTATCACTTAGGGGGTAGCCTGTGAAAGTCCAACTTATAATTCCAACACTCCTTTAAGCTTGACTTCCTAGATCAATGACTCCCAAAATTTCTCTTAGTCTCTCAAAATTCTCCTTTGCCGATGGCTTTGTGAAAATGTATGTGAATTGATCGTCGACTGCAAAATTGTAGATTTATTTCTCCATCATTAACAAGCTCTCTTATTAAATGATATTTAGTAGCAATGTGCTTGCTTCACTATGAAAGATATTATTCTTTGAAAGTGATATTGTTGAATTGTCATCACATAAAATGTTTGTTGCTTCTTCTTGCCCTTGCCTCAATTCGACATCATTTTTCTTAACCAAACCGCTTGACATGCTGCTGATTTGGCTGTGATATGCCTACGCTTCAATTGTTGAAAGTGAAACATCGGTCTGTTTCTTTAGAGCCCAAGATGCAGCTCTAAAACTGAAATGAAATACATAACTAGATGTGCTCTTCTTGCCATCAACACTTCTTGTCTAGTTACTTTTTATATATCCAATCAATTTTGAGATCATCTAATGCGTAATATACTGCTATCAGAAACGCCTAAAGGGCTCACGTTTACGCTCGAAACGTTTGGAAACGTGAAACGCTGGGAACGGGGAAACGCCAAAAATGTTTCCGAAACGTTTTTGGCGTTTCCAGCAGTTTTTGCTTTTAAAAAACGACTTTTTTCAAAAAAAAAAAAAAAAACCTTGCTTTAAATGAACCCTAACCCTAATACAACTACCTAGACTTGCTAAACACACTTCCTAAAAGCTATATAATGACCTCTTGGGTCCATTCTAAATCACACTCTCATTTTTCTCTTGCTAAATGAGTACTATGCATATATATATATATATTTTATTTTATTTTTTAATAATATATCATGCGGACGTTTCCGTTGACGTTTCGTATCCAAGGTTTTTGAAAATTGCCGTTTTCGCGTTAGTTTCGTTTCCGTTTCTGGCAACATAGGTAATATACGATGCCATAATCTTTTGTTCCATTGATATATCTCAAATCCTCTTCCTCGCTTGCATATGTGTGTCTTTTGGAGTTTCCATAAACTTGGAAATTAAACTTGTGTACATTATGTCGACGTTGTGGCTGTCAAGTATATCCTGCTGCTAACTAATCTTATGTACAAGGTTGGATCTACATTGGTGTTGTTATCTTCTTTGCTCAATTTCAGACTTGTAGCCGCATGTGTTCATACTTGATTGCAATTCATCATTCTAAATCTCTTCAAAACATCATTAATATACTTTGTTTGACATAAAAATCCCATCATTGGTTTGATTCACCTCAATGCCAAGAAAAATTCTTATCAAAAGTCTGTCATTCAAAGTCCTTCATTGTTGATTTGAACATATCAAATGACAACTTTTCCATAAACATGAAGTCATCAATATACAAACATACAATCAAAATCTCACCTTGTTTATTCATCTTGATAAAAGGGCCGGTTCACTATTGCATTTGCCAAAACCATTGTTTAAAAGTATGAATCAATGCGGCTATACCAAGCTCTTGGAACTTGCTTGAGTCCATACAAAGCTTTATTCAATCTATAAACTTTATGTTCATGACCCAAAATCTCATAACCTAGTGGCTGCTGCACACACACTTCTTTCTCCAATACTCTATTCAAAAAAGTTGATTTGACATCTATTTGGTAAACCTTCCATCTATGTTTAATTGCTATTGCTAAGGCAACTCTTCATTGTATCCAATCTAGTCACCGGGGCAAATGTCTCAAGATAATAAATCTTTGGCTGTTGCGAATAGCCCTTAGCAACCAACCTTGCTTTGCGCTTCTCAACTTTTCCATCAACATTATACGTAGTCTTATAAACTCACTTCATGCCAACTATGTCTCTTTCTGCTAGTAGGTGCATAAGATCCCAAGTATGATTCTTGTAACATCAATTTCTTCATCCATGGCTTTTAGCCAATTCCCATTCTCAATTGTTTTTTCAAAACATATTGGATCAGCTTCAATAAATAATGCAAAATCATATATCAAATCATCATCTTGAACACTTTGGATTACCCCATATATTTCCTATAAGCTTCTCTTCTTTGGTTTTGGAGAGGGTGTTAATGTCCCTTCTTGTTGTACTTGGTGGAAGAAGATGGAACATGGGCTAGTACCATTCTGCTGTTGTGTATATCTTGTTGTAAATTGCCTCTTGATTCCATTTGCTTTGCAAAAATTCAGAAATTCATTTGATAAATACTCTCCTCCTGTATTAGTTCTCAACATTTTTAGAAAGCGTCCAATTCTTTTCCAAACAAAAGCTTTAAACTGCTGAAATATCTTTAAAACTTCTGATTTCTGTTTTAGGAAAAACACTCAACTTTCTGCTAAAATCATCAATGAAAGTCATATATGAATGCACAATCTCAAAAGGAGCTCTTGCTTTATATGACTTACCAATAGGGAATGCCTTTCTATGATGCTTCCCAAGAATACAGCCTTCACAAGCCTTGTTGGGCTGCTCAATCAAGGGCAAACCTTTTACCAATGTTCTTTTTGTACAAAAAAGTTCAAATTGCAGGAACTTAAAAGCCCAAATCTCAAATGCCATGACCATGATTGATCTTTCAAAACAACTCTAAAAGCAACATGCCATCCATCCTGAATTCTGAAAGGAAACATCCTATTGTTTGTCATTTGCATTTTTGCAATCAGCTTGTTACTTTTATTTCTATCCAAAATTACATATGCTCGATTCGCAAAATACACTTTACATCCTTTTTATGCTAGCTGCCCATTGCTAATTATAATATGTTTAAGACCGGAAACAAAATACACATTTGTGATATGCTTCCTCTCTCCTTGTTTTGTTTTAACATTTATGCCACATTCACCCATGACAAACACTTTGATATTGTTCTCCAATTTCACTTTTGATTGGGTTGACTCATCAATGCTTGCAAACATTTCCTTATTACCACTCATGCGATCACTATAACCATTATCTAAAAACCACACTTCTTTTGTAATCTCTTCAGCTATATTGCAAGTAATAAAAGGTGGTCCACTATTTTCATATTCAATTTCACTTTCTTTTGAATAGTTTGCACTTTATTTATTCATGTCAGATTGCTGCTTCTTACATCATTTGCACGATGTCCAAATTTCTTACAATAATGACATTGGACTTGATATTTGTCATACCTTTGACCTCCATGTGAATAGTTGTGGCTTCTGCCTTTACCTCTTCCACTTGCTGCATAAAAGTTTGAATTTGTTCTTCCTTCTTCGTGAAAAGTGTTTTTTCTTCCACCTTTAGAAAAGTCTTTTTCTCTGCTTCTGCTTCCTCTTCTCTTTCAAAACTTGATGACGTTTGTTGAAATTCACTTCTTTTGCTCCTTTCCTTAAACGATACTTGTGATTTGAATGTGTGATTTGAGGGACTGGCTGTTCTATTCAGCCTTTGCTCGTGTTTATATGGACCCCATGAGTTCATCAACAAACAACTTAGTCAAATGTTTAGATTCTTCAATAGCTACAAGTTACAACTACAAAATCAAATCTTGCAGGCATAGTCATTAAAATCTTCTCCACAACTGTAATCTTCTGTTGTCTCTCCATGATACCTAATTTGATTTACAACACCCATAGCACAAGTGGAAATACATCTGCAAATTTTGATTCCTTCATTTGCAAATTCTCTCCTCAACATTTGCAATTTCACTAGTTTATCTTTGTTTGTTCCTTGATAACCAGTTAGTGCTCTTCATGCTTGCTTTGATCTGGTTGTTTCTGCAACTCTTGGGAATATGGACTCATCCATTGCACGTTGAATGAAGAACATAGCTTTAGCATGCTTCCCTATTCTCCATTAATAAATCCTTCTCAGCTTGTGTCAAAGCATTATATGCAGCCCAATCTGCAGGCTCAAAGAAACTATTCTCCACCAATTCCCAAACTTCTTGTGAACAAAACAAAGTTTTTATCATGATACTCCAGTAATCAATAATTTTTTTCATTAAACAGGGAATCTAAGGTTGAGTGAGACTGCTACCCACATCAGCCATGCTGAAACAATTCTTTGAAATACTTCATACTAGCTTTGATATCAATTTGAAGGCAATTTGTGTGTCTGCTCTTTTCTAATCTAAAAATAGCTATATTGTATTTTACCATAGATGATGCTGCTCACAATGTAGAATGCTTACAGACACACACAGAAAATACAAAATCTATACACACAAAAATTACAAAATGTATTTCTTGAATGCTGCTGCACAATCTATGTTCCTTTTACACTTTCTTCTTTTCTCTGTTTATCTACAGCTTAGCTGCGAACTGCTGTATTCTGACATACATACCAGTATATAAATGCAGCAAGCTCTAGAAGTTCACTTTTACAGCTATATCCTAAAAAAAATATTCTAGACCAATTGATGCTTCTACATTAAGTTAAATACATATGAGATTAATCTAAAATGTTACTTTTTTTATATGGAGTTGTTGGAGACATTAAATGTCTTGTTACAGCACTGTGGGCCACATCCAAGCATTCGAAGTGGAAGTGACAAATGACTCCCTTGTACCAATAGTCTTGAGAGCTCTGCCCCTCTGCCTACAAGATTTTTGTGACCACATTGAATGTCACTGGACAAACACCAATATTTGAGAAGCTGGTTAATATGTTGCAGTAGGAAGAATCCATGCATAGTGCAAAGAAAGAAGAAGAACACGCTCTTACGTTAAATTAGAAGGGTAAAAGTCCCACAAAGCCTTTAAAACAATCCCCTGAGTGGAATAGTTAGTGGAATCAACATGAAGACAAACATTAGAAAGTCTACCTAATTTGTGGTAGAAAAGGCCATGAATTGAAAGATTGTTGGTACGGTACAGTCCAATAGGGCTCTTCAAGCAACAAGAAGTCCAATTCATAGCAATCATCATAGGGACAACAAAACAAATCACAAGGACAAAAAAGGGGAATCGGAAAAAGAAATTGTAGCAACAAGGCAACATTGCCGAACATATTGAAACCCTTAAATGAGGACTTTGTATATGTTGCACAATATCATTAGGAATCAACTTCACAAAGTTCTTTTTAGTATGTTGACTCGAGACCCACCCGACACATGATTGTAAGAAAGATTGGTTCTATAGTTTGCATGAGACACCTAATAGAAACCATGTCTCTTTGGGTGATGATACATTCTATTGTGTTCAAAGCATTGAGGACATTTCATTACCACTTGAAACACATGACTGAAAAATCACTGAAGTATTGTATGTCCCATGGCTCACCAAAAATATTCTCTCTGTAAGTCAATTAGTAAATTACTAGAACACAACCCTAAGGTTGATTTTGATTGCAAGCGTGGTAAAAAGATGCTCTTCATCAGAGATAAGACAAAAAGCTCAAAAATTGTTACATGAGCATATGGAGTTGGGAGAATCTAATTTTATTATATTCGGAAAAAATTCAGAACTTCTTGCTAAAGATTCAGACTCAACAAATTTGTGGCACCGAAGATATGGGCATGTGATTTTTGGATACTTGGTTGTATAGGTCATCATTATATGGTGAGAGGACTACCCACACTAAAGAAAAGTTCAAATATCTACCCTAGCTTTCTAGTAAGAAAGCAACATAGAGCACCATTTGGCAGAAGTACATTTAGAGCTTCAGGAAAATTGAATCCGATGCATATTGATCCATGCAAAGCCATGAGACCTAGTCACTAGGGGTTTCAGTATTTTCAGCTCTTTTTTGATGACCACTCACACAAAATGCGGGTATATTGTTTAAAGACAAAGGACCAAACATTCGAGAGAATTCAAAGCCTTTGCGGAAACAAAATTTGTCGTAAAATTAAAATTCTCCGCTTAGATTGAGAGGAAATATACTAGTAATGAATTCTTGACTTTTTTGAAAGAACACGGTATTCGTCGACAACGATTGCAAGATTCCATAATAGAATGGTTTCACGAAAGACAAAACCACTCTATCATGGAAATGGAATGTTGAGTTTGATGCGGTGTTCCATGGGGATGTGTGTAATGTCCCCTTAGGGTAAATAAAGAGAATTTGGAAAATCCACACAAATCCTTATCCAAAATTATGACAGCAATCTGATTTTTATTTAAAACCCTTACAAAAAAAAATACAACAATCTGAAATCTTCCTTTATTCATCAAATAACCACAAAGCAACAATACCTAGAAGGCCCAAAGCCTTTAGGAACCCTCAAGGCACATGTATATGCAAGAAAATAATTTTTTAACAAAGATCTGAATTTATTTTTATTTATTTTGCAACTGAAAATGGAAGATAAAAACAATTGACCGTTTGATACAAAATCTGAAGATTGGAAGGTTGGAAATGATGCCCTAGGGCAGATTTAGGCCTTGTGCAAGCCCTAGCACCAAAAATAACCTTTTCACAACTGAACTAGCCTCCTAAGGGATTCATTCCACCTCCCTACAATTTCGCCCAGCCCTAAAATTGTGCGAAAAATTGTCCCAAGCAAATATCACCTGATTGGTGGTTGTTCCAACACAAGAAACTCTTGAAAATATGATCTGCAAATGATGCCCTAGCTACCATTTTTGAAATTTGATCCAAATTGTGCCTTGGCTGATAATTCTGATCTGATCTTGCAAATTTGTTGATTGTAAGCCCAAATGTAGCTCTTGATTGGAACTACCTCAAAAGATTAGTGGGTTTTCATCCACAAATCTGAATACACTAGAGGGTTTTCATCCTCAGATGTGGATTGCAAAGGAGGGTTTTCGTCCTCAAATGCAGAAGTTGTAGCAGCAGCTCAAACCTTCAATGTCCAAATAGATGAGAGTAAAAAGATGTGTCCAAATGACCCCTCAACACTCTTTTATAACTTTACTTTCACTTTTCCCAAGGAAAAGCCTCCAAAAGCAACTTTCCATTTCTATTCCTTCGTTATGACTTGCTTTTTCGAAAGTAACTTTTATAATAATAAAACTTTATCAAAAGTTATTTTTATAATAATAAAACATAAGTGTCTTTTATAAAGTTACTTTTTCGACACTTAAGTTATATTATTAATTTATCATACTTTATTTGAAAAGGGGACATGACAATCCGCCCATCCCAAAAATTGCTTGTCCTCAAGCAATGACTGATCCAACTCTTCAATTCCTTTTGATTGAACTACTTTGCAAATTCCAGGATCCCAATTCAATATCAAGAAATCTTCACTATGATTCCGCTGCACCCTCTAGTATAATTGAAAACTGAAGATTCTAAACCAGAAATCACTTCTTGCCAAACTTCCTTGTGCAACAATATTATGATCATCTGGTTTTTCTTTGAAAACTTTATCATTTCCTATAATTTTATTCTGAAACTTCAGCCAAAATTGAAAAATCTGATCAATATATGTTTGTACCTTAACTTGGCCTTCAAATGCTTTGTACTGAAATTTTGCTCTTCTCTTGGTTTCTCAAGTTCAAGGCTTTCCACCTTAATTGCATCCTGAAAATCGTTGGAAAATTCCAACTTTTCTTGCTGTCCTCTGGCTGAAAACTTTTTATCAAGTGCAAATTTCAGCTCCAAAGAATGACCCATGAGCTGCAACCACTGAACCCTGTTAGTATTTACAAGTTCCTTATATTCAGCAATAATAATTTGGCACTTACCATAGTTTTGACCCTACTTATGTCTAGAAATATCTCCTGGATCCCATATTAAAATGTGTAAACACCTTTGGGCAATATGATCTCTTGTGTTGGCTCATATCAAAATGCTCCCTAAAGTGTCCTTCAATCCTCAAATTCACTATCTCTACTTGTCCACTTGTTTGTGTGTAATAACTAATTCCAAAAGTGAGCTTGGTGCTAGATAAGCAAAACAACTCCTTCCAAAAAAAGTTGAGAAATCTGCCATTCTTATTACTGATAATATTTTCACATAAACCATCCAGCTTAAACTCCTCTCTAAAAATTAACTCTGCCACTTGATGTGCTTTGAATTCCACATAAATAGCAAATAAGTATGCATACTCACTTAGCCTATCCACAACATAAATGCAAACTTTATCATGTACCTTGGGAATACTGAAGTCCATGGACACACTTTTCCAATCTTGATTGGGAATAAGCAAGGGCTGAAACAAGTTTCCCAAAAGACATGCTTTACCTCATTCTGTTGGTGGGTGATGTACTCCCTGACGCATTGGAGATCCTCCTCAAAGCTCCTCCATGAGAATCTCTCTCTTATATATCTACCAATATTGTAGGCTCTAGAGTGTCCCACCATGGGTGTATCATGCAAGATCTTCCACATTTTTGTTTCATCTTTGATTCAAGCAATGGAAAGATTCTATCCTTATACAAAATGGGTCCAGCTGCTAGCATATACTTGTCATCCTTCACATTTCCTTTTAAGATGTTAGCAGCAAATGTTTTCTTGACACATTCTACCATGATAGAGACCTCCCAATCATCATAAATGACAAAACAAAGAATGGGCATTCTAGAAAAAATCATCAACTACATTCTTTTCCCCCTCTATATCAAAATCATAATCTGAGACTTTCCTTACCCCTTTCTGTTGTTGATCATACAAGTCAAGTTGTCCCAAGAAGAACTTCAACCCATGGTAGTCTATCTCAACCACACATCCACCACAAACTAGATGTTTTCTGAAATTTGCCAAAACATGCATGATGGCAAGAATTTCCTTGTCATATATAGAGAAACTATTTTTGAATCTTTCAACTTTATGCCCTTAATTTTAATGGAGTCCCCATTTTGCATTAAATTACCTCCTCCTGAAACACCACCTTCTACCACAAATAGTTGTGAGAAATCTGAAATGGAAAATACAAGACATGAGCTAAAACCTTCTTAAGCTTATCAAAAGCTTCTTGAGTTCTACCCCTCCATGCATGAGCTCCTTTCTTTGTCATTTTGGTTAAGGGTGCTGCTATATGTGAACATCCCTTAACAACCTTTCTATCATAGCTGCATAAGCTAAAGAGTCTCCTCAACAGAGTTAGTGTGATAGCGGATGCCCAAACTAGACAAACTTGAATCCTCTTATCATCCACCTGCATACCTTGGTCATTAATGACATGGCCCAAAGATGGAATCTTTGTGACCACAAACTCACACTTAAATTCTTTTACAACCAGAGCCTGTTGCTCTAGAATTCCCATGATCAATTTTAGGTGCCTTAGATGATCCTTCCCTGTTTGGCTACATATAAAAATATTCTCAACAGATATCAAAACAAATTGTCTCAACTGACCCTTGAATACCTGATTTACCATAGATTGGACAGTAGCTGGTGTATAAGTCAAATTGAATGGCATGACCAAGAACTCAGTGTGTCCAATAAGACATCTAAAAATTGTCTTGTGCACATAATCCTTGCAAACAAAAATTTGATGGTTGCTAGATCTCAAATCAGTCTTTGAGAAATGGGGAGTAATAATGGCATGCTTACAACCAATGTTCAACTCTATGGCATATTGGAAACCTCTATCTAATAGTGATCCCGGGACATATTATTGAACACCAAACTATGTTGTATTGGAAGCCTTTGAATATCAACATAAAGACTATGTTGCTTACCAAAAGATGAAATAGTTTGCATGCTCTCCACCACAAAGCAACTTGCTGTCCAAGCAACTTGGAATTGAGAGAAAAGATCCTCTTTCCATTTTGTACCCTTCAAAAGATCACCCGGATCCCATATACAAAAACAATCTTGAATCAAAGAGTCCACATGCCCCATATTGCACATTGTATCCCTTACTCTATCACCCATTTTAGCATGCTTTTCATGAGAACAAGAATTTTGCAGTGACATAGGATGAAGCAACAAATCTGAATTATGATCATCATTTCCATACCTTAGACTGCCAACAAGGAGCTCACCTTTTGGAAATTCGAAGGATGGTGCATGTTCCTCCATGGTTTGCTTCCTTTCAGTTTCTTGCAACTCTGATTTTTCTTCTTTCTCATGCTCCACTAACACAATTTCTTCCTTGACCTTTGGAGGTTCTGTTGTATCTAACTCTTTTTTTGGTTCTTCATCTAACAACACTTCTCCATGTCCTTTGCCTAGACAACTGTGGTTTGGCTCCCAAGGTTCTTTGTTGTCCTCTTTATGAGAGTTCTTGTGCAATTCAGCTATCATTTTTTTGTTAAGTATGGTTTCAACTTTTCTTCACATTGATCAACCACACTTTTAGCCAATGCACTCGCTGCTGATGAAACTTCCGCTCCTCCTTTCTCACATTGGCCAATAAAATTGTTAGAAGTGGCTGGAAAATATCATCACTCTCATTCGAGTCAATGACATAATTGTTTGCATTGATGCAATAATATTTTTGCATGATTCTTATGAACACAGCAACAAAGAAATGTTCAAACATTTGGAGAATAAGATCATCACATTCAAGATCTAACATTAGAACACAAGATCTGGTTTTTGCCATAGTTTCTAGAATAGTGACCCTCCTAGCAAAAAGGACTTTGATGTCATCTAGACCCTCAAAACTTTCCACCATCAGCTGAAATATTTCCCTCATGGTGTTGTCATTGTATGGCTTTTCCAGAGCTGTTATCCTTGTAATTTCACTAATACAAGTGATAACTACAAGTCTCACAACCGGATTTGAGTGCCTCAACAAGCTTGGGCTTAACCAAATGAGTCATTGATGGATTCATTGCCCAAAACATAGACTTATATTCTGATTGTCTTATCATGGACAAACAATTTGCCACTTCCTCCAAAATATTGAGTAGAACATTTTTTAATGAGGTGGTTGCTCAAGTTTCTTCCCTACTCTGCAAAGCTTTGTTCCCAAATCATCTTTACTCATTAACTCCATGATTTTTGTCAAATACACAAGTTGCAAAAACAATTGTGTTGTCTCTTACCCTACAGGTTGGGAAGATTTGTGCTCTGATACCACTGTAATGTCCCTTAGGGACAAATAAAGAGAATTTGGGTTTCCACACAAATCCTTATCCAAAATTATGACAACAATCTGATTTTTATTTAAAACCCTTACAAAAAAAATACAACAATATGAAATCTTTCTTTATTCATCAAATAACCACAAAGCAACAATACCTAGAAGGCCCAAAGCCTTTAAGAACCCTCAAGGCACATGTATATGCAAGAAAATAATTTTTTAACAAAGATCTGAATTTTTTTTATTTATTTTGTAACTGAAAATGGAAGATAAAAACAATTGACCATTTGATACAAAATTTGAAGATTGGAAGGCTGGAAATGATGCCCTAGGGCAGATTTAGGCCTTGTGCAAGCCCTAGCACCAAAAATAACCCTTTTCACAATTAAACTAGCCTCCTAAAGATTCCTTTCCACCTCCCTACAATTTCACCCAGCCCTAAAATTGTGCAAAAATTGTCCAAAACTGTCCAAAAATTGTCCCAAGAGAATATCACCTGATTGGTGGTTGTTCCAACACAAGAAACTCTGAAAATTGATCTGTAGATGATGCCCTAACTGCCAATCTCTGAAATCTGATCCAAATTGTGCCCTGACTGATAATTTTGATATGATCTTGCAAATTTGTTGATTATAAGCCCAAATGTAGCTCCTATTGGAACTACCTCAGAAGATTAGTGGGTTTTGTCCACAAATTTGAATACACTGGAGGGTTTTTCGTCCTCAGATGTGGATTGCAAAGGAGGATTTTCGTCCTCAAATGCAAAAGTTGTAGCAACAACTCAAACTTTCAATGTCCAAATAGATGAGAGAAAAAGATGTGTCCAAATGACCCCACAATGCTCTTTTATAACTTTACTTTTTTTTTCCCAAGGTTTAGCCTCCAAAACAACTTTCCATTTATTCCTTTGTTATGACTTTTTTCAAAAGTCACTTTTTATAATAATAAAACTTTATCAAAAGTTACTTTTTATAATAATAAAACATAAGTGTCTCTTATAAAGTTAATTTTTCGACACTTAAGCTATATTATTAATTTTTCATACTTTATTTGAAAGAAAAGCTATAAATAAGACTTATACCCTCACTCCAAATCACAATCAAAAATTCGAAGCCGAGTGAGAGCAAAGCCAAAGTGAGAGCAAACTAGAGTAAGAGCATTAGCAAGGAAGAGGGACAACGTTAGCAACAAGTAATAATAAGAGTTAGAGCAAGTGCCAAGTCTTCATTGCTTAACTGTTCAAGTTTCAAGTTTTCGACACGTTCATCAAGTTTAAGGTAAGCTTGACCCATGGTTCTTCATAGTTAGTTTTTATTTCAATTTAGAATCATAAATTGTTCATTGATCGCAACACATGTACAAGGAGAGTCTAGTAGTCCGATGGGATGTAGAGCCAGAGGAGCCATCTCAGATTGATGATGATGTGGCACAAACAAGGTTGGTTGGAATTGGTTTGGAGGAGCTTGACCTTGAGGAGTCTAGCAGTTCGAGTGATGAGGAGTTTGGCGTAGACTTTGGGGATGATTAGACTCATTAGAGGCATTGAGCCACTGGCCAACTGTATTTGAATTTTGAATGTAATCATCATTTTGAATATAAATATTAATATATTGATATTTAACATTTTCACTATTCAATGCAATGTGTTTAGTATTTCAAAGTTTCATTTGTTGTTCCTTATACATTTTTTTAAACTAATTTTTCAAGTACCAAATATACTTTGCACTTTGTATCCCCAAACCTAGGCCCTTAGTCCCTCGTCTTTGAGATTCGTCCCCGTTCCGAGACTCATCCCCCGTTCCGAGACTCTGCGAGAACATTGGTTTGATGAGGCGGGTGGATCGAATCCACCTCCTCACACTCATCCGATTCACGGATCAATCTTGTTGATAATTCGAAGGTGATCGAAGCATGCGATGATGAGGATAATGGTGATGATCATTCGGGTTCTCCAACTCCATCATGCACGAGAATTGTTGAACGCATGTTTAAATGGTATACAAATGTGATATGAGATACAAAACCGGTGGAGTCCCAGGACACATCCACCGTCAAGGATTCACAACATGGCTTGAGAACAAGTCAATTTGGCCACGATGAACACATTTGAATCGTTTGAGCCCTCCATGGTTCGGAAGCCCTAGAGTCACAATTTTGAAAGGATTGCATGAATGCGAGAATAGCAATTATTGATGTTAAATAATATATGGCAGCTTGTAGATCTTCCACGAGGGAAGAAACCTATCGGTTACAAATCGGTCTTCAAGATGAAGTATGAAGCAAATGGCAAAATTGACAAGCACAAGGTAAGACTCATGATAAAGGGGTATGCACGAGAAAAAGACATTGACTTTGAGGAGACTTTTTCTCCCACACCAAGATCAAGACTATCAAAATGATATTTGCTTTGGCTGCACAATTTGGATGGAAAGTTCACCAAATGGATGTGAAAAGTGCCTTCTTAAATGGAGATCTACATGAAGAAGTCTACATGACTCAACTAGAAGGCTTCGTTACATTTGATAAAGAAGAAAAGGTGTGTAGACTCATCAAATCATTATATAGTCTCAAATAGGCTACACGAACTTGATATATAAAGATTGATGAGCATCTTGTTCAACATGGATTCTAGAGGAGTCCTTATGATCCAAATCTCCACCTCAAACAACAAGGGGGAGATTGTGATTGTTGTTGTATATGTCAACTATCTAGTCATCACTAGCAATTCAATGAAGACGATCGATGCGATGAAAAAATATCTTAAATGATTGTTCAATATGATAGATCTCGAGGCTATTGCACCACTATCTTGGACTAAAGTATGGCAAAAGGAGCTCCACTTTTTGTGTCTCAAATGAAATATGCCAAGGCAATGCTTGAGGAGTTTCAGATGATGGATAGTAAGCCTATTGCAACACCCATGGAGGCAAAGATTCAATTGTCTCGTTCAAATCCATCACCATAAGTAAATGCAACTCTCTATTGGCAGTTGATTGAGAGTCTCGTTTATTTGCCTTATACTAGGCCAAACAAGCTATGCTATTAGCTATTTTTCACGGTTCATGCAAGAGCCAAAAATGTGTCATTGGAAAGCAACAAAGCGGATATTGAGATACATAAGGGGTATAATGTACTATGGCCTAAAATACAAGGAAAATGATCAATTCTTCTTGACAAGATATGTAGACTCAGATCATGTAGGAAATATTGATTACAAGAAATCCACTTCTAGATATGTGTTCTTTTTGGGATCTGGTCTAATATCATGGGGGAGCAAGAAACAAAATTTGTTTCTTGATCTTCAACTGAAGCATAATATTGTGCAGCAAGAGGAAGTACTATAATTACATTGCATACTTGAAACACTATGAGTACCACAAAAGCAACCAATGATCTTGTATTGTGACAATGATCATGTTCTTAAACGTGTTTGCAATCCAGTGTTTCATGAACGCACGGAGCACATTGAGGTATAGATTCATTTCATATGTGATCATGTTCAATAACACAACATCCAGCTCCAATTTTACCCATTCGAAGATCAATGTGCAAATGTCTTCACCAAGTCACTTGCACGTGATAAGTTTGAGGCATTTAGAGATTTTGTCTCTTGTTCTCTTGAAACTATGATGAATTAAGGGGGGATGTTAGAATAAATAGGTGAATAGTTAATTGACCATGGATACTAATTTGTGAGTTAATTAGTCACATAGTTAATTGGTTATTTGCGAATATCTTATAAATCCCATTTGTTTTAAAGTGGCTTGGGTGGTTAGCTTTTATAAGAACTTGTTACACATGAAACTTAGAATAGAGATCAGGTGGATTTGTGATAATGATGATCTCCTATTTTATAGAGATCCATATTTGTAACAAGACTGTGTATATAATGCACAATGGATCAATAAAATGTTAATGTTTAATGTTATATATTTTTGGCTTTTAGAGACGGTAGCTTGTGAAAGTCAAGCTTGTAATTCCAACATTTTTTCATGTCTTTCCTTTCTTTCTTTCTTCTTTATCTTTTGGAGATTCTTATAACACTCCCTTTATGCACTGGAATCATGTATTGTCCTCTTCAGTATCATTAACCGTTTTGGCATCTAATGGACATCAATATCTTAATTAAATATAGGTCAACCTTGTGCAAATGGTCATTAAGAATCAGATATTTAAAAATGAATTCTAGAAATTGTTTGAGCAGATCTAGTTATCGGGCAGGGTGTCAGAACCGGATTTTTCACAAGTTTTTTCAGCATTTTCTCCATCTCTACCAGCACGTGTTGCAAATTGAAAATAAGTACCATAATATTGTGTTATACCGGCATTTCAATCTCCAATGCCTTGATAGTTTTGTTTATTAAGTAGGTACAAACAATCCTAGCAGCTAAAGTTCCGAGGCCAGGGTTTTGGCCAATTTGGCATAGTATTATCAACAGTTGTCAAATTTATCTCTCTTATATCTGGCATGAAGCTGTGGATCATTTTTAACCTATGTTGCAAGAAACAAGAAAGAGAGAAACGTGATTGCAAGGGAATCGTGATGAGAAACGAATTTGACTGTAATAAATGAGTTTTCCTATTATATAATTTTTAATATTATTTCTTAAAATCCATACATTCAGCTATACTAAAAGTATTGATATTTTAATTTTAACTTTTTAATTGTTAATAATTTTAAATTTAATATTTGAAATTGAAACTTTAGAAAAAGGTAAAGAATACAAAGAAGGAAATGACCATTTCTGTGGTGTTGCAGTTTCGTGCTGCAAAAACATAAGATGCTTTACAGCCGTTGCGTTTCTTGCTACAGGTTTTTAACACACTCGATGACCCACTTGTAAACTTTGGATTGCTGAATATCCTCTCTAATCCCTTTCTGAATTCATGTCTATGTTTTGTTTGGAAGCCACACCACTGGTCATAATTACCTCCACACCACTGGTCATAATTACCTCACAATCCTTGGGCCTGCTGTTTTGTGTATTTGCTTCTTCAAGCTTAATTTCAATGGTGCTTTCCCCTACTTTGCAATCGGATGGTGGAACGAATTTTCCTTTCTGTTCTGACTTTTGCCAGCCTAGTGACTATTGCAGAGGACCTTTAGTGTTCCTAGGGTTTCACTTGAAGCATCTATCACGAGGGTCAATCTTTCCCATCAAACTCTTAATCAACTTTGTTTTGCATTAATGTTGAAATTTGAAAAAGTTGATATGTTGGTTGGCAATTTAATAATAAATTCTAATGTGGATTCTTCCCAAGTTTTTGTTGGGCAAGCACTTAGTTGTAGTTGTGAAAGATTTTGCCTTTTTAAAAAAAAAATCAAATCAAAATAATTTCAAAGAAAATTGTTTTTTTGTTTCAAAGGTTTTGTGTGCCAACCAGCACCCAGGAATTCGCTTTAAGACAAGATTTTTTTCTAAAATCAATACAAATTAACACAAAATTCTCATATGCTAATTTTGTTCAAATTCTTCACAGGTTATTGCTGATTTTGACATGACACTTACAAAATGTTGCATTGATGGCAAGCGAGGACAGAGTTAAGTGTTTAATCCAATTGACCCATAAAATGAAGTTTTTGATTTAACAATGCATGTACAACATTTGTGGTGCTGATGCTGCTTTGAATTGTCACTAGGCAGCCATGCTCTCTTGAAGCAAGGCAATGCTGAATATGATCTCAAGCGGCAACAGTTATTTGATTATTACCGTCCACTAGAGGTCTGTCCTACAATTGACATTGATAAGAAGACAAAGCTTATGGAGGAATGGTAAGATACTTTTGTTGGTTTGTCTTGTTCCATACATTATTCATTACTCCTGCCCACATGGATTCACATTTGTAATTGCCTATGACTCACATTTGGACTTTTAAAGGTAAATTAGCATGCAAAATGAATTATAGCTATATGGTTGTTCCCATAGTTATAAGACTTGAACTCATCTCTTGCTTACCAATGAAAATCTGCCAAAACTTAGTAAAAGACTTGACTAATGGAAATGAGGTCTTTGACCTGCAAATGAGAGCCCTCTGGTTTTGGGTGGTTGAGTCTCATGCAGAGTTTCTAGCTGAATTTTGGAGAATCTGCTGAAACTGAAAAAGTCAGAGAGAGTCGATCCATTTCAACATTTTTTGGGTCACTTGTCAGTCTGACTTGGGAATATGAAAATTCTTTGAGAGTCTTAACACTATGGATGTGACAAAAAATGCTACGTTTATCTGTTCCTACATATTTATTTAGGTGTTGCATTATCATTCCAGTTTGCCGTATGTAGTTGTTAGGTTCGTAAACACTTTAATGTCATGACAACAAAAGAGTGGCATCAATCTGGGGAAAAAACATTTTTAATAGCTAAATTTCTGTTTGAACTTGGGAACAATTTTTTTCCTTGTGAAACTACGCATTAAAAGGTTTCTAATAATATAAATGTGCTCAGTCTTGATAAGAACACCAGAAAATGCCATGTTAACCCTATTTTCACCTTGCTGACCAGAGCTGATGTCTTCTCATTATGCATCCAATAGCATTGGTGGAGAAGTATATAAAGACAAGTCAAATGGTTCATTTTTCTAGGCAGTGACCAATTTTACTCTCTTCTAGTTGGCGAAAATGGTTTGGTAGAAGCAAGACAACAGTGTGTAGATTCAAGTTGATGTCAGTGTGACTACAACATGACATCAACATGATGTGAGCAACTTGATAACAGTCTTGTGTGCCGTAAAAACTGCTCAGATTATTGATTTAGCTTGTGACATCAGCAATCATGTCTTTGACTGAATCTGATTTTGTTTGTAGCGATTAATGTAGCATTGGCTGTGATAAGTGGTGTTTTCCTTGAATAAATATTGTTTCCCAAGTAGTTCTGTTTGAGTGTTATTGATTGTAAGATGTGTTTTTGAATGTTATTGACTCTAATAATGCTCTTGGACTGCTATAAATGTTATCGCTATAAATTGCTCGTGTTATTCTTTGCTTTTTGTGCTAAATTTTGAATATAAAAAGCCTTTAGGCCAAATCAAAATTCAGTCACCAAAGCCTTTTGGCCAACCAAAGAGGCTTTGTCCACCAATAAAAGCTGTTAGGAATAAGTAATGTAATGTCTTGGAAAAATAGAGAATCTCAGTTGTTTGTTACTTGGGGAAGTCAAAGAGACAAGTCGGTTAGAGAAATAAACTAGTGAGCCACAATGACCAAGAGTGTTAAGGAGTGTCCATTTATGGACCTATTGATTTGATAGTCTTGGTTGCCAAAAGGCTCTCTCCCCAATAATCAAGTGGCACAATAACGGGTTTTGGGTAGTGTAAGTACCGCGGTTGTGACTCGTAACAATACAGGGCATCGAGTCGCTAAGGCACTCTTTGACATATGTAATATGGCTGATTCCATCATTCACATTCATATAAAGGAAGATGGAGGGGAGGGCTCAGTTGGGATCAACGGAAAGGGCCTTCAGGCACTCCATCCAAAGTTTGAGGAAAACTATATATAGTTGAACCTCCTCCACCCTTACCATATATATATATATATATATATTCTCTCCATTCTATATAGATTAAGGTTGCGGTATGAATGGCCTTTGTTACTTAGGGGTTTAGGCTACTACATCTCATATGGAATACGAGTGCATGCCATGGTTCTAGTGTGGCTGCAGAGAAGAAATTCAATTTCTTTTGGCCTTTCTTTGGTGAAGTGGGCCGGGCACCTAACTTTATTCCCAGTTATTCCTCCGCCCTCATTTCAAAGATTTTTACTTGATTCCTAGAGCTTCCTCCAATATTGGGACAAGACTACATGACCCATTGAATTGGACCCCCATTTATGCAATTGCCATCCTTGACCCCAACCCTACACTACCCTACTCTATAGTTAAAGGGGGAGGTGATCAAGTGCATAAATGACTTTTGTTGGGGAGTTCCAACATCGGTCCCTTCGGATTCATTTTCCAACATCTTGGCTTATAGAGTATAATTGAGCCAAAGGGAGACTAACTTGAATTCATATTCATTCACATCCTTGGTAACATGTTTGGTTTATGGGATGAGATAGTAGCTCATTACACCAAGCTCGAGGCCTCGTCATATCAGTTGAGTGCTTTCCCATTGTCCTATAAAAATTCAACAAATGTATATCTTCTCAAATCCCTATGACAATTTTTCTTGGCAAGGGGTTCTGCTTATATGTGAGCCTGATTTCCAGCTGAAGGAAAAAAATTGTCCACGAGATACATGCATTGGTACCATCAAACCACTATGGGAGCTTAAAAATTTACAAACAAGTTGAAAAGCTTTTTTTGGGACAACTTTAAAGGAGAGATTGTGATAATTTATCGCAAAGTATTTAGTGTCAATTGATTAAAGGTAAGAAGAGAATCAAGTCTCTAAGACTATCAACAATTCTCATCTATTCTTAGTAGAAAAAGTTTCTATAGATTTCATTAGATGCTTTCCCAAATCTGAAAGTAGAAGTGCCATACATTAGGGGTGGTAGAGAGACTTACCAAGTATGCACATTTTTGGCATGAATCAATGTTTTAAAAATCGGAACCGGACTCGAGACCCAGCCGAGGGTTGGACCAGAACAGAACTGGAATCAGATCGGAACTGGACTGATTTAAAACTTATGAACCGGTTTACTAAAAATACATAAAATATTACAATTTTAATGAAAACAAGAAATTTTAAAGATTCCAAACCATGATTACAAACAATTAGAGACAAAATATGCAAAGTTTGCTCATGCATATACCATGTAAGGGTAAATATAGCAAAACAACACTAAGTGCACTACATATCCGAAACAAAATACATAAACAATGAGGCTCTAAATGGCCTATAGAGTCCAAAAAACAATATGCTACAAACTACTACATGTTTGATATCAATCATCAAACTCAACATCATTGCTCAAAATGGGATCCTCATCCTCATCAATGTCATCATGTTCCTTTGGCTCAGACACATTAGACTCCTCAGGGACATCTGTAGTGGTTGTAGCACAACTAGTGTTTGCCATGTTTGGTGCTATTGGTGGTTCATCATCCAAAGCCATCCACCCCAAGTCATCGAATCAAACACTGACAGGTGACTCTCCTCTACCCATTCTGAGGTTGGATCAATATCATCTAAGACAATGGGATCTGTATTAGGTATCCTATTCAATAATTGGTTGTGCCTTATCCAAAGGTTGTATTGCACAAAGACGAGATCATTTAATCGTTGTTCCAAACGGGGTCTATATAACATCATTTTAGGGTTAGGGTTAGAAAAAGTAACTTAAAAGCTAAAATTGGAAAAAAAAATGTTTTAAGGCAAAACTTGCCCCTCAACTAGTTCAAACTGGTCTAGTACGGAACCGGCCAATTTGACCGGTTCAATACGGAACTAGCCGGTTTGACTAAATTCAAGATGTTTAATACGGAACCAAGTATTGAATCGGGCGTTCCGTCTGATCGTGATTGGTTCGGTTTTTCTAACAATTTGCAAAAAAATTTAATGAACCGGGCAAACCGGTCGAACCAAACCGGAACCGTAACAATTTTTAAAACACTGGTATGAATTTTCTTTTCATGACAAGTACAACAATGTCAGTTTTTATGGAGAATATTCATAAGTTTGATAGGCTTCTGAAGGTCATGGTTATAAACCAAGATCATATCTTTACCTACAACATTGGAAGGAAATGTTTAGGCTAAATGGCACTATTTTGGTGACGATTTCTTCGTGTCACCCCGATCAAATGGTCAGGCTCAGATTGTCAACAATTGCTTAGAATGCTACAACAACAATCCAAGTGTGTCTCAAGCGGCTGCTCTTGGTGTAGATGGTATAGCACAACTTTCCATGCATCTACTAAGGTCCACAATGGCTCTCTTTATCCTCCGCCCACCACTATTTGATATTTGTAGGGTCTCTCAAACAAAAAGAGGCAGAGGAAACCCTTACACCATATCCTTCAAATGCTCAAGAGGAATTTGTAAATGGCACAAAATAGGGTGCAATAATAGAGGAATAAACAAAGGAGTGAGTGTTAGTTTCAATAGGAGACTAGGTTTTCTTTTTTCTCCAAGACTGTAAGGAATTGTTTCTTAAGTAACAAAAATTCAAAAGCACTCACACAAGTTTTGTGGCCCTTATAAGATAATCTGCAAAATTAGTAAAGCGACTTACTTATATTGGAGTCATCACGTTCTTATTGAGGTTCGTCTTGTGTTTTATTGCACAACATGGTCATCATCAAGAACCTTATCATGTGGAAGAATCTGCTTATGGAGGATGCTAACTAGGAAGATAAAAAGATCACACGACATCACATGTAACTCTCAAGATTTGATGAAAATGATTTTTAGAATGGGGAGGACATGGTACACCCTCCTTATTCACACTGTTATCTTCATCATCTATTTGTAGTTAATCACGTGCCACAGATAACCCTAGGTTAGTCTACTTGTAGTTAATCACAAATTTTCATGTAGATAAATCAAATCATTGACAACCTATTTAGAAAAATAGCTATAAACAGATACAAATTGTTGGAACCTCAAAACTACTTTGTTTTGTAAAGTCTCTCCTAATATTAGATGAGCCTGATTAGAGGCTTATGTGTTTTCCAAACCTAATTATGGCCATATATAGGATCACAGGTTAAGAACCAATGTGAAATTGTTATTGAAGTATTGTATTTGGGGTTCAGCCCCTTGAAGTGGCTCTGTTATTCTAATCTTCTCATCTGTTTTCCATGTTCTTCTTTGAAATCATCTATTCATTACCTTTGCAACTGCCTTCTGTCATATTTCCTTCTGTTATTGCCCCAAAAATTATTGTTAGATCTGGAATCTCTGCCATTTCTGCTCTGCCAGTATAAAAATATATCCCTACGTATTATCACTGCTTTTTGTAGTAAAAGATGTTACCGTCTTATCCATATCCAGAGAAAACATCGTTTCATTTTAAGATTTTGCTCACTTTTTACATTCGTTTTTGTTTGTTTCTTCCCTTGTAGCTTCTTATTTCAGGTTTTCTTTTACCACTAAGAATGAGGAGAGTTGGGATGGGGGATCTATCACAATATTCTATTTTCCATCTTATGACTTTGTTTTATGCTATATTTTGATTATTCAGTTTTATTTTGAAGAGGATTATTTTGCATATAGTTAATGTTCTTCAAGAAATTTTAGCTTTTTCCAGGTGTCTTTTACGTGCTTTGTTTTTGCTAGAGATTCATATGTCATTTAAGCATTAATCTAGAATTTCCTTTGATATGGATAATGGGCTGAAAATGTTGTCATCTCATAATTTGCACTAGAATTTGTCAGGCAAAAGAACAACTAATTATTCATTTTGGTCGTTGAAAGTTAATTTTTTTGTTAATTAATTTGGAGGATTTGGGGGAGATGGAGAAATTAGGGCACGTGTATGTAGGAAAAAGGGCATCGAAAGGAGAATTGGAAGTAGAGTATGGAAGAATTTCGGATGGATCTGCAAAGGAAATCGTAAGAGGTTGTTTTAAGGGATGTCTTGGAAAGCCCTTGGAATCGAGTGAAAGATGGAAAAACTAGGGTTAAGAGTGGGGAGATTCAGCAGAGAAGAAAAATCCTGTTCTCTGTACAAATTCGGCGACGGGATTTTGAGGGGACTGAGTCTTGGCACTCTGCGATTGGGGTGGCAGCAACCTCGAGTGAAGTTGTGAAGAAGGAACGGGAGACACTGTTTCAGGTGGAGGCAGCGAGGTAGCTTTCCGGGAAATGAGAGCACAACCTTTCCTGTAGATTCAGCCTGTACATCAATCATGATTTTAGAGGATGGTTTCAATTTAGATTTGAAAGATCTGAGGAAGGGACACTCATATGCTGGATCAGAGGGGAGAAGACCCAATCTGGAGGAGGTAAGGAAAGAAATCAGAACTCATTGGACTGATAAAGAGGTCCAAGTCTGTCTTTTACCTAATAACTCTTTCGCTGTTACATTCTCTTGGTTTAGAAGATAGAGACTATGTTATGGAATACAGAACTAACTGGTTTATGGGTCAAAGGGGTTTATTTATTAAACCACGGTCAAGAGGTTTTAGGTTTTAACCCACAAACAAAAAACACGGATATTCTTCCTGTATGAATCAACCTCTAGGCTCTTCCTAAAAAGTTTTGGGGAGAATGTATTTTCACTGAAATAGGGGATGCCATTGGTCAATACCTGTACGTGGATGAGCAAACAGAGGAGAATCTGAAACATAAAACCAACACGAGAAAAGCTAGGATAGCGGTCTTGAAGAATGTGACAGCCAGGTCCACAGAGTATAACACTCCATTCAATCGGAGGCAAAAAATGGGTTTAACCACTAAACTATGAAAATCTCAGCATCCGCTGTTATGGTTGTCAGCAAATGGGTCACGTCAAGAGGAAATGTCCAAATGTCTGCTACTGCAGAGAGACAGAAGATAATAATAATGAGCGGATAGACGTTTCGGCCCAGAATATGCTTAGAGTTCAGAAGAAGGATGATTCTCATCCGTGTCACCCTTGGTACAGCAGGGAATCCTCTCTTCTAGGGAGAATCCTGCTCAGCAGGAAATAGAACATCAAAAAGAGATTTCTGACCAGTTGTGGGGTTCTCCAAAAGCAAGTGTGTGGCCCGATTTGTCCACAGTAATCAACTCTAGCAGAGTATGAGCAGCTCAAAGATAGTACAAGCTTAGAAGTTAAACACCTGGAAGGAAATGGAGTTCCAAGATACTATCTCAGAAGCTTAAATTGCAAAAATGTATTTTCAGATCTATCGATTCTCGATGAAGAGGAGTCCCAACTTCACAGGTTTAGCATACACAGAAAACTAAAGCGTGAAGTTGTCCTTTCGTCGTTTCTTTGTTTCCTTGCTGTCTGGTGACACTGGTTTTCTGTTTGGGCTTGTTTGAAGCCCTGTTCTGTTTTGCTGTGTTTGTAGGGCTGCTGATGGTTTGCTGCTGGTAAACTTATAGCTGATGGTTGGTGAGCTTTGTTTGTGCGGTCAATGATATATCTCTGACTTGTTGCTGTAAAAGGGTTTAGGCCATAGTTACCTAAGTCTCGGGAACGGGGTTTCCAGGACGGCAAAAAAATTCCCAAATTTTGGGGACGGGAAGGGGGCTATTTTTAAAATAATACTTAAAAATGAATATTTCAATATTCTAACTTTTTCAATGACATTTAGGGATTTAAACTGTATTTAATGTATTTTAGGTACTTTCAAGATTATAATTTGATGTTCTTGGTAAAAATAACATCTTTTTAAAAGTAAAAACATCAGAAAACTTTTGAAAGATTTAAAAAAATTGGGGATGTCCCCTCCAAGTCCCCAAGTCCCTGAAATGTTCAGGACGTCACCAAAATCTAGGGGACGCGTCCCCGCGTAACACTGGATTAGGCCCTTTCAAAACTCACTCTAAACCTTAACTAAAAAAACAGTTTTTTTTAAATTCATTTTATTTTATTTTTGCACATCTGTTCAATTGATTCTCTCTTGGTTGTATCCATTTCTTAGGTCTATCTTTTTATGCAATCTCATAGAATAAAAATGGTACTTATTATGATTTTGCTCATTCTATACGCACATATTTATTCTTCCATCCTTTTTGGCTATTAGATTGGTGCAGCGAAAGGTGATATCAGGTGTATATATATGCTATTTTTACTAATTCTTCAGCTTCTTGTATGATTTCCTGTATTTTGGCATAGATAAGACTATTATTAGCTTTAGAAGAAAACAAATTATGTCATCTACAGACAACATTGCTACCATTCTGTCCAACCCACAAGTGTTCATGCATTCTTCTATTCAAAAAAATATTTGAAGAAAATACTACTCAAACACAAACTAGATAAAGTACAAGAATGTGAAAAACAAATCAAGCTATATAACCCCACGAAATTCTTCTTACTTGGAGGAAATCTTAATCAAGTATCGTCTTGCCTATTTGTTGTTTCTTGACCTTATTTAGTTTGCAGTTTTGGCATCCAATCCCTCATTACCGAGGGAAACATGTAATCCATGTCATAGCAACTTACTCTACTGGTGTTTCTGGCTTGATTTTTTAATCCAAAAAATGACTACTTTGATTAGATTATATTTCATACAATGATGGAAACATTGTTCTTCTGATTTCTGTTAAGCATGATGTTCAGATGATCCTAAAACTAAATGCTTTCCATGCCAAGAGCAGGTGGGAGAAAACTCATGCACTCCTTGCCGAGGCGGTTTGAATTATGCAGCTATAAGGAATTCTGTTGAAAATTCAACGATTGAATTTCGGGATGGTGTGGTCCAGTTGTTTGAGATCCTCGAGGTGGAGACTCCATCCCTTAGCTGGGGTAGCATGCCCTTACCTGGGGTAGCATGTTCTAATACTTCGTTCTGGGCAGATCACAAATTGAAAGTTCTACAATTGTATTTCAGATTCCTTTTAGATTTTGAGGACTCCTTGTTTTCCCATTGCAGAAAATTGGGGTGCCTGTTCTTATATTTTCAGCAGGTCTTGCAGACATTATTGAAGAGGTAATCTGATATATATATATATATATATATTTGTTTGTTTGTTTTAATTTATTTCTTTCAGACTAGAAACATGAGGTTGAACTTCAATGAAGTGATCGAGAAATCAACTCTTGCATGGCAGATCTTTTCCTATCATTTGGAGTTTGTAGATGTTTTGTTGGATTTTGAAAAATTGTTATTACAAATATCTTACATGCCATGAAACCTACTTTTGCCAGGTTATGCGGCAGAAACTCCACAGAAATTTCCAGAATATTAAGGTGGTTTCTAATCGCATGGTCTTTGATGTCAATGGAAATCTCATCGGGTTTAAAGGTACATTCCATGTCAGATGTTAGCATCCTGTTTATTCATAGTTTCAAGCTACACATCTATGCAAGGGTAAGGTTTGCTAATAGCTGGAATTTGCAAGGATTAGGTTAGAGATCTTGGATGTCAAAATCAGTATGTGTTTTTGCACTCAATTACCTTTCCTCAGCCACAAGGTTGTATATCTATTTTTTTACTAGCCAATTTACCCCCTTTTTGGTTTACTGTTTTTTTCATTTATATTTGGTACTAGGTTATTATGATAAAGAGAGATGAAAGGATGCATTTTAATAGTGACAGTGATGGTGATTTGAGATTTTTGTTTGATTGTTATAATACAGTTTGTATGCTGTGAAATCTTTTGCTGCATATTACATGTTGTTGTGAATTGATGTATTGTTTGACAGGCAGGACGATTCATGTATTGAACAAGAATGAACATGCCCTTGAAATGGCTGCCCCAGTTCATGAGAAGTTGGGAAACGATGATGGGCTAGAAAGTGAAGTCAATGATGCTTCTGCTGTCAAGGATAGAACAAATGTCTTGCTGTTAGGGGATCACATTGGAGATCTTGGCATGTCTGATGGTTTGAACTACGACAATCGTATCTCAGTTGCATTCTTGTAGGTTCTATCTTGATTGAGCAATTCTTTTTTTGCTGTGTTTTCTTTAATTAGTGATCTGTTGATTGTCTTTAAAATCTCTATTCTCTATCTTCTGATTCTATATAAATCAATATGTTTTTCAGGAATGAAAATGTTGAGAAATGGATGGAAACTTATAAGCAGGCATTTGATATTGTCTTACCGGTAGGTTATCACATTGTACATTAAATTACAGTTATTCTCATGTGGCCTTGTTTATTTCTTTTGAGTATTTAACTATGTTTTTGATTGTTTGGTTGTAGAATGATGTGCCCATGTGGGAAGTTGTGAAACTTGTTAGAGAACTGTCTTCTTAAGGCCGTTGTAAATATAGGAGTTGGAAGGATACAAAAATATGGTCAATATCTACTTGCGAAAGATCAGGTGAGTTATGTTTCAAGATGCAACATGAGTAGCTGGAATAGTTGGCTCCATCTCTGAAATCCATTACATACACAGTTTTGCATTTTACAAGCCCCATACATTGTAGTCTTCTGTGAAAATCTAGCTTTTTACCATCTGTTCTGACTCAATTTTTTTCAATTGCAGATTGAAAATCTTGCATGTTGATGACTCCCTTGGACAAAAATGCCTTGGGAAGGTTAATTTTGTATTGGAAAATATATTGCAAATTTTATATCCATATTCCATGGCTGGTACATGCAATTTCTGTTAAACATGAATACAGACAAATGTAATACAAGAGTATATTCTCCCTTTCTTGTGTTACAACCATGTGTTCGGAGTTTTTGATAATTTTGCTTTTTTTCATTGTTATTTGTATACATGAGCAATGATGAAACATGGATACTCGGTGTTTTCAAGGGGACAGATTTTGCATATTTATGGTATTAGAAGACTTAAGGATAAGATAGAGAAGTCAATATACAACATTTTTATGGTTGATTGATATTTAAAGTGCACATTTGTTTCAGTAATTATAAATATCATGGCATTAAAAGACTAATACTGATGGGGACGGGTTTGCCTGTTATGGCAATAGAAGACTAAGATTAAGATAAAGTCAATGTAATTAATAGTATTGATGCTCGACTGATATTTAAAATGCTCATTTGTTTCAGTAATATTGCATATCATGGTATTAATGGGTTTTTGCACATTATTGATGTTTGACTGATATTTAACATTCTCATATGTTTCAGTGATAATGCATATTATGCTATAAAAATACTAATATTGAAGTAGGAATTTCAAATACAAAGATTTCTTTTTCACGATATAATTATCACTCAATTTAGACTTACCTATTGTGCTTACTCAATTTAAACTAAAGACTATGGATAGCTGAAAATGAGGTAGATTTTATTAGTTGAAGTTCATAATTGTGTACAAGGCCTTGCATGGAATTTAAAGGAGGTAAATAACAACGTAGAACAAGTTTATGCAAGTTGAATTTGTTTAGTAGGTGAAAATGCATGGAAGTTTTTGTCACGCTCAATGTTGTATTTACCATAAGTATTTGAAAGTAGTTGTCATGCTCAATGTAGTCTTTGCCTTAAATGTTTGAAAGTATTTGTCATGATCAATGTGGTATTTACCTAATATGGGTGCATTGTCTAAGATGCCTGCATTGACGCTTTACAAAGCACTAGATAATTCCTATTGTGCAAAATTTACATAAACCCTGACAACGAGTAATGTTATGGCCACAGTAAGGTCTTCGCTACAAGGAGAAGCTATTACTGCACATTTGAATTGCTAAAAGAAAGCAAGAGGCCAAATGCCCAATAGAGGAAAAAAATTAAAATGGACACACACACACACACACACACATTTATACATACTTTTGAGTACATGCGAATGCAAATTGGGATTTGATGTACAAGATGATAAGCCTGTAGAGATTTTGGAATTCAAATTTGCTTGTATATATCACAGGTTTACCATTACTGTCCATTTCCAATCCATACTCCTCTACATGGGGCCTGTATGACAACAGATCTTCTTCAGCTTCTATTCTGAAGTGTTTTCTAGCAAAAGTTCACAGATTAGACTCCATTATAATAGGCAACTACCCATTTCATATTTTATCGGTAATATGCACTTATGTTCTGTCAAACTCGGAGATTCGGAAAAGGATATTGAGAACATACAAAATAACCCTAAACAGATTTTGTTTGTGATACCTTGATAGACATTTTGCTATCGGTCTTATACTCTTATGTACTGTCAAACTTGGGAGATTTGGAAAAGGATACTGAGATCATACAAAATAACCCATTTTGTTTGTGGTGCTTTATAAGATATTTTGCAATGCAGAATGCTCAATACTTGTTCTGAAGGGATGTCTCAACAAAGAAAAAAAGGTCCCTGCCTTGTGAATCTGTGATTTTAGGTCAATTAAGAAACAACCCAGATAACCTGGAAAACACATTTCATGGTGATGCCAATAATGCAATAGGGAAATCCTAGAAAATTAGCCTTCATCTAGTTAAGCCAGCTTTCGTCCAAAACATTTTCTTATTGGGCACGAAACGCGTCCATTAAACTTGGTTCCAATGATGTTTTCAGCCGGCGGATCGCTCCGAGATGAATGCTTTCAACTTACAGCTATTTTCTCTGAAATCTTTGTGATTTACCTATTTAAAAAAGAAAAAAGCTATCGACGTAGGAAAGATTTTGGAGATACAGTATAAGAGTACCGTTTATGGTAGAAGTTGGATTTGTTGCCGTGGGCTTCCCCAAGCAAATCAAAATCAGAAAAGTTCTCGTTTTTTCCCCCAATTTTTATATTAGTTTTTAATAGTATCTTGCTAACAGAATATTGTTAAAATCGCTATTAAATGAAAATAAATAAAAATTATTGGATGAAAGAGAATACATTGCTTGCAGTCGGTAAAAAATGAATCAGCATAACTGCAGGATTTACAATATGAAATAAAAGATGTACGATAGTTTTCTCAGACAGTACGAATACATGCTAATTCAGGCTCAATCAGGAGTCTTGTTGCATTCAAATGTCATCACTGAAATATTAAAACAAAACGAACAAGAGTTTTCCGAAAGGGAAATGGAAAGGATATGAAAACTAAGGTAATAATGTAGTTGTCTGAAGAATCAAAATGAATATACGTACAGGGGACATCGCAAAACATAATTTAGGGTTAGGGTTAGGGTTTCTGATGCTTTGGGTTCTTTTGTTATATAGGAAAAGTCACCGATTTAAGACCGCTCATTGTGCATTAATGGAACCTAAATTGTTTTACAACGGTATTTCTATCATTGATATTTGAAGATCTGAATGGTTGATACTAGATGGGCATATCTATTTATAAACAAATTGATATACCCATCCATAAAATTCTTTATAACAAATAAATGTGGATGGCTATATTGCCATTTAATTTTAATATTATTATGGATGTTCTATTTTTTAAAATATTTTTTTGGATAAGATAAATCCATATTGTTTTAATGTTTCTTTTTATAAAATATAATATGCGAAGGCTTTACTTTCAATACGATCAGTTCAAGACTTCATTTTCAATACTATTATTATAAATTGATATTTCATTTGTTAAGCAAGTTCATATTATTTTAGTTTGTTTTTATTTTTCTAGTTGATACTTGTTTACATTCGCTATTGTCTTTATTGATAATACAATTATACTATAGTTTTGGTGTTAGGAAATGGAGTTGTCACGCAACATTTTGTTTTTGAAAAAATGGATGGGCGGTAAATTGTAATCAAATCATATTCTTAAATAGGAAAAAAAGGGACAAAGGTTGGGTTTGGGGTCCCACTCTTAAACTAGGTTGAACATGTTCATGCAAAACTACATGGTCCAATGAAATGGAAACTTGTACAATGTTTGGAGCATTTTATTTCTTATTGGTTGTTGATGATTTTTCTAGGAAAGTGTAGGGGTATTTCCTAAATAAGAAGGCAAAATGTTTTTCTAACTTTATTGCATGGAAAACATTGATTGAAAATTAATTAGATAAACAAGTTAAAACACTCTAATTTGATAATGGAGATGAGTTTGTTTCAAAAAGTTCAAAGCATATATTGCACATGAATGCATGCATAAGATATATACTACCCCTTACACTCCACAATAAAATGGAGTTGTGGAACAGATGAATATGGTACAAATGTATGGTACAAAACAAGAATGTACCTTTTTGGTATTGGATAGAAGTTATTAATACCATGATTACATCATGAGTAGGAGTCCTTGTAAAACTATGCAAAACATCATGCCTAAAGAAGCATGGTCAAATAGAAAGTGTAATGTAAGTGATTTCGTATTTTTGATTGTATTGCTTTAACATTAATTCCTAAATTAAAAAAGTGGTTTAAATGCTAAAAGCAAAAGGTACATGTTTGTAGGCTA
Source organism: Taxus wallichiana var. yunnanensis (assembly GCA_018340775.1). Classification (NCBI taxonomy): domain Eukaryota; kingdom Viridiplantae; phylum Streptophyta; class Pinopsida; order Cupressales; family Taxaceae; genus Taxus; species Taxus wallichiana. The sequence continues at coordinate 330,635,666 of CM031235.1, read as the reverse complement.
TAATAAGCAATCCAAAACATATAGCTTATTATATGTCTCTACAAATAAGGCTATTATCAATGATGAATTATGGCTTGTGGCTTCTCTAACAAATTTTATATGGTATTTAGAGCTCATGGTTGGTAAACCCCGAGGAAGAGAAGAAGTTGAGGTCTTGTTGGTTATATTCATTCTTGGTAAAGTTAGGAGGTGAAAGAATGAATGAAAGTAAAGATGCATTCTTGCAAAGCATTTCATGGTGGAAGGAGGGCAGGTGAAGCATTGGAAAGTTTTTCTTTTAACTATTCTAAAAACTATTTGGAAGGGCGTGAGGGTTTGAGAAAGAGGGTGGCATATATCTACTATTTATCTTCAATCGGACACACTTCCCTGAATTGGGTGCAACTATTATATTTCTTTGTTGATTTGGTGAGATCGCAACTAGGGGTACATGAGTGAGAGTTGAAGGATGTTAAACCGATATAAGAATGTTTTCAATCCCGAGGAGGGTGCACCAAGGGAGGAGTGGCAAGATAACCATTCTATGTTCAAATCTTCTCTAAATTAGGTCTAAACATAGACCAATCTACTCTAACACAATGGGATGTAGGTCCTTTGGCTAGGTGAAATTGGGGTATAGGTGGAGAAGTTGTGCTTTGCACCTTTATTTCCGTCTTTGAGTGAGGAAGTGTTGTCTGTCGATATCCCTAATATGATAATCAAACAAGTGGAGGAAGGCTTCATAATGCATTGATAGGTAAGTTCTTAGGACTTGTCCAAATATTGAGTTTTTTAGAGAATGGGCAGGAAGGAAATGGAAACAAAAATACTAGTATGGAAATTTTAGCTATGGCAAAGGGTTTCTTGCTTTTTTGTTTGCAAGGAAGACCTAATAAAGACCCTAGTAGGGGGTCCATGATTTATTGGAAGAACATGTCTCTGTATAAAAAAATGGAAACCAAAGTTTAAACTAAATGAGGAAAATGAGGATAATTTTCCAATATGGGCTAGGCTTCTAGGCCTACATTTGGAATTCAGGGAAGAAGAAATTTTGTAAGGGATGGTGGAAGTTATAGAACAATTTGTGGTGTGTGACTCAATGACTAAAATGAGGAAAAAATGATAAAAGCCAAATTTTGTGTTATGATGTTTTGGGATTCTAAGTTCCCTTCCTTTATTACACTAAAATAAAAATATGATTCTTGGAAACAAACTTTTGTGTGACGAAAGTAATTGATAAAATATAATAATGGAGTTCATTCCTTTTGCTATTATCATATGGGGTTGAAGATTATAGTTTTTCAATTGATTATTTTCTCTACACATGAAGTAATAGTACATGTAGTTTGATGAGAGTGATAATGTTGACAATGGGGAAGTTTATGTTTAATCCTCTCATGGTGTTGCAATTTTGCATCTCGATAATTGTATTTTCCCTACAATCATGTTTCTAAATGGAGAGATTTGGAAATATAAGGAAACATGTTGTCTTTGTTGATTACAAACACAGGTTGAGAAAGTAATTTATAACCCTATTTGTAAGAGTGTTATTGAGTGTTTGAGAAAGCTAACGAGAAATAGTTTTAAACATGGGTTGAGTTTCTTGTTATACCAAGGCATTCCTCATTATGATGCATACAAAATTTCCTTTGAATCCATACTTTTACTTTTTGAATGATAATTTGATATAAGAAGTTTTTCATATGAAAATATAGTTAATATTTTGTTTACAATCATATACATTTTCCTTTGCCATAACAATGATCATGTTTTGTATAGATATTTTGGGTAATTTTTGGATAGTAGTCATAGTTTCTTCTTTCTCAAAGGTTGTTTGCTTTTGAATTGAATATTGCACATAGTAAGTATACCATCATGTTTATCATCTCGCAATTAATTAATGAATGTGAGAAAAAAAGGTGGTGTTAGTGATGTTAGTGACATTGCAATATTTTGAGCGATGAAGTTTTACATATTTGGCCATTATATTCTCATGACCAAGTGTACTTCTTATTATAAAATTTGTAGTTACAAGGTAGTAAACTACCTCTTTCTAATCGCTTTTGTGATAAAAACCAATGTTTATTATGTAATTTTATAATGATGGAATGCTAGTCTTTTATTCAAAAGCATCTTAAAGGAATGACCAATTTTATATGGTTATTGTGTTTGTATTTTTGAACACATATATTTGCAATAACTTATTGGTTGATATAAGACAATTGACAATTGGTCATTTATAATTTTTATTATGAAAAATTTATCACATTTTTAATATGTTAGGTTGGCATAAGGGTATCTCTTCTTGAGGTTCAAGGCCTCATAGATTTTGGGGTCAAGGCCATAATCTAGATCATTCTCAAAATATGAGAGGTTTGACCTTTCAAGGTCAAAAGGGGTCTAGCATGCTTCGTGGAGGTCACCATTTTTGAGGTATTGACAAGTGTTCCAACAATTGAGGAATTCTTGTATCAATTCCTTTTGATGTACTCAAACCTCAATTTCACTAGATATTGAATATGCTCAACCAATGTCATTTACAACCCCCTTCACAACCATGAAGGCAATCTTTGCATGGACAATGCTCTTCAATATAGTAATATTCCTATTCATGAGAACTCTTGTTCCATTCCTTCTATGAACATGTATCCTAGGAACCTTTTGATTGTACGAGATGCATCCTATGGGTCCTCCCCATTTCTAAATATTAAAAAATTCTATTATTGGTATCAATGTTGCTGACACTCATATGCCTCTTATACATTCAAGTGACTCATATGAAGACTCAAACAACCCACTTGATAATCAACAGTCTTCCACTAAGAGGGCTATGTCCTCTTCTACCATGCCATTAGTCACTTATGCCTTAAAGATGGTAATACTTGAGAATCAAGAAGAAGTGGGCAATATTTATCATACAAATTTGTACAGGGTTCCATATGAGTACATCGAGTGTGAGACCGATAAAAATATTGCTTTGCTTGATCTTAGTCAAGATGAAGATTAGGAAGTGGTTGTTATGTTTCATATGTTATGAGATATTTTCTTTTGACTACATTCTCAAATATTTTTGGGGATTTTGTTGATTTTGTTTTTAGACATGTTGATATGATGCACATAATTCTATAAAAAAATTAGTTTTTGATTATGATGATCTTATGATATGACATTTATTTGATGACATGTATGGTGGAAGAAAATTTGATGAGCGTGAAATTTTGAAATATGTGTTGTTTTGAATCGGTTTGGGAGTAAAAGTGGAATTTTTCATTTAATACTAATAGTTGATATGATGTAGTTTTCATTTCATTTTGATTGGCTCAAAATCTTCAAATGATTTTGGAGGCATATTTTTATTTCATTCATATGCTCTATATGAACAATATATTTTATGTTTAAAATTGTCTTCCTTAATCTTATTTTGAATGTGCCCCCACCCCTCCCTTTTTAAGTCATTTAATTTAAAGTGTCATGATAAATTATTATTATTTCCTAAATCCTTTTAAGAAAATTTCTCTTATCATTTAATATCATTTTTGCCTTCGATCACTTATATCTCAAAAACAAAGTTTATGACATTATTTATTTTCATCAATAAATCGAGTTATCAATTAACTTTGAGGAAGACGTTATAAAAGGACTTCATGAGATGGAATAGAGGAGAACAAATACATTTACCTATCTATATTATAGTCAATTTTCATTTGAATCAACTCAATGTTATAGTTTTTTGAGATTGGTTTAGTATGAAGAAATATTGAGTGACACTTTAGGTGATTGAAAGCATGATTTTGAGACGGGATAGGTATATTTAGTTTATGCAATTTAATTTTTCTGATTATCTAGAAATATTTCTATTATTTAATTCGAAATGACTATAATTTATTTGTTTATCCCGGGATACTCACTTTTTGGATGAATCAATGGAGTTATTGATATTTACATGATCATTTATTTCTCGCTAATGCATTGTAATTGTGTGAAGATTTTTCTATTTTGAATATAAAGTTTTCATTTGTATGTCTTTGTTCTCATTAATACATATTTTTATATCCGATTGCAAAGTCATAGTGTTTGGTCAAAATGACCATTTGTATATTATCAATACTTTTATTTTTATTTGTACATTATTGTTGTATCGTATGATATTTAAATAAAATCCATATTTCATTTAATGCAAACAAAGTATAACATACATTAAGAAAATGCTTATCACTATTGTTTTATTCAAGTAAATTGGAGACACTCTTTATAATTTATGATGCTTAAGATGGATAATATACAATTTATTTGAAGGGGTATCTTCTTATACTTGTAATATATACACAATATAAATCTCCTTATTTGATTTATATCATCTCGATGACATTTGTTCATATGTTTTTCGTACCCACATCAATTACAACATAGTTTAGCTATTTTATTTTATTTTTGTACCCTTAAGAGGTCACCTATGCAATAGACTTCACTTTTTGGAGAGGTCCAATAACATTTCGATTAGCTATGTATGTGTTAGTTAATTTATTTCTCTTTTATTTTGTTGGCTTCATCTTCTTCATCTCTCTCTTTTTTTCTATAAATATTCACTTTGTTATAACCCCTAGATTCTTGTTAGGTTTCTTTAGTTTATGCATTCATTAATAATCTAGAATTTAAACTTCCCTCCACATGCTTAATCCGATTTAAATTACCTACAATTAAATTGGTCCTATTTCGTCTTAACCTTAGTGATAGGATGAATGGTTGATTGTTTGACAATACAATTGTCATCATCAATGAGATGAAGTAAAAATGTGTATTCATCTTATATTCATAGATGACATAGTTAAAACATCATCTAAACTAGCTAAGTCATCTCTCTTTCCCTTTTTGCATGGCATGCTCTACTACCTCTCTGTAAACGGGTTTAGAAACAACATTTTTGTGTAGTATGCTCTATAGAGTATTGTAGGATTGTGCAAGTCTTTATTTGGAAAACTCAAAATATATATTTTGGTTAAATATCGAGTGTGACCCCGACGCTCCCCGCATCATTGGGGCTTAAGAAATTACTTATAAGGAAAATTCGGATAGAGTAGTCAAAAATGTACAAATTATGTTTCTCAAAAAATCAGAAGAAATGTACAAATGTTTCTCAAAAATATCATACCTATACACATATTTCTTGTTAGAAACATACAAATGCTTTTGAAAAGAAACTTAAAAGAAAGAGACAAGTAAGAAGAAGAAAAAGAGAAAAGAGATAGATAAAAGGAAAAAGAGGGGCCACTCTAAACCTATTGATGGATCAATATAGAACAATTCATACTAATAAATGACAAATAGACATGAACATCATGCTAATGAATTACATACATTTTAAGTGTGGGTAAGTGCACCAAGTTGGGGGCCAAAAGGGGGTCTTAAGTGGACACATTTTTCTGAAAAAAAAACTTCAACTTGTACGAGTTTTTCGAAATAGTTACACTCAAAATTGGAAGATGTTGTATAAATATGAATCGTAGCATTTTGAGTCTAGTTTCTAAGCTACTAAATTTTATTGAAAACATATAAGTTTAAGTGGGTCAAACAACTAAAATACCAACAGATGCTCTTGTTTTTGTTAAAAAACATAATAGAGTGATTTTGTGCCCCCACCATTTTTTGAGCACCATTTAATATTTTTGAAAACCCTTTGGTGGAAAGATAGCTAGGAGCATCTAGTTTGGGCTCCATTTTTTAAAGATTTTTTTAGCGAATATTTTTTTATTTATGATTTTTCTAGTACACATAAATTTTATGTTTTAAAAAATAACGAGCTCCGACCGTGCCCCCCCTAACTACCTCAAAAATATCGAAAATTAGTTTTTTTTTTTTTTTTTTTAATATGTATAAATTATGCCTAGTTTGGGCTAGTATAATTTTTTTAAAATTTTGATCACAAAAAAAAATACACAATGAAAGATAGACATATTTACATCTCAAAAAATAGCTATAAAAAGGCATAGTTAGAAAATAAATAATATGGAAACCTTATATTAGTCGAAAAATTTGAAAAATTATATTTTTAGAAAGAAAAACTTTCTACTCTACGTGGTATATAATTTTTTGAAAATGGAGCAATTGTTTTATTTTGATTTATCATAGAGGAAGTGACATTTTTACATTTTCTTACAAAAACACGATGTTTGTTGTGTTTGTAGACAGTCCATGCTTCGGCTGGGGATCCAAACCAAATCCCAAGCCTTGAGGCATGACTTGGGAAAAGAGAAAATACAAAACGCGCGCACTTATAATGCGTACACGCGTTTTTTTTGTTTTATATATTGTGGCCCCCCAATGTCCCTTTCATCTCTTTCACGGGAATTCTACAAACATTCTGTTTTGTCTGCAATTTTCTCTACATTCTTGCATGATTTTTTAGTAGTTCATTTTGTCCCCTACCCCACTAGTTGATTTTTTCTAATCATGGGTGATAAACATCGAGATAAGGACAAGAGGAAAGTCAAACAAGTCAATAAAGAAATAAAGAAATCAAGAGAATGCAAAAACTTTGAAGCAGGGGGTAAGGTACATCCGTTATATCAAATGTAGCTAATGTATTAGAAAATGAGGATGAAATAGATAATGAAAATGTAGAGAATAATGATTTTGCAATGAATAATGATATTGAATTGAATGATAATGTTGGTATGGATGAAGAAATTGATATGAATCCAATTGTTGAACCCTTACTTGAGAATCCAAATGTTAACCCCAAATTTGTATGAAAACACCGAATGAAGAAAGTAACCTTATAAATGAATCTTCACCTCTAAGAACACCTCCTTCCATTTTGCGAAAAAAACCAATTCACTTAATTGAAATTGATGAAAACATTATAAAACCAATGCCTAATAAAATGTCCTGAAAGAAATGTGAGAAAAAAACTAGTGGAATTTAGGATAATTACTTTGAGAATTTAAATGACACACAAAGATGTCAATTATTTGTTCCATTGATGAAATTAATTAAGATGAGACCTATAATGAAGACCCCGAGGTTAAGAAAATCTAATGTTGTTGATAAAAATGCATCAATTGTTGAAAACATACATAAAGCATAACAAACCGTAGGTCGCAAAAGACACACCAAAGATAGTAATGTTACACGACGTGCACTAACTAATTGTATAGTAAGTGATAAAACAGATAATAAACGATTGATTAGAAAAACAAGCAAAGTGCTTTGAAGCTAAAACAAAAAACACTAATGAAATGAATAGAGAGAGACGTAAACGTCTTGAGTTAGTCAATAACACCGACTATTGGAATTTCTCTAGCAGACTTCCATGAAAAGACAAGAATACATCTAATATTCTAAAAGAATTAATTGTAAAATTTTGGAATGAGAACACAAAGGTGTTATCGAATAGAAGAGATACAGTAAAAAGAAGAATAGGTTCTCATAATCGTGAATCGTGTGCAAAACATTTCTTAAATATGACTCAAACAAAATTGTTGTCTAAGTTTAAAAATGAAAATCCACAAATTAACATTACTCAAAGATTCTTTGAAATGAGCAAATCCTTTTATGTGAAAATCAATCACTCATGTACCACTTGTTATAGGCATCATGTTGAATTTTCAACGCATTATGATATTTTTTGTCAAATACGTTGTGTTTTGCATACTGACATCATGTTGCAGAGTGTGGAATAAATGTCCCACAAAAATCTTCAAGGGAATTTATTCCGACAATATTTTGTGAAAAATCAACAAGACATTTTTTTATAACAAAGCATGTTTGGATGGAACGTCTGCATGTATGCGGTGGCTTGCCAAATGTGAAAAGTTGTATCCACGAGAAGAGTACATATTCAATAGGAAAAGAATTGGTTGATTTTACTAAATATAAATCGATGGCATATCAATTAAAAGATGAAAAATAATCCAAGAGGTGTGAGCTTGTTAGAAAACAATTACCCGTATTAGAATAAATGGTCAAATTCGAGAGATGATTTTTTTAATGAGTATGCAAGGCACACACATAGAGCTCGATGGTTGGATGAACAATTCAAGCTAAGCAAGGACACATTCCCACTTAGTACTATTGTTTCAGTAGTTGACTTCGCAGAGAATTACATATCAAGAAACCACAAAAATGGAGGTTCACTCAATATTATAACTCAAAGGCAAGTTTATATTTTCGTGCATATAATATTCATGCACTCTCTTGAAAGCATTGAGCAAGATCAAAAAATATTAAGAGAGTATCATTCTACATCAGTGATGATCGGACACATTCCCTACAAAATATGTATAAAGGGTGTTTCCAGTGTTTTATGCGAACTTGAAAGAGATGAATATTAGTTTCGATCAACATTACATTTGGCCAAACAACTACACATCACAATTCAAGAATGCACTGATGTTTTATTGGCTAAGAAAATGCACAAAGAAACAAATGTGTAAATATATTTGGATTTTACCGAGGTAGGGCATGGAAAAAGAGAGCATGATGGTGCAGAGCATGTATGAAAAGAGCACTTGCAAGAGAAGATTTAAAGTTCAAGGATGGTGCTAAATTTACGATGCAAAAACATTGTTGATTGGTGTGTTAAGAATATGGGTCATGAATCTCAAGAGAGATCAATGGTTCGTAGATATTTTTGGTTGATAGAGGAACAACATCTAACAAACTTTGAAGATTGTATGATAGTTACAGGATCAAGTGATATGCACTCATTATGTAGTTCAGATGCAAATGCTTGGACTATTTATACTAGGTGCATGACATGCTTTTTTGTATATCATGCATTGATTTTGTGTGGAATGAATGTGAGTCACAATAGTGGGTGGATGAATGGACTTATAGACCTCTAATTCCACTCGACACATATCAAATTTCATGAGCATTACAACTTGTAGGGTCTTCGATCAAATAACAACATCACCCGACTTTGACCAAGTCTCTGATTTAGTGCAACAAGGTATATACATATATGTATATGCCATATTTTAGATTTATAAATTATTAAATGGTCAACTCTTAATGTATTTATAAATTGATTGAACAATTTTACTTTGTGATACATAGGGCATGTTTTTACAGCTTATTGCATGATGAAATTTAACAAAGAGGGAACATAATACTTCTTATCTCGCTCAGTAGAGGGGAAAAAATTGACTTCCATAGTATTGATGGTGAAGACCTTGAGTATCCCACTAGATCGGGAATAGTCACCGGAACTTGGCTTCAACGATATCCTATCAAAAAATCAAACATTTGGTTGTTTAAAGACTAAAGTACATCGGAAGATACTTTACTATTCATTCGGTCCTTGCAACAAATATTAAATTGATCAAATATCGAGGTCGCCATCAAACAAAATCAGTGGAAGGTTCAGTGAATCGATCATGAAGCAATTCTTGCACATCATCAAGAATAGAGTTGATCATCATGCGGTCATTGGATTGAATTTGCAAAGATATGTTCTTCATGAATTTAATTTGAATATTTACTTAAATGATTTTGTTTAAATTTTGTATGATTTAAAATTCTATTTAATTTCTTACTAACATGTTTATGTAGGTTAGTGGTACCAAAAAAGCTTCCACCTTCACATGGTTAGCACTATCAATAGAGAATTTATTATTCTCGAAGCCAAGTGAAGCTAAGAGAATAAAATATTAGAAAGGAACAACAAACAAAAATTCTCATTTCACCACCTATATTGTAAAAATATCTTATTAAAATTCTCATTTCACCACCTATAGTGTATGAACCACCTATATTATTTAGGTCATTGGCATGGACAACCTTACACTAATTCGGTCTTAATAATGGAGATGGATAAAACCGTGATAGGATTTTGTAGAGGGCCCCAATGTGAAGGTCTCGGATCTGACAAGACGTCTCTAGGTGCCACGGAGTCCGATAAATCACTCGTCGAAGATATGGCGTGTTTGAGCCTCAGGGCTCTTAAGGGACTATGCTCTGGACGAGGTAGCTCAAAGCACGGGGAGTGTAGGGAACCAAAAAAAAAGCCTCCACTAGTGTTCACCAGCCACCCCGACGTGTTGGCATAGTGGTTCGGTCCCATGATATTCTTGTTTACAAACTACAACCTCTCATGTACTCTATACTCGACTCAGACTCGACTACACTATTTCACGTGTTTACAAACTATAGCATAATGAGAGAACCAAATGAAGATGGAGAAAACTGTGAGAGCCTTTTGTAGAGGGCCCCAACATGGATATCTTTGGATCTGACGAGACGTCTCTAGGTGTCACGGAGTCCGAGAAATCACTCGTCAAAGATATGGCGTATTTGGGCCTCAGGGCTCTTAAGGGACTATGCCCGGACGAGGTAGCCCAAAAACATGGGTGGCGTAGGGAACAAAAATGAAACCTCCACTAGCGTTCACTAGGCTACCCCGATGTGTTGGCGTAGTTGGTTCGGTCCCACGAGCTTCTGTTTGCAAACCATTGACCCTCTAAAGTAGCCCTCTGAATGACTCAGACTACACTATTTCGAGCGTTGCAAACAATATCACAACAAGAGAACTGGATGGAGATGGAGAAAACCATGAGAGAATTTTGTAGAGGGCCCCAATGTGGAGGTCTCAGATTTGATGAGACGCGTCTCTGGGTGCCACAAAAGTCGAGAAAAATCTTCTATCGAAGATATGGCGTGTTTGGGCCTCGGTGGCTCTTAAGGACTACGCCGAACGAGGTAGCCTTCAAAGCACAGGGGGCCATAGGAAAAAAATGAAGCCTCCACTAGTGTTCATAAGGAAACCTCGAAATAGTGCAGGTTTGAGTCAAGATAGGGTCAGATGTTGTAGTTTGCAAACGGAAGCTCGTGGGACCAAAGCAACTACGCGAACACGTCGGGGTGTCTTGGTGAATGCTAGTGGAGGCTTCGTTTTGGTTCCCGATGCCCCCGTGCTTTGGGTCTACCTCGTCCGGGCATAGTCCCTTAAGAGCCCTGAGGCCCAAACATGCCATATCTTTGATGGGTGATTTCTCGGACTCCATGGTACTTAGAGACGTCTCGTCAGATCCAAGATCTCAATGTTGGGTCCCTCTACGAAAGCCTCTCGCAGTTTTCTCCATCGCCATCCGGTTCTCTCACTACGCTATTGTTAGTAAACACATGAAATAATGTAGTTTGAGTCAGTGTATGGCAGCCATAGGTTGTAGTTTGCAAACGGAAGCTCGTGGGACCAAACCAACTACGCCAACACGTTGGGGTGGCCTGGTGAACGCTAGTAGAGGCTTTGTTTTGGTTCCCTATGCTCCCCGTGCTTTCAAGCTACCTCCTTTGGGCGTAGTCCCTTAAGAGCCCTGAGGCCCAAACCCGCCATATCTTTGACGGGTGATTTGTCGACTCCGTGGCACCTAGAGACGTCTTGTCAGATCCGAGACTAGAACACTAGTGGAGGCTTTGTTTTGGTTCCCTACGCTCCCGTGCTTTCGAGTTACCTCGTTCGGGCATAGTCCCTTAAGAGCCCTGAATGACTAGATTGGCTTAAGAATGAATTTGATAGGGGTATGTCTAAGAACACACGAAAGTTATCAATCACCTAGTAAATCTTTCTTGTTTAGTTCTGGATGGGAGTCACCGACCTACGGCTTAGTGACCTTCCATTCATTGATAATTTATGCTATGATAAACCCATGGATGCTTTCAAAAGCACCTTAAAAGGATATGGGTAGTCATCAAGCCTAGTGAAGGGTGTGATGTGATTTTCAAATAACTTGAAATGCCTACAAATTTAAAGGTAATAACATGAATTGGACAGATTAGATAATCAAGAATCATTGAGTGTCCGAATCAAAATGTCATTGCATCTGAAATATTCTTAAGCATTGAGTAATGTATATGGAGAGACATTCTCAAAATATCAATAGATGAAAGGCATCAAATTGTGACAACTCTCGGGTGTTTTAACAGGAGAAGACTATGAAGCATAGAAAATGTAGTGAGTGCATGATAAGATAGAACCAAGACAAAAGAGACCATGAACAATAAGAAGCGCAAGTAAGGTAAATACACATATACACATTGATAAATTGAATGAATAATTACTCGATTAGGTAACTCTTTATATACATACATTATATAAATATTGATTTCCAAAGTTTGATGCATATTATACATTGAAAATACTAGTACATGTACATCACCAATGAATGAAAAAATAATCCATAATGTCTTAAATATTGTTAAGTGCTCATCATATTAGTTTCATGTAAAATAATCTCAAAATGTAAGGTCTCATACAAAATTATCAAGTTCCAAATAGTATTTTAATGCACATAATAAATACAAAAATGCCCAAATAGGTCATATACCATCAAGTTCAAATGTCATATAGGCGTACATACAATGCCATGCACATAGGCATACAAAAACAATGTCATGTAAGACATATATATTTCCTACTCACCAAAATCTATCCCTCTCTTGGCCTTGCTCGAAGAAGGCCCTCCCTTAGATGAAGATGGAGACCCATGAGATGACTTTGGATCGTTCGAGCCCATGCTTCGAGTCCTCTTCCGCTGAATACTCACTTGTAAATGAGCCTGTAAATGCAAACAATGTTTTTTTGTCAAAACTTAATTTATATATGTTTTCAACATGTATTTAAGACCATGCTAGGATGAAAGTATTTACATAAATACACAAACTTACCGCAAGTTGTCGATCATGCCGAATTTGCATCTCACGCTCAAATGAGTCATCAAGAGCTCCTGTAGTAAACAAATGGGTACGAAGACAACGAGATGAGGGAGTCTCGTGCCCTCAAGTCAAAATGGAGGGGGTCAAGTTCCCTATGTACACATAAGATAAGAAAATCTAACATCAAAATTAGCGAAAATAGAACTAAGTACATGTATGCACATAATGACAATATTTTAACTAATTTTATCAATATAGAACTATTGTTTTTACCCCACCATGCCTGTGAATCAAATAACAGGTCATACCATATCACAGTAACTCCTGCATATACACAATGAAGGACATTATTAACATAATTTAATAATTCTACAATGAAAGACATTACTAACATGTAATTTAACATAATATGAATTACACGAGAAATTTAACAAAATTTACGTGTTGTTTGAATACCTTAGTGAGTTGTTGCACAGATGAAATCGCAGCGGTGGCAACACCTTTATCTACTTGTCACAGAGATGGTGGGGTGTCTAGTGAAGTCAACATCTTTATCAAACATGTATATCATGTGAGTTAGATGGACATACAAGAACATACATATATTTGACTTCAAAACTAATACACACACACACACACACACACACACACACACACACACACACACATGTAAATATATATACACACACATGTATGTGAAAATTTTACATAATTAACATTCTAAATTACCTCTGTGAATGTATGTGTATGCATGGTGCTCACCGCCTGTGGTCGGGATGAAGATGTGCCTCCCACGCACTGTAATATCAATGGATATACATGTACAAATACAATTATTTCAAAAAATTAACATATATAAGTAAATCAAGCACTCCAAATTTTTTGTAACACACATACCAAAACATAACAAATTTACCTGCGCGAAGGTGACGCCGATGAATGTAATCCAAATGTATCACTCAAAAGGACATCTGACATAGTGACATTATCGTGTTCACCCCTAGCACCAGGTGCACCAAAATCACTATGCATGAAAGTATCGTCCTCCTCGGGCCCCAAACATATGCTACCACATGACGAGCAAAGATGTGGCCTCATGCTAGTACTCCCGAGAGAATACTGTACCTCCACGAGCATCTAGCTCAGAAATCTCCCTCGTATGTTGAAAAAGGGTTGTAGATAGCCCCTTAAGCGAGTGGAGTGTATCAATCTCTACTGTCTCCTTCAATGCTTGAGGGACAATCTCAGGGTGAGGGGGCTTCTATGCGGGGAATCTACCCTGCTGAATAGGTGCACATTGTGCACCTAGTTGATCATGTGCAGATCCTTTTCCTCGCCCTAGAAATCTCGAAAATCAAAATAATTTGGGATCTCGTTGAGGATAAACTCGCAATAGAGTTTCCTCATAAAGTATAGTGGCACCTCGTTGTTATTACAAGGTGGAAAATCAAACACCATCCACCATCGGTCCTAAAAATATTTTTAATCAAATTATTATTGCACCAATGGATGGGAAATCGTTTACATGACAATGAAATAGGAAAATTAGTGCGGGGTTCATGAATAAGGCGCATATGAGGTCTTTTTAAATTTCTTTTTTCTTTACATCCACATATGACAATTTGTTAGAATAATAAACCCTACAACCCTCTCTGTAAGTTGTCCAATGATCAATTTGCCCCGTTGCCGCGTCAATTTGAACAAGTAATGCCTCCAATGTGTTTGCAAGAGAGGCACGATGGGGGTTTGTAGATTGTGAATCCCTCATTGTTTTGATTAAATCCTCAATTTTAATTTTGTTTTCAACTATGTGGGCTGCTAAATATTCTTGACTACCCGAGGGATGTTGAGCAATTATGGGAGTTTCGAGAGGGATGACAGGAATAATAGGGTTTGGTTGTGGTTTATTCCCTCGACCTCTAACTGTAACAATAAAAATATGTATTCAATTCAAATTTTAATCTATAATTATCATATTTCAATGCAATTTTGAGAAAAGAATTGTGCTTACCTCTTCTCCGTGGCACCATCGTCGATTTAGATCTTCTCGGCGATCCAGAAACGATCCTTTGAGCTTGAGATCTAGCTGAATGAAAAACGCGAGGGCACGGTTAAGCTCTGAAACTTGCGTTTGAGGGAGATAAAATGATAGAGGCTTAGGCCTCTTTTTTTTGTTTATAGTAGGCATAACGCTGTACACATTATGCTTTGGTAAATCCCAAACCTGACAATTGAAAACGCGATCGTGTTATAATAGAACGTGTACGCGTTTTACTTTTTCTCTCGGATTCTTGTCCGCTTTTTGGCCCCCCAACTTCGTGCACTTACCCGTGTGTATATGTTGTTAGTTATGGTCACATCATCCAATTTAAAAAAACTAAATTTAACAAATAAGAAAATAAATACAAATAAAATAGCTCGGATGAAAAAATCAAGTATGTATATATATGTATGTGTGTATATATATATATATATATATATATATATTGTTAGGAAATTAGTGCTCACATTATTGTTTGTAATAGTTAAATGTAATATTCATATATTACATTAGTAAGTTAGTGTGTTAGTATGATATTAATATTGTTATATTAATATCATATTTGTGTGAGAAAATAAAAGTTTGTAATATTATTAATATGAGTTATTAATCAATTCATTATTAATAATATAGGATAATATGTATTAGTTGTGAGTTTGTTGAATAAACAACTCACGTAGCTATTTGAGAGTTGTGTGAGAGATTGTTGGGTTTGGGAGTGATTATAGGAGAGATATGTGAGGATATTATGGGATTAAAGATTGGAGTTGAATCCTTGTTTTAAGGAGTTCATTCTCCTATATATTGTAAGCTCTCACATCATGTAATTGTAAAAAGGTTTTATTCTATCAATTATTTTTGATATTTTATTCGTCTCTGGATTTTTCCTATTTTCATGTTCTAATCTCAAATTGTTGTGGCTAAATTTTATCATCAAATATGGAGTTTTGTTATCATATATATATATATATATATATATATATATATATATATATATATATGGTTGAAGGCACTACGTATTAGTCAATTTGACATGGAAATCCATGGAGGCATATGGTTTTCTAGGTCATGCAAAAATCTTAGGGCCAACTCAAAATCAAGACGAGCTTCTATTGTCAAGTGAATATGCAAACTTGTCAACGAGGATTGAATCAACACAAAAAGTGGAATAAGAAATAATATCTTATTCTCCGATACAAGCCCACCTTTGAAGTTGTCTTTGTTGGAAAGTGTCAAAATCCGGTAATGTTTTCCGAACATATTTTTTCCGGCAATATTATTTTCTCCTATGCCAAAATAAATATATATTTATATTTAGATTTTTTCCGATGTAATTTTCAATTCTTGTGCAATTGCTAGTTATATAAAACACTCTACTCAACTCTCTATTTAGCTTTTGCCTTCCCCATGAACTTAATATTTTGATATAGTTCTAGTTACTAACATTATTATTTAAACTTTGCATGTTATGTATACTTACCGCCATTTCATATAATACATATCTCACCCATATTTACATACGAAAAAATATATATCATCGAGGGAATGACTATTCACGGAGTTTGTTTCATTAATAATATATATACACACAAAAAAATATCCCACAAAAATAAATCATCTAACAAAAAGAGACTATTTGACTATACTAAAATCATTAAATTTCTAGTAGAAATAAGATTTGTAGGATAATATTGATTTCACAAAATTATGGAACCATTTGTGTATACAAATTAATTTAACCCACAAAATTAATAAGAATCTATAATTTCTTAATCTTTGGATTAATATTAAAAATAAGACATATATTTATATTAATTATTTTATAATAACATTAAAATCGAATATATAGGTATCTAACAATATGTTACAAGATAAATCAATTGAAACAAGTACAAACAATTTTGTGAGAGACCGAGCACTCGTAAATAAGGAGATCAAGACATGCAATAGGGCTAAGAATAGGTGATGGAGCTTGAAATGTGTGCACAAGTCATAATTTATAGATTAACCCAATACTAACATGTTATCAAGTGATAAATTACCAAATTTATGTGTCTACATTTGCACCCCTTTAAACTAGGAAATAAAATTTTATTTCTTACAAAAAAAAATTGAGTGTGTAAACACATGTTTTTCACTTGAGGCGCTTGATTCACTAAAATGTTGACATGATCTTGAACTAGAAACTACAACACAAATTCTAGTCATTTTCCATACAAAAAATTAAATTTTAACTCATATGTGAAAATGTATTTGAAACTTGAAAATTGAAATTATAAATTTTAAAAGTCAACAAATGAAAGAATAAGTATACAAATTTATCTTATTGAAAGAGAAACTCCTTAATGAAGTGCTTGAAAAATGTATTAGAACTAAACCACTAGAGGATTGAGGGTGATCAATCACCAATTTTCTAATGGAGAAATCGGAGCTAAACGGGAATTGGTGTAATATCCCAAAAAAATTGAACTTAATTTTTTTCAAATTTCATCTTAAGAGTAAGAATAAAGCTATCAAACATATCAAAACTCCTCAATATAACAATACAACCAAAACATTTATTTGTTCATGTGAATCAACATTGCTTGCTTTTCTCTTTTTCTTTTGGTGGGCGTTTAAGTATCACGTGAAAAAGAAAATAAACAGAATAACGATCCTTGATCCAGACATAAAGCATATATATAGTTATGAGCCAACTTTCACTCTCCTCATCTTACCACAAGCATCGTCTTCTCTCCCGTTGTTTCCAAATTTTGGTCTCTCGGTTTTCCGGTGGTTATGGCTGAAATTGAGGAAGAACAACTAATTTGATAAGAATGGACTGTTGAGGTAGAAAACTAATTTGATAGGAATGGGCTGTTGAGGATGAAATTGAGGAAGAACAACTAATTTAATATGATATCGAGATTTGAGCAGTTTTATGACTGGAAGATCGAGGAGTGTGAGGAGATTCGGAGTAGGTTTTCGGGTGGATGATGATTATCGACGCTTTCTTCCTCCTCCAGTTCCTGAAAAATAGATTCTATTTCATGGTAAATTTCAAGTAAAGAAGATGTCGAGTCTGTTAATTATGAAAATATTAACATTATGCCTGCAACTGGAAGTATAAAGTGTAATACTGTGAAGTTGGCGCCACCTCACAAGTGAGTCAACTTCATGATTTTGAGCATTGGTCCGGACCACGGTCATGTGTTCGCCCCCAAATAGTCGCTTATATGTAGACATGTTCGTGCTTAAATAATTAAATACACTCGTTAAGTATACATCTATTTTTTCCAAGCAAGGTGATTAAATGTTGAGATCATAAAGATTAAAGTCAATATTTGAAAAACTTAAGAATATTAAAGTACAACTGAACATCTTTCCTCCATACACGAGAAAATAAACCTCACAATTGAAATGGCAAATGGGTTTGCTTAACCGCAACGTACAAGAGTGTGTTTGAAATCTGGAGTTGTTCTCCCACATTGATGCATTATTAGGTTTTTGAATTAGTGCTTCGATGGCGCACTTTATCAGACTTAAGGATGTACAGTTGAAGGGGTTGATGCCGAGGGTTTATGGCCGCTCGGTTTGAACCCCTGGACCAAAGGGTTTTTGTTTAACTCACAACAACTTGATGTGTTATTGGTTGCATTGTTTCAAAGGAAGTTTAGCCAAGGTTAAAATTCTCACATTTAGCTTTCATTTGTGAAATATTTTGTTCTAAATCTGTTGTTTATGCACAAAATATTTTTTTTTGTGCAAAGGAACGTCCATGGAAGAAGATAAGGAAGAAAAACAGGGAAGCGAGTGCTGCCAGAAGGTATGCGGGTATTTTTAATCTTACATTCATTGTTTATTATGTTTTTCAGTTGGATTGAAAATATGTTTTAACTGAAAAGCAAGATGAAATAATATGGAACTTCAAACATATGTTTACTTGTTGTGTTACAGTTGAAAGACAAGTTGCGCAAGGCCGAAAGTGGAAGACAAAAGCTTCGAGAAGCTATAAATATTCTAGAAAAGGCGGTTCAAAATGGTTAGGGAGAAATTTGTATCGTGAAAAAGGTTTGTTGTCGATATTCGACAAATATGCAACAATTTTACGGCATCAGGCACAATTTTATGATGGTACGACATGTTAGAACCAAGCCCTCTCGCTCCCTTTATATAATTTAAAGCACGCCTTCGATGTAAATATCACATGTACCTCTGTTTCTATACCTTGTTTTTCCTCACTTGGTAAGCTTTATGCTTTTTTATTAGACTCGTGTATGGAGAGTGAGTATCTTGCAACAATATCTTTATCCATTATTATGTATGGAATCACTAGTGTACCCTACGTGTTTTGGATGTAGAGTCATAGTCATGACTACCTTTGTACTCGCCACCTTCGAGTAAAATGCGGTCATAATGGGAGCATATGTCACATTGCCCACCAAGGTCAATATTTAGAATACCATAGTGGTCGTGGAATTATTCGCAGTGTCCTTGATGAAAGCTTTTAGTTTTTCTCCCACGGTGAAACTCACGTTGAGCTACATGAGAGTGTGTGAATCCAAGATAAAAACAGCCTAACCAAATACAACAACTCATTAATCAAGAGGAGATCTCTTTGAAAGAAAATATTATTGAGGGGGAAAGGTGGATTTTATCATCCTTTATGCCTTTCTATTTGGCGTGGTCTGCTTAGAGAAGAAAAAAATCTTGCGTCATTCGGTCAATGCGGGAGCGAATGTTTTGTGGCGGAATTACTTTTGTTAAGAGAGGCCAATGTGTATTTTATGGTTGTCGAGTGCATCCGAATGTCAAATACCCTGTCCATGGTGGAGGCGGAGGCGTCAACGATGGTTATACAAGGGGCGGTTTTGGTGTTGTCAAATGATGTGGGCCCTAAGTTCCCAACCAAGCCCAATATGCGAATGCATGTCTTACGGTACTGCAAATATGTGACAATTTTATGGTGGTGCTACGATTTTTCTGGGGTGTGGTGTGTCGTAACTACACCCTCCCCCTCCCCTTATATAATTTAAAGAACACCTTTGGCGTAAAAATATATTATTTTAGTATTATATGTCTAAAACTAGCAATCACATGCGAAATGTGAGATGTGAACGTTGAAGGGCAATTTAAAATGAGGTTGAATTTGAGGGACCAAAACATAAAAGGAGGAAGAGGGTCGAAGAAGATGGGTTTAGAGGGAGGAGAAGCAATTGAGAGAGGATAATGCCGGGATGAACCAGCTTAAAGGAAGCAGACTTTATTTACAAGGAGGGAAAATGTAGCATATGCATGATTTGTCAAGTGTTCAACGAAGAAAGGGGATATGGTTAGCAGGGCATAGTGGTAATATAGTCTGGAGATATCTTAGAAAGCAAGGTGTTGTCAATGAATACTTGAAAGGGAAACATACATTTTGTGGTTCAATGTTGAAGTCAACATATGTTAAAAACTGCAATTATTTGCATTGAGGGTTCATTATGTTGTTGATTTCAAGGTCATATATGATTATGGATTCTCTTTAGATTTTAAGAATGTGAAAAGGTTCCCCCACATAAACATTCGTATTGAGGGGCGTAATAGGTGTGGGATATGGTGAAAGAAGTAATGAGTATCATGATTCAAGAAAAAAGAAAATATTATCGACCTTTTGAATAGCGGTGTATAGCGTTAATTTTAAGCAATATGGAGGGGCCACGCAATCAATGTCATTAACTTGTTCATAAACTAAATGGCACCATAAACCAGTTGTACATAACATAATGAAATGGAATATTTTGGAAGGAAAAATGGAAAAGGGGGATTTGCTATTATTTTATTATAACTTTTAAATGTTAACTTTTTTGGTTGACAACATTTAATATGTTTTTCATTGGAACTCTCAGAGGCAAGGCACATGCGATAGTAAACCTCGAAGAAAGTGAAATTTATCTTCCATAATAGAACTTTAATAATACAATTAAGACTAATTGCTTTTCAAAGATACAAGAAACAAACTTCATTTTTTTGCTAAAAAAAGGGGCCTTGGATCGACACAGAGCAGCGAGCTAGGGATATCCATGCGAAAGTGTTTCACTCGTGAAGGAAAAAATATGACATCTTAACGACAATAATGGTGATGCGCATCTTAAATTCAACGGCACAATCCCTATCGATAGTGTGTCTGTCATCATTAAAAATCCAAGCCGCAATTGTATTGGTTGTTTTGCGTGGGGGCCCATCATTTCTGCTAAACAAACGATCGTACTCCTTTCTTGATGGTCTTAAAGGCTCCCAGAAATACACTGTTATGAAAAAATGAACAAAACCGAAGCTAGAGGACAGACAAAACATATGGTCCGTCGTTAAAAACCAACATGTACGGTCACACAATGTCCTTTGATGTAAAGATAAAGCACATATCGACCGGAGGATGGAAAGAAGCGTAGTAATCGCATCAAAATTCAGCAGGTCATCGATGCATCTAAAATATGGAATGTGATGATTATAATATGTTTTCGAGCCCTGGGCTTTCTACCCGTATGTAGATGAAGCAAGTGTGTAGTATCGTAGACAAGTTTTGGATCCATGCGATCCAAGAGATTTTCTTTCCCTTTTTTGGAATTAACTTAAAACGGTGTCATATTTAGTTGAGTTTTATCAATTCTAACTTTGAAATGACTAAGTTTAATCTAAACTTGAAGTGCAGATGGTACCAACGCTAACTCTACGCAATGACATTATGCAATGACATTCGGAAAGAGAAATTTGACTGATTTTTAGAGCTTCTTGGAGGGATTTGTGGGCAACATGTCCTCATATGTACAAAATCTAAGCAACATAGTTAGTGTATCTTTTATGGAAAAATCCACACGATTAAAATTTGACATATTGGAGGAAAATCAAATGTGATTATGTATATACAATAAAATCGTACACCCAAAGGATACGACTTAACCAATTAAATGGTCGATGCCACAATCGAAGCTTACGATTGAGTAGCACAAGTTGATAATCATAGAGCGAACATTATTGATATTATACGGCTTCAATGCTTTGAAATGGTCAATGTCGGACTAGAACCTAGGATTGAGCATTCCAAGCTAGATCCACAAAAATTGTGTAATAGATAATGTTAGCATATATGTAAAGCATGTGGGAAATTATGTTATTTACCTTTGTTTATGGTTTTTTTCAATCAAAGTATTGTACCTCAACTTGACCTCTAAGAGTGAACATTATTGATATTATAGTCCAACATTAATGCTTTTCTCCTGGTCCAAACAAATTTTAAGCGAACAATTTTTGCATTAAAAATGGACTAATTTAAGTTTTTATTAATTTTGTGATGATACGCACCTTGCTACATCTTGAAACCTCCAAAAGTTTCATCGCTCGCACATTTTATCTCTTCACATTTGCACAAACACCCAAACATACCAAATGTTATGCTTTCCTGATTCATTACATGGTTCCATGCAAATATGGCAATTGAAAGCCTCGTCTTTTGCACCCACATTTGTGTTTTTAATCTCCTCTTCAAATTTGGCAAAAACAATCTCCTTATCATTCATCTCTACTTTCAGTTTGATTAAATCTTTCATTGCGGTATCGAATCTTGGTTGTATTATTCTACTCTCACTTGGTTCTCTTTGAGATTATTAAGTAATCGTAATGCAGAGCATAACTTGTGAAGGCCATAACTTTTGATCCGATCGTTGGATCGTCTTGAAATTTTCTAGGGTGGTAGATCTTCATTAGTATTATGTTGGGGCCAACTTTTCTAAAAGGTTGTGGCCATTTTGGCATATTTTCGGGACGATTCCTTCATCTAGTGGTCTAAAATTGGCTCCGAACATTTTTTTCGCTTTTGACTAAGTCTTAGAGTTTTAATAACTTTTGTTGTGATTTTTAGAATAAGTCAAAATTTCACGTGAGCCTTAATTTATGAAGGCATATTTGGCACACAAATTTTGGGGCCCATCTCGAGGTGTTTTGCTAGTAGGTAATTTTTGGCATTTTAGGGTTTTTAGAGTAGATGTGAAATAAAAGGAAGATTGTAATGATGTAAAAGATTAGTGTGGATTTCGAATGAGAAGAAAACTATTTTGAAGCTTTTGGTTTTTATTTGCAAACTGTTTGTGTGTGTTTTGGAGGTATTTCAACTTCTTGCAACTGGATCCACATCAATGTTTTTCTCCTTCAATATTCGAGCTTTCCCCTGGGCCACATATTCCAACTCTCTTTCGAGTGTGATCAAATCCTTCTTTTCCTGCTCAAAATCTTGCTTGTAACAATCTCACACATGCTCCACATATTTCAAAGTGTCAGCTATGTAGTGTTTCTCAATCAATAACCAACCTTTCTCTTAGACAACATTATCAAATTCAAAATGCAGTGCACCCAAATCTTTCACTTCCTATTCATATTTTGCTTGTAGTTTCTATTCTTTAAGGGAGGATTGTGGGAAGAGTAATTATCTATTAAGCTACGCCCAACTCCAAGCTCCTATGCATAGCCTTCTATATCATAATTTTGTAAACAATTTCTTCCCTTGTTTTTCTTTTCTTTTGATTTGCTTGATTGCTTTCTGATGCTCCTCGGTTGTTGTTGCTTTTTCTTTTTACCCTTCTCCAATGGTAACCCACCATCATAGAATTGCCAAGAGACTTCATTTTCTGGCTCTTCAATTCCACTTTCTGGATTTCATTTGTTTACTTGTCTGCGGTCTAAAACAACGGAAGCCCGTGACATCATCAAAATAAAATGTACGTGGAACAAAGGCCAACACTGAGAATGGGAAAATTTAAGGGGCACAGTTGATCGAAAAAGGTGTATTAGACGCAGATAAAATCTTTTGTGGTGATTGTTCGCTTGTGAATGCAAATTTTACACGTTTAAACGGTTATATCTCATAAAAATCTACAACACTTGTAGAAAGTGGGCCTTGTCATGTAAATGTCTATATATTGATCGTGTTCGATCATGAATGAAGAGTTAAGTTTTTAAACTCTGAGTCATTTGCTTCCACAAAATTTATCAAAGGATTGATCCAAATTAAATCTAAATTTGTGCTCGTTTTTAACGAGGCTTGTTTATTGTGGCCTTATCAGTATCGTATTTCGCAACCCAACTTGCCTCGCCAAATGATCCGGTGACTTGACTATACGTTACGCCGATCTCAACATGGCACACAGATTGCTTTGCATGGTCTCCCACATTGTTCACTACCCAACAATTTTGTCAATTATCTAAATATCCTTAAGTCGTGCATCGTTTTGCTTTCGGACAATTTGCTTGGTGTGGACGAAATTTTGAACGGATTTGATTTGTCTATGATCGATGTCCTTCTCTCCCGCTACATCTCACTTGAATGTCTCTCTGACATGCATCAGAGCCCCCCTACCCCAACTTACCTACGGTGGATTTCCTTCGACATAAAAAAGGGAAAATTCTAGAAGGTTCAAGGTCTAAGACCTAGTCGAGACCGAGCCAAAAAGCCTTCTTGTTAAACTTTGTAGCCCCTCTTTTAGTTACAAGTTTGAGTAATTGAAGGAACATTCAGAACAATGTTAGGTCTTTTAATAAAACCTTGGCTCATCTCTTAACAATGTGACCTTGACTGTCCTTTTCTACCACTTCAATTCTCCACCTCTCTTGATCTATGACAGGTGGACTTTATTGCATTTTCATGCTCCGTATGAATTAGAAATTTGTCTTAATGAAAAAATAAATATTTATTAAATCAAATTGCATTTCATGCATTGGCGAAGATCAATCACGAAATTAAAAACATTACATTTATGATGGAAAATTTTCTGTCAATCTTCCTTTACTTCCCTCGACAAATATATTCATTCACGCCATAATTGAGCTCCCGAGGTTGCAGGATCAGCTCCCGACAAAATAAAAAAGAGAACAACATAATGGCGAGATGGAAACGCATGTGAGAATTAGGATTTGTCGATTCTAGTTGCTCGCCTAATAGAAACAACAATAGCCGTCATTTGACGGAAAATTACTACCACCGTTTGTATTCTACACAAACCTTTCTCGCATTTAATCTCCTAAATACTCATTGTTTATCGTTGAGGTCAAATTGCTTGAATTTGAGAAATTATGCGCGATATAGTGTTTTAGCATAATGTAACAGGGATTTTAAGCCCATGGCGGATTTGCGGCCTGAAAATGGGCCGAACGGTCCACCATTTGTGCTGCTTGACAAGACACTGAATTCGTTGTTTCATTCTCGGTTGGCCTAATGGTGAAGAACTTGTGCTCTTGAAATAGAGGTCACAGGTTCAAATCCTACGGGGGTAGGGTATGTACGCCTCGCTTTGTAGACGAGCTTAGGTACCTCCACATATTGGAATACAAGGTAGTCCCATATGTTATAAGCCACCTGTAGACCCAAAAATAGGTTGTCCGACATCGTGGACTATAAAAAAATTATTATTATTATTATTATTATTATTCCAATAGGAATCAAAGTGCGTCTTCACTAGAGGCTATTCTCCCCACAAAATGCACCACTATTACACTACACATAAAAATACCCCTTTGTAATAGTGGTGCATTTTGTGGGGAGAATAGCCTCTATCAGTGCATGCCTACTTTGCGATGGGTGGGACCGGTGGAGGCATCACCCGACCCCTCTTCTTATGACATGTCGCGTGGCCAAAAATTTGATGGAAACGTGGGACGAAAAGATCAAATGGTCGACGATACAACCTACTAGGTGGACATCGGTGATTGACGCGATTCGCTTGTTGTCATAGAGGGGCATGATTCTACCAAAGTAAATCCTTTCGGCGTAAATATATGTTTTTCTATCTTTTTAATTTCAAATTAATTGTTACGCCATAAATTTATCACCAAATGATATAACCGCTGTGTGGCTTACCGTGGGTTGGCCATTTACTTTAACATTAATTTTTCACGTGGTGATATATTTATGCATTATTTAATTTTTCCACCGAACCATCAAGTTGAAGATTTAAATATAAATTAAATCCAAATACACGCTCACTTTCAATGTTTCGAGAGATGAATAGCCGTTGAAGTGTGAATGGATGAAAATTGAAATTAATTTGTGAATAAAATAAAAGCTTGACCTACCATGAGATTTATTAAAGTAAAGGACGATTTTACGGCCAAAGAACAATTTTACGATGGTGCGACAATTTTTCAACAAGACAACGTGTCGGAACTAAGCCCTCCCCTTGCCTTATATAATTTAAAGAATGCCCTTGGCATAAATATAACAATGAATACATACATTCATACAATTTATTAAACTAGCAATTGCAAATGAGTTGCAAATTATGCTAGAGATAGTAGCAATATTTAGTTTATTTGAGTTGTATTTCGGGTTGATATTGCATGGATGTCTATATGCTGTTGCAAAGCTCTTATTTTGCTATTTTCCACATTTTTGTAAGACACAATTATGATAGTTGCCAAACTAAATCACATTTCATCATTTGGTCAAACATCGACATTTATCTATTAAAACTTTCGAATCTCAAAAACTTTGAAGAAGATATATGACCAATATTATTTTCCAAAAAGTAAACTATAGAATTTACTTTATGAAGAATAAAATCAAAATCAGAAAACTTTTGAATCTCAAAAACTTTGAACAAAATATATGACCAATATTATTTTCCAAATAGTAAACTATAGAATTTACTTTATGAAGAATAAAATCAAAATCAAATATCTAGGACTGTAGAAAAATATCTAAAATCTGGCAACCTTTAAAATATCTAAAATCCGGCAAGACAGTAAATATTGGAGCCACCGGAATTTGACACTTTCCAGCAAGGGCATCTTCAAAGTAGACGCCTATTGGCGAACGAAATATACTTTTAAAAAAATAATATAATGTAATTATTGGCATTTTGTTATTTTAATTTTGAATTTTGTACACCGGTTCTCGTAACATAGTTGGAGTTGTACACCTGAGTTGGCTTAATGGTGAAGAACATGTGCTCTTGAAATAGAGGTCACAAGTTCAAATCCTGCAAGGGGTAGGGTATGTACGCCTCGTTTGTAGCAAAGCTAGTTGCCTCCCGCATGTGAGTACGAGGTAGTCCCATATGCTATAAGCCGCTTGTAAACCCAAAAATAGGCCGCCCCGACATCGTGGACTAAAAACCTATTATTATTATTATTATTATTTATTGATGTTTTGTTGCACGTTTCTTATGGAAAAAATAAAGTTAGAACTAAATATTTATAATCCCGTGTGAATTACATATGGTAAGAATGGGATGACACAATTAATTCTATATTATAAATGGAACCAAGAATTTGTTTTTGAGGATTATACCCAACATGGTTGGTGAAGCATTGGTTTTTGTATTTTCTTTAAAGTGGATGATGAGATCCTTTTATTTCTATATGTGGAATGGAAACCCTTTGTTGAAATGCTTTCTAAGCAAGCATTCCTTGCAGATTAATATTGTATTAAGATCACCGGTTGTTTCGAGTAGTTATCTATAAATTGATGGCTTTTATTTAATTTTTTTACAAGTTGGCTAAGTTTAATTTGGCTTTTATAACAACATTTGATGTATCTCAGTAACAAGAGCCGTGAAGCGGCCAGTTCCTACCATTCATGCTACAAAGATGTAATTGTATTTTAGCAATTGCTTAAGTGATATGTTGATTGTAAAAATTCAAGAAAATTAAATTTAATAGATTTTATGCCTATTTAAAAAATGATTTAAATGTTATTTAAAATTGATAACTATTGAAAGTGAAAAAATTCTTAACCATGATTGGTTGCATGGAGAAAATTATTGTGTTTGGGAGAAATTAATAAATAAAATTTGCCACATTTAAGAAATAAGAACAATGTAAATAAATAAGATTTGACATTTAATAAATAAGAACAATGTAAATAAATGCTATTACTATTTCAATGGGACACATGGAATTAAATGAATTGACAAATTGACAAGGGTTAATAAATGCCAGGCCACTTGGCCATTTACAATTTTTTGGCTTAAAAAAATAGAAAACCTGTAGCTCAATAAGGGGAAAAAATTGTCAAATCTCCCTTTCTCACCAATCAAAATTCTAATAAATTAATTTATGTGAAATTATATTTATGTAAATATGTCAATTCAAAGTTTATACATTAGAAAATTTGACATAGGCAAAAAAATTATCATTTGTGATTGGTCCATTGACAAAAATTATTTCATTGAACTGAAAACTATAGTATTCCTGCCATAGGCAGGAACTAATAAGAAAATAATCGGTGCAAGATTCTTTTATACAAGATATGGAGTTATAATTGAGTATGCAAGTAGCATAATGCCCACAACAAGAATTTGATGTGATGGGAAACATGTCAGAAACCAAAGACATCCATGGAACGATGCTCTCAATGATAACTTTTGAATTGTGCATTTGGAAGAATATTGAAAAATATTCAAGAAAGAAAATAATATACCTACTTAATGTCCCAAAGGTTATTAATATGTACATTATGCCCTTGGTATATGGTTGATTATCTTCTATCATATGATTACTACTAAATGTTACATGTCTATTATCTGACGGGTTAAACCCTTGTGAAAATTGAAGTGTAAAGGCTTTTTACTCATAGATGCTGATCTGAATTATGTAATTCAATGGACAGCACATTAACTATGGGGCTTTGTTATTAATTATATAATCATTATTTAAATTCTCTAGTAAAAATCTGAAATTTTAATAAAGTTTGGATCTTAGTTTTCAAAAATCACATATTCATGCTCTACTTCATGCAATTTAAAAATCACATATTCATGCTCTACTTCATGCAATTCAAAAATATTATAGGACCATAAATTACAAATATGAATTTAAGTTGTTAGGTGGTTCTCAATGTAATATTTTTATTAAACATCCGGATAGTTACAAAATTAAAAATTCTCTTGCAAATTTATGGATAGTTTCTATTTTTAATATCTCTAAACGCTCTTCAAACATTGCTCATATAAGTAATATAAGAATACGGGTATCTTGAATACATTGTATTCAAAAAAATTGGAAGTTTGTGGATTAACGATGTAGATACTCAATATATATCTAATAACACGGGAATAGTGAGTCATAAGGAATTTATTTTAATTTCCCTTTCTTTCTGTGAGTCATATGAAAGGGTTAAACATATTGTAATAGTGAGTTATTTGAACATAGATACTTCGAAGAGAATTATTAGAATTACAATGATAATTTAAAACATGGGAATTAAAGTAAAGATGTATTTTCACCGGTTTTTATAACAATGTTAATTTTCTTTTAATTTTTAAACAAAATGTTAATTATTATCAGTTTATTATTATAACAGTCAATAAATTAGTACAAATCGTTAAAATATAATTGAAGTCACATATCACCAACATAAAACAAAAACATTATAATTTAGAAGAAAAGAAATACTTTCAATCCATACACAATACAAACAATCATTCAGTATTAACAAAATATTGCATTGGCTCTACCTAGCATTAATGTTGCAATGATTTAAGCTTTGCTTGCCTCATTTATTTCAAACATATTTCGTAAAATTACCTTTATTCCCTATAGGCTTGTCTTTGCAAAAATTGGTGCAAGTGCAAGTTAATTTTAAAAGTTGTTGAATGAGAGGTGTCTTTGCAAAAATGCGTGCATCCACTGCTAATTTTAAATGTGTTGAGTGAGATGAAATTATATATATTGGATTTCCACAGAAAACCCTCAAGTTTAGATACATTGATGCAGTGTTTTTATGAAAGACATGTTACCTACCTACCTATGAACCACAACACTCAGATTTAATATCAATTTTGATATAACACACAAAGATAAACATTGATGAGCTGTGTCCCAGATTTCCCATATGGTCAAATCATCATCTACCCTCCCATGAAAGATTAACATATGGTACTGATTTGGATAAATACTGTGTTCAAAACTGATAATGCCAATAGGCTAAACATTAAGTGCATGAAGTATTTCATCTCTGTAATATGAGTATATGTTTTTTTCGACTTTACTAATAAGATTTCATGAATTCTCAATAACCCGTGAATAAATTCATTCACTTTTGTAAGTACTTCATTTTAGCAGTAAGACTTCACACTTTGTAGTTCGGTATAATTCCATTCACTTTTGCAGCATGATTTCATGATTTCACTCACATTTATAGTACATTTCAAAGTGTTCTTTAAAAGGTGGATGGTTGAATAAGTTGTTTGATACTATTTATCTATATAGGATTAATAAAATATACCCTTTGTACCCCACTCAATTTCCCTTACCATAACAAGCATATTTATTTGTTCAGTCCAATCCCCTCTCAGATCATTTGTCCAGCCACAATAATTATTTTTATCACCATTTGAAGGAGTGCGACTAGCCAAAATAGCAGATATTATGATAAGGTTTCATCAAACAAGATTTAGCCAAAATCGCAGATTTTATGATAAGGATTCGTCAAACAAAATCCAACATTGAAAAGATACAAATATAAATCACAAACCTAACCCAACAACCCTTGTCACCAAAGATTTTTCAAGTTAGAACATCCTTGTCACTCTTCTAAGGCCCCATGGACTACTTGTCCGATGGATGTTATTAAAATCTTCCGTGCATCTTTCAATAAAAGGGAGAGGAGCTATATAAAGGAAAGAATACACACAATCAACTCAAATGTGAAATATTCCTGGTAGGATACCACTTAAATAATACAAAATATTGAAAATTTGCAGCCAAATAAAATATTGATTTTTGCAAATTTTTACGAGTTACGGCAATGAACTGAAGAAAATTAATAACTCCCAAAATATCCACTCAAATCACTTAAAAATTTAAAGAGAGCTTGTTAATATTATAAAGAACATAAGAAAACTATTTTTGAATTTTTCAGACAATATAACGCTGCCAGAAAATTACAGCGTGCCCTAAATAGTTGGAAAACTTCTAAAATTCATATCTTCCCAAATACAAGTGCAAAAACTATGAAACTTTGGAAATAACATTTACAAATATAGAAGATGATATTCCAACCCTCAGATCTAAAAATGGCCAACTAGAAACCCTCCAAATAAAGGCTGCAATCTCCAAAACAAGTCACCCTTTTTGTTAAATGGTCAAAACCCCTTTTAAATCCTCTGGAAATGATGCCAAACCCTTTCTTTATTGTTGCCGTAAGTCTGATCTGAAAACCCACTGATTATCTTCACAAAATATCTCAAAAACCCTCAAAACCCTATCTCTAAAACCTCTGAAATTATCACAGAAATCAACCCTGAAAACAACTCCAAAATGACAAGCTAAGGTAGATTTTTCACTACCGAAGAATGCTCTATTAACTAGGATGAATCTCTCACCACCGAAACTAAGGTTCCTCCGGGATTTCACTTCACAAGCTATAGATTTGCAAACAACAATTGCACATGAAAGAAGATAATTAGGTATGCAAGAATGTCTTTCTTTTTCCCCCAACTCCTTATTATAACTTCTCCAAGGCAAAAGAGCCCCAATAAACCCTAGTTGCATTTTTCCCTTGGAAGGGTTAATAAAATAAAAATAACTTAAGCTACATTTCTCTTTTTAAGTCGCCATGGTTCAAAAGTGACCCTCAACACAAAATTAGAACATTAATACCATGTGGCCCCTTCTTAACGACAAAACATAACATCTAGTCCTTCCAAAACACCTTTTTACATATGTCAATGAAGAATTATAACAAAATGGGCTAGATATTCATACCCAATAGCTCCCAAAGTGTCCTAAACCCTTGGATATGACCAAGGCTTGGACTCGAATTGGCCCTTAAGCCTTTGGCGTAGGAAAGGGAGCATTACAAAATGATACATGTTACAAGCATTCCTGAAATAACATAACAATCATTACCATAACCAAGACCAATGACTCAATGTAGTGATTAGAGGCGGTCCAAAGTTCAATACTAGTGGGCAGCCTTTATTTGTCTTGGGGTCAAGTTCAATACTAACATGCAATCATCGGGGATGTCTAGTCTCCAACTTCTCAAATTCAAAATTACTATCAAGTACCCTTACAGATATCTAGACATGTCTATGTCTTCTTAAATTAGAAATTAAAAAGCATTTACAATCTGAATAAACTGAAGAAAGATGCTTATGTTGCCGGAGGCTCACCAGCTGAAAACCAAAAAATGCTTCATTTCTCCAAATTTAGTCATCATTTGTCAAAATACAGCCAAGCAAATAATTTCAACCAATTTCAATAGCCAAATGCTGCTAAACTTGCCAATTTTCATAACTAAAGCTCTTACACAAGTCTCCTCACATTCTAAATGCTTGACCATACATGAAAAAAGCATGCTACTTATCACCTTCGGATCTAAAACAATACATCTGCATATAATTAAAAAATATCTCTAGGCACATCACAGATAACAAACAAGCAGTAACTATGAAAAGCTAGAGCTAACCATAACATATGAAATAGTCAGTTGAATTTGAGACTCAGCAAGGGCTAGCCATGCCCTATTTGATTTTTCCTAATGTCAATCAGTTTTGTGTCCAAATGACCTTGTAAAAGTACAGATTTCATATTTTGACAAAAATATATCACTTTCACATCATACTAAAAATTTCTATTTGGAGAAAATAATTTATAGTCTGAAAAACATTCAAAAGAGCTGATTGCTTGGGTCTCTTTCATAGGGGCAGAGAAACGCATTGCACAGTAATTAGCACAAATAGTTATCTACCACAGCCGCAGACTGAAACCTTGTTTTCATTCACCCCGACTTGAGGCAGAAGTGTGAGCTCGGATTGATTTAGTAGATTTGATTGGCTAGGTCCTTTAGAAAAAGGAACAATTATCAAGGAATGACTACATATCTCCTCAAATTAAAGCCTAACAATGGACGACAATGCCTATTCAGTGCCTAACAAATGCTTCTCGTCCATTCTAGATACCATCTTTGCAGTGATCACTAAACCAAATTGCTAGAATTTACCATTACAGATAAGAGATGAAACACACTACCTAAAGAACAACTTTGCAAACCAAGATTACAAATACAAGCAAGTTCATGAGCCTAAATACTAATACCGTGTCAAAACCACAAACACTTATTATTGGTTTATGAAGCATTATGCTACATTACCCTGTTCCAAATACCAGTCAATGGTTTGAAGGAAACTAAAATAATAATTCCTGTTCAAATGAATCATATAAATACGATGGCACTAGAAATCTGCGATATAATCTTTGTGCAACATTTTACACAAAAAAATTACTAAAAGACACCGGCCATATAGGCTGGATTTATCATGTACAATAGATCTCTAAAAATAGATTCTGCTGATTAAACAGCTACAGAAATGCTGCCCCTGTAACAAACAGGTCATCCTGAGAAACCATTATATATAGTACTATTCTAACCGAAACAGAAGACAGCAGATTTTTAAAAACACAGAGCAATCTTTATGCTCAAAAAGCAAAGGACGCAGAAAGCAGGCTTTGCAATTTTTAACCGAACACCAACAAGATATGGCTAGGTAGACACCGACAGATAAAGCTACCCTCAAACTAGAATTCATTCTAATCACACATCTATTGGGAAAGGTAACCTTACAAAAGCAACTGAAGAAAAATTATATACCACCTGGATGCTTGGAAGTAAAAGCTGCCACATACCATCGTGCTTAAATACCTACATAATAAAAACTCTTGCTAACAAAACACAGACAAATAAAGTAGTCATACAGACCATCACCATTTAAACTAAGAACTAAATTATTAACAGGTCTGACTATAAGCCTCAAATTTACCCCAAAAGGCTTCAGAATTACAGAGCAAGACATAATTTGACTTCCTGAATCCATCTCTGCATAAGAAACTCAAAACGCTTCCTAACAGTAGGAGCTGTCAAAAGTTAAAAACTTTCTAATTAAAAAGGCTACAGCATAGTCAATAGTCTTTGAGGGCACCAAAGCCAATGGATTACAAGTTCAAGTAATAGCATTAGCAGAATAGGAGCTGTCAAAAGTTTAAAAACTTTCTAATTAAAAAGGCTACAGCATAGTCAATAGTCTTTGGAGGGCACCAAAGCCCATGGATTACAAGTTCAAGTAATAGCATTAGCAGAATAGGCTTACAAAGTTAGAAATTGTATTATATCAGATATGCAAAGTGCGTGCTTCAAAAAAATCTGATCTACGTAAGTCTGCAATATAGACAATGTGAGCCTGCAATATAGACAATGTAACTGCATCCCCAGGTTTCCTTTGCTTATATTTCAGATGTGGCATTGCTACTGCATTGTCATGTTGGAGAAACCCCGGTGAGAATTTATTATCTGCCAAACCCCAGACTGGAGCACAGCTAATGATGAATCATGCACTAACCTATTACAATACAGAGCAAGGAAACCAAAGGATTCAGCAGCTCACTGAAGGTGGCGCAGGGGGCTGCTCGCAGTGCAGAGAATTGATTTCACATTGCTGTGCATTCTCTTGACTGGCATGCTTTACATTAGGTTCATTTGCTACTTCTATGTGCTTTGCAAGTTCTTCATGTTTATAATTCTCTGCATTACCATCCCCCTTTGTGTCCAGTGATTCTCTTGACACCACACTTGGTATCTCAGTTGTTTTCTCTTCCGTCTGCTCATTTCTTACCTCTTCATCTAGGTGAACTTTTTGCTCTTCTTGCTTTTCCTCGGTCTTTTCCTCTCCTGTCTGCTTGTCTCTTATTTCTTCTACATGAACTTCTTGCTCTTCTTGCTTTTCCTCGGTCTTTTTCTCTTCTGTCTGCTTATTTTTTACCACTTCATTGACATGAACTTTGGGATTCTCCACTGGCATGTCTTCTGCTTTATCAACTATGGCTTCTTTTATTTCTTCAGGTTTGGGTCGATCCACTTTCACTTCAGGCTCTGTTTCTGGCTTCTCTTTATCAGTTTCTTCTTCTTCTTTAGGTATACTGTCTGATTTTTCTTCCTTCTCATCCTCATCTTTCCTACCATCATCTGTTTTTTCCGAGCATGAGCTTTTTCGACAGAATCATCATCATGAGCATCTTGCATTTCCTCTTCCTCACCAGCTTCAACTTTTGATGGAGCTTCAGATGTTTTCTTTTTCTTTCCCTTTTTGTCTTCTGAAGTGCCCTCTGATTTCCTAGACCGCTTTGGGGTCTTCTTAGTCTCACTTTCAGGAGTTTCAGTAGTCTTTGGCTTTTCACTTAATCTTGTAGATCTCCTGGGTGTGTCACCTATTATTTCAAACAAAACCCAAAGAAAGTGATTGTACTTTATAAATTTATGATAATCATACAGCAGGCTTGAAAACTGAGTTCGGATAAGTTAAATATCAAAATTTAAAAAAATAGCAAAATTAATTTTCTCGAGAAAGTAAATTCTCAAACCCACCTGTACCCCAATCAAACTCATTGATGCCAGGGCCTCCCGGATGGGACTTCAAATATTGTGACAGTTGACGCTTGCTTTTGATCTCTTCTCCTGTAGGGGAAGTGAAAATGATCCCCCATTTCTTTGGAAAAAACTGCAAAAGAGAACCAAATATCAATGTTATATAAAATCAATAATGTTTACTTACCACAGATGAGAGCACTATTAACCAAAATTCCCAAGCTCTAATAATTAACAATGTTTACTTACCACACATGAGAGTATTATCAACCAAAAACTCCAAGATCTAATAATCAACAGTGTTTACTTACCACAGATGAGTGCGCAATATAAACCAAAATCCCCAAGTTCTGATAGACTGAAGTCTTATAGCCTTAAAAGCGTCTTGGTTCACATCAAGATAGCTTTGTAAGGGGTAACTGATCCACAAACTCGGTCTCAACTTATTAACCCCACCATACCTCAGAGCTTTGATACCTATTACCGGTTTTGATCTAAAGTCTGGAATTACAGCACCTAACTTTTTGATTGTTTCAAAGCATATTGACCCAACTCTGCAGATTAGACATATGTGTTGTATCCAAGTAACAACTGACATGCTTTAAATATAGTTTTGTAATGACATTCATAGGGTGCTAATAAATTAATACTACATCAATAAGACTTGTAGCATGCTCTCCACAAAACACAACACAATCAAATGTCTTTTATAAATGTGACTACATCTAACAGAAAGCTCATATTGGTGAATCTCCAAAGCGTGAACACTCAAACCACCTCTCATAAGTCTAATGAGCTTCCAATAAAATTGAAGTTTGGAGCTATGGCTAACCAACTTCGTACATGTAATGTCCCTTTTGGGGGACTTCCGGAAATAGCTAGGGCTGAATGAGAGATGACTGAAATTAATTTTTAGATGGCTGTAATCAGACTTCTGTGGGCTGGATATGACTGAAAATGCACACTGAAACCTGCAATTTTTCCCTTCCTAGGGCAGCAACCTGTTTTGAGAACTCCCACTCACTTTTGGATGCCCTAAACTCGCTGAAAATGTGCCCAATCAAGCTCAAAATTTTTGATTAATTACCAGCAATCAAAATATGAAGGAAAATTGATTTTTAGTGCCCCAAAAATGAAGATATGAATTTTCTATAAACTGTCTACAGAAGTTTTTTTAAAAATCATATCTTTACCTAGGAAGCTCCAAAATTCACGAAACTTAGGATCTCGGGGTTTAAAAATATGAAGAATGCAAATATCAAATCAGCTTACCCAAACAGGCCACAACTGACTTGCAAGCAACTCGCCCCTCTTGGAAATAATGAATTAGTGGCTCAAACATGCAAGGAAATGATTGCTTTCACCTTTAATAATTAGTACAAGTCCATCCATGCAAGAATCATACCATACATCCATCAAAACATATCCAAAATACTCTTGATGCAAGTCGCCTAGGGCAAGATAGGAAGTTATCAGCTCCAAATTCCTTGAGATATTCAATAGTTCCAAATATCCTTGGTTGAAGGTTTTTCGTCCATAAGACAAGTTCCACTATCAAAGGTTTCCATTCTTGAGTGGTCTCAAACAAGGGTTTTCGTCCTTGATGAGAATGGAAAGGTATAACCTTTACCTAGAAGAAATAATAAGATTCAACATAACATATAATGGCCAAGCATCCTCCTTTTATAACATAAGGGGTGCTACATCATAACTTATGGCCAACCTTATAATAAGTACCTTTTAATTATCTAATTTGTTTTTAGAGCCTACATGCTCAAAATACATTATATTCTAATTAAATAAATTCTTCTATTGGAGTGCTTGGCTTCCCAATAGAAATACATGATAATAATAACAATATCTATTTAGAAAATGTCATCCAAGTCTTCCCCTTGCTTCCTTCCTTAAACCCACAGGGAGGGAACATGGGTTAAAGTATTCAAATCCGCTAGTCTCCAAAAAGGGACATGACAGTATGCTCTGCTTCATTCGTTACCGCTAAACATGGTACTACCCTTCATTTACCAAGCTTCATCATGTATGTATTGGTGGACCTTTACCATTGATTTTGATGTGATCAAAATGGAGATGCTTTGGATAGTATGTCACAAAACTAATTCCTGCTAGTAATTATTGAAAACAATTATGGTGTGGTTTGCTCATAATAAATTAATGACAATCCCAAAGGAAAGCCTCACACAATCCGAAATACTTGATGTAAATTCAAAAACAGAACTACTTGATTCTTTATGTGAATATACGTGACATATCAATTACACTTCCAATCATGGTTTCATGCCCATTCATTTTTGGGTAGATGTAGCAGTCATCTCAACTATGGTGTGTCATAATAACTACATCTTCTCTTACTCTCAAACATCTACATCCTCAATCATGTTTCTCATCATCTTCATCAAATTATTCTTCTCATTCATCTTCACTGTGTTATTTTGAGGGTAACAACATATTTTCAAGATTATCATTTTGTGCAATGAAGTTGTGCGATTCTTTTTGTTAATGGCAGTCCTTTCAGCTCCTTTGCCGGGTGGTTTGCAAAAAGAGTAGTATCTAACTCAACTTTTAGACTTTTTCAGGTGGTAGTAAACCCTATCTAACTTCATTTCACTATTTTGATTAAGCATATTGAAAATCACGACAGCATACAGTTTCCAAGGCGAACAGTTTAGTGGTCTATCTCTTAGACCCAAGCCTGCTTCTGAGTCTCAATTATATAAGAGGGATGCTTCTTTAGTAATAGACATGCACCAATCCTTTCTGATTTATTTCCAAGGCATCTCATCCTAACATTAAAATTCTCCTCTTTCATGCCAAATATTAAATTCACTGTTCTGTGTGGTGTTGAGGCTTTGATTCCACAGTCTTAGGCCAATTGATCACCATGTGATTTAATGTAAGTAAAATGTACCCAGAATATTGTCCAAGCATAAGTGTATGCATATCTTCTCAATTAAAAGAGAATCAACCAGCTTAATCCATATCCCCACAAACTTTGGTTCTTAGGTGCTTCGGACTTCTCGTGGGAAATATCCTTTCTCATGTGCTTGCTTCCCACCATCCTTGGAGCTCAACAAAAGAAGGATATTTTCTTGTGACAAGGCCTTACAACTTCTACACCATGTGAATATTTCCACCAACTACCACCCTCCCTATTAAGTAGTCTTTGGATGTGTCTTCCCTCGAAGGGGAGATTAACAAGGTGATAAGAGAGGGCATTTACAAATAGCTTCTTGAGATGCCCTTGGCCTCTCCCCTTAAGCCTCTTATATCTAAACTTGCCTTCTTATCTATAACATTTCTTATAGGTTTTTGGTGGTCTTTTCTCAAATATCACCCAAGCCTACTATGTCAGTTAAATTTGATCTTGAAATAGCAGTAACTCCATTTATGCAAATATTTGGAAAAAATAGACGTTGGTTTTAAAATGTGGTTTATTCTGCCATAGCAAGCTATTTGGAGAATCAACAAGGTAGTTGAAAGTAGATGTGGTTGCTCTTGTTTTTGTCTCCTCCTCACTCTTTTGCCAATGTGGGTTATAATTAGTGATCTCATTTTTCTCAAGTTCTCTAACTCTATAAGTAGATGTGGTTGCTCTTGTTTTTGTCTCATCCTCACTATTTTGCCAATGTGGGTTATAATTAGTGATCTCATTTTTCTCCTCAAGTTCTCTAACTCTATTCTTTAGTTTCTAATTTATATTCGCTTCAAAAATTTGCTTCGATATAATCCTTGATGATTAACACTATATGATGAAGATTCTATGTTCTGCTATATTTTCTCTCTTTTTCCTATGTATCTGTCTCTCCCATGATGGCAGCTTTTGGAAAAATGTTGATCATCTCAAAGATGAAGTATCAAAGATTGTGTAAGATGAAGATCCATGTGATTGATATAAATGAACCACAAGTCATATGAAATGAGGAACCTTGTGAAGATTAGGAACCACCACAAGTGATTTGAAATGATGATCTTCATGCAGAAGAGGAATGAGTAATACTGATTTGGATGCCGATATGTCCGGGGCAACATTCTACACAAGGATCTAGATATGTTGTAAGCATATAAAGATGCTTTAGTATTGAGTGAAATTGAGGAGAGAAATATAGAAATGTAATACTGAATGTATTTAATTATCTATTATTCTATACATGGCATACTCTTACTAAACTAGGAAATCAGTTACGCTGTACAAGCACCAAAAACGAGTACGGCACACACCCGGATTGGGTACGTGCTCAAATATGTTGGGGCAACATCCAAGGTTCGAGAAACAATACCCACAAACATTGAATGGGATATTGTTTCACCTATGCCCTAGACACATTTTTCTCTCCACCCACGATAAAAACAATATAAAACAATCGACATTCCTAGATGTTGTTTCAGCTACCTTGGGTGTATTTATTGCGCATCCACAATTTAAAAAAAGTAACAATTGTTTTCCTTTGTTGTTTGGTCCAAAAAAATCTAAATGACTTTTTAAAAATAAAGAAAGAAACCCTAACCCTAGAAGACAATCCACATTCCTAGGTGTTGTTTCACCTGCCTCGGGTATATTTATTGTGCATCTATAATTTAAAAAAGTAAAAAGGTTTTTCCTTCGTTGTTTTGTCCAAAAAAAGTCTAAATGACTTTTTAAAAATAAAGAAGAAAAACCCTAACCCTAGAAGACAATCCCAAACTCCTTTTGAACAACACCGCCACATTTACTTCACAATGCATACTTCTCTCGTTACACATTTGCTCTCTTACCTTTGGATTTCCGATTGCTTAGGGTTGGTCCTATACCGTCACAAGCGCCAGGACTTTAAAGAGCTTGCAACAAAGAGGTTAGGTGATTCAATGTATGTTTTTGTGGTTTTTTGAAGTTTTTTTTGGTTTTTTAGTTTGTATTATGTCTCTTGTTTTCAACTTTAACTTCGTATGATCAACTAGGCAGAGCGACTCTACTACTCCTTGTGGTTCTAACGATCATATGATCATTCTATTTCTAATGAACCAAATGATGGTTATAATGATGCTATCTTGATAAATATACATATTATAGAGCATTATGATTATGAATATAACGAATATGTTGATTTGTCTTGATTTTTGTGTATGTACTTGTTAGTACAAAATCACAACACCCCTAGATGCAAATCAAGTTTCTAAGTTGATGTTTCGGGCATCTAATGTGATTGCACAACATTGAATCCTCTCTCCAAGTGTGGGACTTGCAGAAATGAGAAAGGAATCTCCAGAGAAGGCTGGTTCCTCCTCCTAAACTACTTGCCACAAGCTATTCCAGTGTAGGCAAGCTAATCTAATCCTAATCTAACCACCAAGGAGATAGGGAGAGAGAGAGAAGAGAAAAGAACAAAAAGCCTACACTAAAACGGTGATACACCAGAGAAGGAGAATGTTGAACATCTATCAAAACTGCCATGGAACAAGGAGAGGTGAGCAATGGAAAGGATGGACAGATGCATCACAAACCCAAAGACAGATTTCACACAGAAAATGTCCCAAAACTCCATGAACACAGCTCCAGACCTGTAATGAACATTAGAACATGCACAAATACCTGTAATGAAGAGAGGCAAGAAGAGAACAAGCAAAAGAACGAGCAGGGATGGACAAATGCATCACAAAACACGTTTTTTGTTGCTCCAGAAGTTTGCACAGAACATCATTTCAATAGTAAAAGGCAAAAACGCCATTACAGAGCAGGGGAGGAGGTTCGAACTCCATTTTCAACCCTGGGATGAAAAAGAAGGGAGGGCAGAGCAGAAAAGATGAACAACCTTTTAGAAAGAAACCCCTCCTTACAATTTATAGGAAGAATGAGAGAGAAAAGAGAGGAAATCCACGTCGACCCCAACCACCTCCATATTACATTTAATTTATCTCATTATGGCGGTAGGTGAGAACCCCAGCGAACCCAAAAGTGGCGAATTGCATTTTGCATTTTTAAGAATTTGTTCTCACCCAATTAAAGATATCCAGTCGTAGTTGGGTAGAGGACGCCGAGAGCTTTCCGAAAAGTCTAACCTTGCGTGAATCCGAGCTCCCTGTGAAAAGTTATGGCCATCTGAATATCTGCGCCAGGGTCTGCTTCCTGTCAGCGCTCAAAATGTTGCGCCTCCTGAAGGTGCGCCATAGGCGCATCCATGTGTGTGTCGACATCCCTTTATGTGCGCCAAGGGCGCAACTTTTCCTGTGTCGACACTCTGTGTCATGCGCCATTTCTGTGCGCCAAGGCGCAACTTTTTCTGTGTCGACACTCTGTGTCATGCGCCATTTCTGTGCGCCAAGGCGCAACTTTTTCTGTGTCGACACTCTGTGTCATGCGCCATTTCTGTGCGCCAAGGGCGCAACTTTTTCTGTGTCGACACTCTGTGTCATGCGCCATTTCTATGCGCCAAGCGCAACCTTTTCTCTGTGTCGACACTCTGTGTCATGCGCCATTTCGTGCGCCTGGCGGCGCAACCTTTCTCGTGTCGACACTCTGATTTTCTTTGATTTCCAGATTCTTCCGCTTGTCTATATCTACCCAGGGGAAAGATATATACAACAATTTGGCGACTCAACGGGATCACCTGCCTGCTAGGTAGAAGATCAGTGGCCTTTTAGCAATCCATTGGGCATGGAGTCATAAGCAAGCCTGAAAGCTGATCTGAACTTTGAAAAATCCCTTCTGAGCCACTTGAAACCCATTGAACTTGGAGTTGACCTTTCACCAAAATGCCGCTGAAATGAACTGTGCCAGAGCAAAACCAGCAACACCAAAAACTATGTACAGAACTGAAAATCATACATGCTCCAAATGGAACATGCAGAGTGTGCATAAGCACTTCTTCTGCTGAAAGCAAACCTACCTACTCTACTCTAACTGGAAGCAGAGGTGAGCTAAACAAACCTGCAGTTGGTTGTGAGAAATAGCTTCCTTTCTCAAAAGTAAAGAATATGCAATTGATTTGGAGCTGATCATGGCTGTTAGGATGAGTGGGAAATCAACAAGAAGTTGGTCTTCCACCCAAATCATCAAGGTATCAGCTGAAGGAAAATTCAATACCTCTTTTAGTTGTTCTGCATTTGGATTGAAGAGGTATGGCGGCTGATCCTTGGTACTTTGTAGCTCATCCTCATGCTCAGAAGCAAGCATGACTGGTTGGGACTTCTCCCTTGACTCCAATAAAGCCAAATACCTGATTGGGCAAGGTATGGTCCGTTTGATATGCCCATAGCTCTGATTTTCAACTCCAAGAATGGAGTTCTCTTGTAGACCCTCTTGAATGGATGGTGTGGAAGAAATGGTAAAATTCTTTTGTCCTTTCTCTTCCTCCAATGAAGAACATGAAAGATTAAAATCTTCCAATCTTGGTTCCAAAGAGCTGCTATAAGGTGCAGGCTGTTGTAAATGAATGCTCTCCTTCATGACAGCATACTCAAATGTTTGGAACGTGGATGATGAAAGAGAGAATGGTGGAAACTCAACCGGTTCTTCTTCATCAAAACAGTCCTCCAAATCTGACAAATAAACTAGCTCATGGCTGTCCTGCTGCAAATGCTCAACTTCCTCCAATGTTTGAAGACAATCTTGCTCTTGATTGAACTCTTCCTCCAGCATGAAGTTTGTCAAGTCAAACTCTTCAGTCTGCTGCTCTAGAGGACAAGTTGGGGCTGCAAGATCTCCTTCAGAGCTTTCTTCCTCCATGGCTGATTGTGCAACTTGAATTAGATCAGCATTTCCTTCAAATAGAGTGTCAACATGGACACTACATTCTGAGCAAGCTGATTGCTGATCTGTTTCTTCCTTTTGCTCTTCTTCTGCTACAACAAAATCAGTCCTGACCACCATTTGTTCTCCAACCTTAGCCTCTTCTGTAGGCTTTACCAGCAAAGGGATCTTCTCAATTCCAAATTTAAGAGCCAAACTTACTAAGCTCTTAATCATTTCTTCTTTTCTTGGCTCTTCCTCTTGCTGTCCTTGATGACTGATTTTTGCAATTTCTTCTTCCCCACATGGAATTGGGAATGCAAGAGGAGGGATGGGTTGTAACTCAACTGATTTTACAATTTTTTGTGGTGGTGGAGGAGGTGAAACCTCTTGTTTCTTTGGAGTGGAAGGTATTTCATTTAGCTCTTGTGGAGGGGATGACTGTTTGGAAGGGAAAAGGATAGAAGAATTGAGATGAGGTGGAAGGCTAGGGGGTGGAGAAATGGATTCAACACTTGGGACAGCAGATGGAGAGTTTAAAACTTGACACTGCTGAGATAAAACAGATTGGGAAAGAGTAAAAAGAAAGGCATGAGATGGCGTGCTTACCCGTTGACAAGGTCGCTGAATACTCCTCTCATATACCTCTATTCCTTCAATCCACCTTGTAAGCGATGGCAGTGTTGCAATCATGAAGTTCAACTTCTCTTGAGGGTTGTAATGCCTTGGAAAAGGTCCCACCCATGGACAAGGTGCTCTGCAACCAATTCCAAATGCTTTCATTTGTGCCTGAGCCCTAGATTGCACCATGTTTACCTCCATCTTTTGGATTTTCTCCAACAGACCAGCATCTTGCATCCGATGGTCTACATTATATGCATACTCTTACACTTGAAAGCTCCATAGCCAAACTGATTTTGGCATTGCTGCTCATATGGGTATGTATGCTGATTTTGAATTTGTTCAAAATGCTGATTTGGAGGATTTAAAAACATGTTGGAGGTGTGATATCTCTGTTGTTGTTGATGTGAAATCCATGATGGAAATGAAGTCATGATTGCACAACTTCATGGAATGGAAAAGAATGAAAGAGATGGAAAGAAAGATGGATGGAAATGGATGGAAAACAGGTCTGCAACTCAGAGAATGAGTTATTTACCAGATGGAGTCGCCAGATGTGCTTTTGAAAGTGCCTCCAAAAGGCTGAATCTTTAACAGGAACACACCAACCTGTCAAAGATAAAGTGAAAGACCTCTAAGGTCCCACCGAGTGTGCCAAAACTGTTAGTACAAAATCACAGCACCCCTGGATGCAAATCAGGTTTCTAAGTTGATGTTTCAGGCATCTAGTGTGATTGCACAACATTGAATCCTCTCTCTAAGTGTGGGACTTGCAAATATGAGAAAGGAATCTCCAGAGAAGGCTGGTTCCTGCTCCTAAACTACCTGCCACAAGCTATTCCAGTGCAGGCAAGCTAATCTAATCCTAATCTAACCACCAAGGAGACAGGGAGAGAGAGAGAAGAGAAAAAGAACAAAAAGCCTACACTAAAACGGTGATACACCAGAGAAGGAGAATGTTGAACATCTATCAAAACTGCCATGGAACAAGGAGAGGTGAGCAATGGGAAGGATGGACAGATGCATCACAAACCCAAAGATAGATTTCACACAGAAAATGTCCCAAAACTCCATGAACACAGCTCCAGACCTGTAATGAACATTAGAACATGCACAAATACCGCAATGAAGAGAGGCAAGAAGAGAACAAGCAAAAGAACGAGCAGGGATGGACAGATGCATCACAAAACACGTTTTTGTTGCTCCAGAAGTTTGCACA
The DNA here is from genome assembly GCA_018340775.1 of Taxus wallichiana var. yunnanensis. NCBI lineage: Eukaryota > Viridiplantae > Streptophyta > Pinopsida > Cupressales > Taxaceae > Taxus > Taxus wallichiana. Next base: position 330,591,067 of record CM031235.1, on the reverse strand, counting down.
GAACATCATTTCAATAGTAAAAGGCAAAAACGCCATTACAGAGCAGGGGAGGAGGTTCGAACTCCATTTTCAACCCTGGGGAAGAAAAAGAAGGGAGGGCAGAGCAGAAAAGATGAACCACCTTTTAGAAAGAAGCCCCTCCTTACAATTTATAGGAAGAATGAGAGAGAAAAGAGAGAGGAAATCCACGTCTACCCCACCACCTCCATATTACATTTAATTTATCTCATTATGGCGGTAGGTGAGAACCCAAATAAACCAAAAGTGGCGAATCAGTATTTTGCATTTTTAAGAATTTGTTCTCACCCAATTAAAGATATCCAATCGTAGTTGGGTAGAGGACACCGAGAGCTTTCCGAAAAGTCCAACCTTGCGTAAATCCGAGCTCCTGTGAAAAGTTATGGCCATCTCAATATCTGCGCTGAGTGCTTCTTGTCGGCCTCAAAATGTTGCGCCTCCGAAGGTGCGCCATAAAGCGCATCCATGTGTGTGTCGACATCCCTTTATGTGCGCCAAGGGCGCAACTTTGTGTGTCGACACTCATGTCATGCGCCATTTCACGTGCGCCAAGCGCAACTTTTTCTCGTGTCGACACTCTGTGTCATGCGCCATTTCACGTGCGCCAAGGTGCAACTTTTTCTATGTCGACACTCACTGTGTCATGCGCCATTTCTGCGTGCGCCAAAGCGCAACTTTTTTTCTCGTGTCGACATTGTGTCATGTGCCATTTCGTGCGCCAAGGCGCAACTTTTTCTATGTCGACACTCTGTGTCATGCGCCATTTCTGTGCGCCAAGGGTGCAACTTTTTCTGTGTCGACACTCTGTGTCATGCGCCATTTCTGTGTGCCAAGGCACAACTTTTTCTGTGTCGACACTCTGATTTTCTTTGATTCCCAGATTCTTCCGCTTGTCTATATCTACCCAGGGGGAAAGATATATACAACATGTACATTCAGACATTCACATGATATACTTGTTTTACGTTGACCAAGAATATCATGACATTTGGCATTGAATTATCAGTATGTTTTGTGGTTATTTAGCTTATTTTGTTTACTCTACATATTATATGGTTGATTTTGCTTATTTCACTATACTTTTAATATTTTTTACATTTTTGTATAGTCATACCAAAAGCCGTACCCAAGCCTAGGAAAAAGCCGCCATACCTATACATGTATTGGGTACCTAGATGATAAAGATGTATGGATGCTTATCTTCTACCGATCAACTTACTAAGGTTACAATGGTGTACATAAATATTACAAAGTTGTTAAGGCACAAGAACCATTATGGAAGTTGAACCACTTAAGATTCCACATGTGATTGTTCACCTTCCAACCATCATATGATTGGATCTCATACGTGCGCAAAAAAGTTGTCAAGTGTGTTGGCATAACGTGCACCCTTGAGGTGCCACATAGCATGTTGCGGTGTGTGGCACGAGTGTCCACATGGCCAATGTCTAACCCACAATGCACGAAGGCTAACTTGCACACTGTACCTGGAGGTGTTATGCGGATCATCAAGGTTGCACTTAAGTTGTACGCATAGGGTAGCATGGCACGATGTGGTGGTGTTGTGAGTGTAATGTGGTGTAGCAAGTGCAATGCTTATTATCTACATAACACGGGGCTGCAAACGACGCGTGATGTTGCAAGCGCAGGATGGTGTTGTGGGTGCAACACAACAATGTTACAGGTGGTGCCGCCGCCAATGAGTTCATGTTGTGCTTAGAGCTATGCAACATTGTTCCTTGGCGTTGAGTACGAAGCATATGATGCAAAGGGCTATGCAAGGAGCTCGAATAGTGGACTTGCACATTAAGAAGGCAGCCAATGCTAAAGTGCATGGGTGCGCAGCCTCACAAGTAAAATAGCATGGGCCAAGGATGCATGCAAAGGGAAGGAACATATATTTGGAGTTTGAAGCCATGAACATCTTATTTCATCACATGAGGTAGTGGGTAAAGAGGCATGTAAGTCAGAATCTTCCCCACTACATATGTATGCAGGTCATGTTAAAGAAATAAAATGCAAGAAACAACTGAAGAGGAGGCATTTCTTAGGGGAAGTATATTGGAGGCAAAATGCCTTGTAAACATTGATACGATTATGGTAAACGTGTCTATAATGACAATGTCATTTCCTATGGAAATTTTATTGTATTAAAATAGCTTCAAAAATATTATAAAAACCTAACACTAACTTTTTCTTATCCTTGACCTGCCCCTTAACAATAGTCAAACACAAGCATGTTGAATTTTTTGAACTTTCGTGAATATTGCATTTTTACAGTAGCAGAGAATTGCATCTCCCCCTGGAATCATGTTTCGGAGATGTGGACACGTCTTTGTATCCAGAGATGATCATATGAGCAACAGTACGAAGACGTCCCTGTATCCAAAGACGATCATCTAAGACATTCAATGTCTCCTTCCCATTTCCAAAACCCTAAACTGCATTCAATAACTCTAAAACCATAAAATGCAAATTTTTGTTATGAAGATGCAGCTGCTCACTGTATCATCATACTGCAACCAAATTCAAGGTATTTTCATTTGTTTTTTCTCACATTTTCTCTACGTTTCCTGGTGACCTGCATTGTCCTCTTCAATGGTGGTGGGGTAGATGTTCGACATTTAGTTGTTTGGCGTTTGGCATTTGGCTTAAGCCCTAGGGCTTTTACCTTCTAATTTTCCGATGTCATGGCCTATGTTGGACCTAGGTCATGGCTTTGGGACCAAGACAAGCCATGGCACGGGAAAATTTAGTTTTGACATTTAAAATTGGAAGTTTTTAACTCAGTTTAGGTTTAGGTTTAAACCTTAAGCTTTAATTTTATTTTTATTGAAAATTTAAATGATTAAACTTCATAAAATTGTTAAAATAAAACTTAGTTATTAGTATTACTTATTATCTTTAATTTTATAATATTAGATTTTATTTTGTAAATGTTTAAAATTTTACTTCACAATTCATATTGTAATTTTTAAATTCATTTATATTTTATTTATAAAATTAATTTATATTTTTAAAATTTTAATTGGTTGTTAAATTTCAAATAATAATAATAATATTTAATTCTTTTTAATTAAATTGATATTAAAATATTTTTTTATTTTAATGTTCTTTCTTTTTTGTTACAATGTCATCAATGAAAGATGGCCTCTTCCCCTTGTGAAAATATTGTGATCGTGTCACAACAAGCAAAAGGGAGTGATGGCACATCAGTTATCACCTGCAGATTTAGTGATTATTCCTTTTAGAGAACTTTCACAAAGGTGAGAGGCCCTTTTTAAGACAAAAGGAAAGATATTAAGGCTTGTTTAAATGAGGACAAGAGGTATGAAGTTATGAGGGAACAAGAAAGGACTTAAGGTAGAGGGCCTAATTTAAGCTCTCACACTTCAAAGATAGTTGCACCTCAAACCCAATGTAGAAGAGGAACTGAGGAAACAGAATCAGAACTAGATGTGTCTTCTAGACGTGTCGAATGCTTGTGTCCACACTAGTGGTATATTAGGAAGTAGTTCAAGTTATTTTCTATCCTAACCTAGTTTGTGTTCACACTTGGTAAGCTTGTTATAGGGAGTTATATTGTTAATTTGTTGCAACCAAGCTCGTCACTTTATTAACAAACTTGGCCCCTGTACGAGCTTTTGTTTGAACTAAATTAGTTTGTACAAATATGAGGTTGTTAATTATAACCTCTTTGTAAAGCCTATTTAATAGGCATTCTTGTAGAATGATTCGATCAGATTTTGGAGAATAATACAATATTGTTATTGTGTGTTGTGTTTGTGAGAATGATGGAGTTTTATTAGAACGATTAAACCTTCATAGTTCCTACTTAGATCCTCCCAGTTGTTCGTCCTTATATGGTACCAAAGCTAATAGGCTAGCAGAAGAAGCCCAATCTGAGCCATCATATGCACTAAAGAATTCTGATTCAAGGAAAAACAAATATATTCCTTTGCCTCCCAGTTGCAAAATTTTGTCACCTAAAATCCTTCACATCCTTGCCGGGTTCATGTTTGGCGAATTGCTATGTAAATAAATCTTGTGACTGGTATATGGGCTCAACGTTTTTTGGAATTGGCTCGGCATTAATTTGCTAGCCTCTTCCTCAGTTTGGCCTTCCTGCTCAATTTGGCTCAAGTGGGCCCTTCGATTACAGTTAGCGAAGAAGGTAATATACACATTCTTTATTAAAAAACAACAGATCTATCTCCTCGAGCTCACAGACCACCTCCATATCTCAAACAAGTGGCTGAATCAAAATCCACTCAGAGTGGCCAATATATTTTTCTCAAAGCTTAATATCTCTGCCTTCCCTCAATAGTCGGCAGCAACAGGGTTACCTATCTACAAAGTGAAACAAAATAGCTTCTAAGCAAGCCACGAACCCTAACAGAAGTAAGTTTTTACACACATTTTTTAAAAGGCTTCGTGAGATTAATAAAAATAAATAAAGATCAATACATGTACGATATTGAAGCGAGCCACAGATAGATTCGTAGTTGAACATTGCCAAGGTGATCCATTGTAAACGGTTGTGGGTTCGAAACAAATAATGTATTGTACTTCATTAAAAGTATTGCCTTGTTTTTTAAAACATAAGTATGCAATGCTTCTAAAAACATAAATACAAAAAGTTTCTAGTATATTTTGAAGTAGTTGGTAGCGTAATCGGGTGTTGGACCTCATGAATGCATAGAATTCCCAGAGTCGTCGGTTCGACTATCTTCTGCAAAAAAATTGGCCTTTGTTAGGTTAAAACAAAATTAACTCATCCATATATATGAAGACTTTGGTAGCACAAGTGGCAATCCCATTTTGGTAAAGCGCTAGAACTTGGAGATGGTCTAGGGATCAAAACCCTTGGACCCTATTTTGCAAGAAATATCAAAAAGGTGGAAGTAATTTTTTAAGGCAAACGTAAATTTTTTTGGAGTTTTGTCAAATTAAAGGCTTAAACCTTCACAAGTTCCTACGTAGATCCTCTTGGTTGTTTGTCCTTATACAAAATAGGGTGTGGGGTCTTCTCATAAGAGATAGACATGATTGATAAGTGTGGTAGATATGTAGTTGATGTAAAGATTTCACACTTCTTTTATATGCAAATGGAATACCATTCAATGTTGCACACTCTCCTTATTATGAGGAGATGGTTCGTGCAATTAACAATGGACCGGCAAAGTATAAACCCCTGGATATGAGAAGCTTCGCACAACTTTAATTGACAAAGAGAAATCAAGGATAGAGGAACAAATTGCACCAATCAAAAGAGTGTGGTCTATAGAAGGATGCAACATTGTGATGGATGGTTGGACTAATACTAGAAACCATCCACTTCAAATGTTATGGTGACTTCTTCTAAAGGCCCTTATTTTTTTAAGGCAATAAATTGTTCAAGATAGAGAAAAAGCGAGTGATGTGATTGAGGAGGTGGGGGCATCACATGTTGTCCAAGTTGTTACAAATGTTGCCCCGGTTTATGAATGCATTGACTTGCTAATACAAAAATAAGTGTTTTACATGACATGTTGTGTGTATGCATTAAATAATGCACTCAAAGATATTGGCAAGTTTGAGTGAATTTACATGCTCACTGAAAAAGAAAGGAAAATACAGAGCTTCATTTGCAATCATCACCACACAAGTTATTTATCGAGAGATTTGCAAAGGTGGACCTCCTCAAACCTAAAGATGCATGAATTGCTTCTTCATTCTTCTTGGCCCTTTTTATGTGGTGAAAGGGACCTTATGTTCCATTATAATTAGTGATACGTGAGCAAGTTAGAGGCACTCTAAACTAGAGACTATAGTTGAGGTGAGATGGATGATCCTCTATAATCTTTTTGGGTTGATGTGAAATTTGTTCTTGACTTTCATCTAGCCCATTTGTGAAGTGATCCATTTGCAAAGGTGGGCCTCCTCAAACCTAAAGATGCATGAATTGCTTCTTCACTCTTCTTGGCCCTTTTTATGTGGTGAAAGGGGCCTTATGTTCATAGTTAGTGATACATGAGCAAGTTAGAGGCACTCTACACCGAGACCGTAGTTGAGGTGAGATGGATGATCCTCTATAATCTTTTTTGGGTTGATGTGAAATTTGTTGTTGACTTCATCTAGCCCATTTGTGAAATGACCCATTTGCAAAGGTGGACCTCCTCAAACCTAAAGATGCATGAATTGCTTCTTCATTCTTCTTGGCCCTTTTTATGTGGTGAAAGGGGCCTTATGCATCCCTATGAATTCATTCTATTTTCATATCAATACAAATCTATGTGATGATATCGCATCTTTTGGATAAGTATTTCTTCCAACTTTTTAGATTTGTTGGTGCAATCCTAAATTTTGGGTGTGCAGTTGCCCACATTGAACTCATTATTTTGTATTTGTGCTTGCTAAGGTACACTTCATGCATATCTTTAAGTCAAGTTATGGCCTTATTTAATGGTGTAATTGACGCTGTTAAATTCTTGGAATGTGCATAGGAGGGGAGCGATGAAGATCAATCCACATATCAAAACATGGAACATAATAAGTCCCCGGGAGACAAAATTACGTTTGTTTTATGGATGGACGAATAACAACAATACAACTTATATAGGAATGTCTAACCCATAGGATCAAAGTTTCTACAAGTCAAGTTATTTTTAGGGAGTCAGCATTACAGAAAATTAGATATGCTAATTGAACAATTTGGAAGGACATCGGGTTTCACATAGAAAGTTATTTGGTCCGTCGGAAAATGTGTTGTGTATTGGGCTTTTGCGTGTCAATGAAGTTAACCTTTTAAGAAATGGTACATGCAAAACAGGAGTGCAACTCAACAAGCAATATGACACCAAACATGTGGATTCAAATACTACAGCACCAGACTCAATGTTGTGAAATATTGCATGGAAACACTATCTTGTCAATACATTAAATCTAATCACTGATTGTGATGAACAGGTGCTTGAAAGGTTTATTGTTTATCAACCAGAGAGGCCAAAGATATAGTCCACACCATCTAAATTTTAATGGAATTTGTCTGTGTACTTGGAATAAAGAGAAGGGCATCACTATCCTAGTGCCCTATGGCTGGTAAACTATCACAACCAACATTCCTTCTCTAATTTAGAGCTCTTCAATGCAAGTCAGTTATCTGTCAATCTCCCTGCAACTAAGTCGGCATCGATACCCTTTAGTGCCCTATGTTTGGTAAACAATCACAATTCTTCAATGCCAGGCAGATATCTGTCAATCTTCCTGCAACTAAGACATGAGTCCACAAGCTCCCTTTCAAAGACCAAAAATCTCAGAATCTTTCTTGATGAATACTCTAAGAGATGGTTCTAAAAACTCCATTAGGAGCGCAAAAACTAATTGAAAGAGATTTTACTCTGAATCTTGTGTCCAGTGTAAAAAACCCAAAAGGTATGAGGAATTGCTTGAGTACAACTAGCAATACAATGTGAATGTACTAAGATACTAACATGTGCCTAACAATATTGCAAATACAATTGTGGGCTGCTTAGCTTGTGTAGCTTTAACTTAATAGTAGTCAAACAAGTCACCCTGTGAATCAATGTGTTTCATGGCCTACACCATGAAAGCAGCATAGAAGTGCATGGCAAATTTTGATGAGGCATAGTAGAATGTGCTATTGTATCTTATTGCATATTCCAATGTATGTCACACTATCTTTATGTAATTATTCTAGAAGCTTCCTTGTGCATCCTTAGTACTTTTTGGCCCTTTATGAGGAAGCATGTGGAAAATTTATTTGAAAGATACTCAATATGCAGTCAAACTAAGCCTTCTAATAGAAATCTCTGCCAACCACTAGTTCCACCCAGGCCTAAGGTATCCATAAACACAGACTTTATCAGTGGATAGATAACTACTCTTAGGACATAACTGTATTTTTGTTATTGTGTGTATGTTATTTAAAATGCTTATGTTCATAAAATGCAGAAAAAGTATACGTTCTCCCAAAGCTATTTAATTGTTTTCCAACATGCATAGTATCACTTTGGCACCAAAGTGGCTCTTGTTTTTAATTGTGGCACAAGATTTTGAGTCGCTAATGAAAAAGCTTGTGAGACCTTTTGGCTGTCAGTTGAGGTTCTCTAAATCCTTTCACCACAAACTGAGTGTCAAATTAAGATAGCTAACAACTCCTCCATGCTCTTTGCATTTATCACAACCAAAATAAAAAGTGGTGAACATATATTCCTATGTTGTAGTAAAATCATAATAGAGCTTTCTATGCCCTCAACCCCTTGCTCCCTATGAGATTCCAGTAGCTCTTCCCACAGCTGCTTCATACCATCAACATAGGGAGCATCTTAAGGATTCTGTTTTTGTCCAGCATTTAGCCAGGCCAAAGTCCATAAATAGATAAGGTCATGCAACACTCTTGAAGAGAAAACCCAAAAATAAAATGTCGTGTTCAACACCAAAAAATAAACCGATATATATAACTCAGCAGTTTCATTAGACTAAACTAATTTGGTGTGGGCCTTGTACCGTCTAGAGGCAGCTTGGAGAAAATGCAAGTTGAGTCTTCCATATCAGCATGGTATACGAATTTTGTGGATGTAGTCAATTTAAGCTTTATGAGCCACCACATTTGGAGGAACAGGTTGTTATCTCTCCTTCCTAAGGTCATCATTCCAAATTTTAAACCTCCCTTGTTTATAGATACTCCTGGTGTTGGCAAACACACCACTGGATTCAACTCCACTACTGCTTGATTATAAAGGATCATTACCAATCCAAACTCAGTGGATATCTTAATCAGCATTTGAGCAGCACTTGTCACTTCTAGAAGAGTAACTGTAACATAGTCAAATGTGGTATTGTATATTACCATATGTTCCTGTACACAGATCTCTTGTGTACTACCTATAGAAGCTCATTGTACATCCTCCTCTTAAAAACTACATTCTAGGAGCTTACTTGTACACAATTTGTATCTTTCTAAATAAATAATACAAATGAGTGCACTACATTTAAAATTACAAGCACTCTCCTCGTGTGTGTATTTCATTGTTACCATGAAAGCAGCATAGAAGTGCATGGCAAATTTTGATGAGGCATAGTCAAATCTACTATTGTATTTTATTGCATATTCCAATGTATGTCACACTATCTTTATGTAATTCTTCTGGAAGCTTCCTTGTGCATCCTTTGTACTTTTTGGCCCTTTTATGAGGAAGCACGTGGCAAATTTATTTGAAAGATACTCAATATGCAATCAAACTAAACCTTCTAATAGAAAGCTCGGCCAACCACTACTAGTTCCACCCAGTCCTAAGGTATCCATAAACACAAAGACTTTATTAGTGGACATAACTGTATCTTTGTAATTGTGTGTAGGTTATTTAAAATGGTTATATTCATAAGATGCAGAAAAAGTATACGTTCTCCCCAAGCTATTTAATTGTTTTCCAACATGCGTAGTATCACTTCGGCACCAAAGCGGCTCTTATTTTTAATTGTGGCTCTTATTTTTAATAGTGGCTCAAGTTTTCTGAGTCACCAGTGAAAACCCCTGTGAAACCTTTTGGCTGTCAGTTGAGGTTCTCTAAATCCTTTCACCACAAACTGATTGTCAAATTAAGGTAGTTAACAACTCCTTCATGCTCTTTGCATTTATCACAACCAAAATAAGAAGTGGTAAACATATATTCCTATGTTGTAGTAAAATCATAATAGAGCTTTCTATGCCCTCAACCCCTTTGCTCCCTGCGAGATTCCAGTAGCTCTTCCCACAGCTGCTTCATATCATCGACATAAGGAGCATCTTAAGGCTTCTGTTTTTGTCCAGCATTTAGCCAGGCCAAAGTCCATAAATAGATAGGGTCATGCTATAATATTGAAGAGTAAACCCAAATATAAAGTGTTATGATCAACACCAAAACCCTACATGGTGATAAACCGAGATATAAAACTCTGCAGTTTCATAAGCGAAACTTATTTGGTGTGCCTTGTACCATCTAGTGGCAGCTTGGAGAAAATGCAAGTTGAAGCTTCTATATTAGCTTGGTATACGAAATTTGTGGACCTGGTCAATTTAAGCTTTATGAGCCACCACATTTGAAGGAACAGGTTGGTATCTCTCATTCCTAAGGACACCATTCCAACTTTTAAATTTCCTTTGTTTGAAGATATTCCTCCTGATGTTGGCACACACACCACTCGATTCAACTCCACTGCTGCTTGGTTATAGAGGATCATTACCAATCCAAACTCAGTGGATATCCCAATCAGCATTTGAGCAGCACTTGTCACTTCTAGAAGAGTAACTGTAAGTCTGTAACATAGTCAAATGTAGTATTGTATATTACCATATGTTTCTGTATATCACACATATCTCTTGTGAACTCCCTCTAGAAGCTTCCTTGTACATCCTCCTCTTAAAAACTCCATTCTAGGAGCTTCCTTGTACATCCTTTGTATCTTTCTAAATACATAATACAAATGAATACATTACGTGTAAAATTACAAGCACTCTCCTTGTGTGTGTGTTTCGTTGTTACAATTGTGTTCATATAAGTCGTAGCATGTTGACTTTGACAAGCCCCGTTAAACCATTAAATATGTACAACACACATGGAAAAGCTAGAATGCCTTTACTCTTGAGTTTAACTCAATGGGAAACTCACACAGCTCTTAAGAAATATCCTTCATGTCCTGAGAAGACCATAGAGAGAGGTTTAAAATGCTAGAGGAGGAGATATCAAAATTGAAATGATGTCAATACAATCTTACATAGAAAACGATGTGGGGAAAATGAAAAGTGCACAACCATTTACAAGTTGTTGGATGCGTTCTAAGCATGTAGAATGACAACAGAGTACCCATTGTGCTCTACCCCAACAATCTAGATTGAGAAGACACTGGTGATACAAATAATAGTCTACTATCTTGTATGACAAAAAGACTATTTGGTGTGTGAGGATATTATGATCACATGGTTAGTTATAGTTCGTGTCTCCTAATGTTGGAAGAAGGAATGAATGAATCTATCTATAAGAAGCTTGGAGAAAAAGATTTTATCTGTTATAGTTCTTCCTATAAGTATGTATGTACTCCATCTAACCAAATCACACCAAATTTGCACAAGTGATTCCAACATGGTTAGTTATGGCTCGTGTCTCCTAATGTTGGAAGAAGGAATGAATGAATCTATCTATTAGAAGCTTGGAGAAAAAGCTTTAATTTGTTACAGTTCTTCCTATAAGTATGTATGTATTTTGTTGAACCAAATCACACCAAATTTGCACAAGTGATTCCAAACATACATCTCTTCTTTACAAAACACTTTGAGCCCAATAAATTTTCATTTGGTGGTGCATCCATATAATCCTCTGAACTTAGCAAACTTAATCTCTTAAAAGTACAATGGAAATCGAGCTTCAATCTTCATCGGAACTGCAGTGTTTTGGGACTCAAAAAATGGTAACTGCATGGGAACATGCAGATCTCAATCACTTCTTTGTACATAAATGAGATCAAGGACCAACTTTTACAGCATGTTGACATTAAAGTTTTACATCCCTTCCAATCACTGCACATCTGTGAAACTCGCTTCAAACATGCCAATTATTTTCATCCATTCTTTACAAACAAAAAAATTATGTGGTCCTTTTTAACTAAGCCCTGTCTTGCATCTAACCGAGTGATCCATAATCAACATGGATATTCCATTGCGCTATTTATGAACACGGATTTACTTTCTTTGTATGTTGTTCCCAAGTTCTATGCTACCAAAACAACCATTTAAATGTTACAATTTGATGCTTCCTACAACCATATTACTGACATCTACATCATACAATTCATTATGCGATTCTACACACTACATACATTGCACATCATGTGTCAAACCCAACTATGCTACTATCAATCATGTAAATTATTCTTACAATTCCACATCGCAAATAGTGCACAAGAATGTGTTATTCTTTAGGCCAACTCCTATCACAGTCACTTTTACTCTCCAGTTTATCTTTAAAATTTACTAATAGACAACCAACATCACATCTGTTTTAAACCCGTTGTGAAATTTCTCAAGCATTGGCAAAATTAACTGCAGTTAACTAAATATATAACATTTAAAACAGAGCTTTACTGATCTAACCATTCTGTACAAACTTTGCCAAGAAACAAACCTTAAACAGAAAACTAAAATTCTATGGAGGAACCAACTATCACAAACCAGAACCAACATGATTCGTTAAGATTGTGATTAAATTCAACCAGCTACCCAAAACAAAACAAAATGTAGATCTTACTCAGATTTAACCAAATTCAGTAATATTTTTTAAAATTAAGAGAATTGTTACACATCACAGTAACATTTAAATAACTTCAGATGTTTGTGAAGAATTCCCTCAAGAGAACTGCCACCTTTCAAGTCTTTAAATCTGACTGATTTGACTAGCAAATGACTAATATTTGTTTCATGCACCAATAACCTTAATCCTGCAGAACCTTTGTTAAATCTTATCTGTGCAAAAATCTTATCATACTGAGCCGGAAACAACGATTCACCTACAGAAATTATTTTTATTTCAGTAGAATAATGGTTTGCATCACATCTTTATTTTTAAACAGTTGGTGATTAGCAAAGGTACCGACATTTATTGGACACAATTTTTCCGATGCATCAACTTATTTTTTTGTCCAAAATATGATAAATATCTAGGCTGCCAGGAAGCAGGTACAGGTACCCATCCGAAACGCGGAAATGCCAATTTTCAAAAAGCCCTTGGGTACAAAACGGCACAGAAACATCCATACAATATGTTATTCAAAAATATAAATACATATAAAAATGCTTAATACTCATTTTTAGTCCATAAAAGATAGAACGATTGAAAAATTTGAAATGAAATGAAATGTATTGTGAAAAGATAATACTCGAGCTCCTAAATTTGCAAAAACTGAAATCTGAAGGGATTTTTTTTTGCTTTTGACTATTTTTTATTTTTTGGCATTTAAAAAAGGAAGTACCACTGAAACAGTATGGAAATGCCCGGCACGCCTAAGATACAGCAAAGTCGCACCGGGACTGTGCTGCATTTCAGGCACATTTTACCTGTGTGTCAGTAACCGTACCCATTTTCGATACGTCCATACACAGGTAGAGTGCCCTAGGTGGCGTTTCCAGGTATCCCAGATAAATATCAAACTTCAATCCTATGCCTTATGACATTTTAACATTTATCAATTACTATACTGTTCATCTTAAATGATGGGGCAGATTTTTCCATATACATTCTAATACCCCTATAACTTGTCCACTTGTCCATTGTTTATAACCCGGTAAAGATTGGCTGGAGGCATTGGTGCAACGCAACAACATGAATTAGATTGACAAAAAAATGATGTATGGGCTAGTAGCGAGTGAGCTTGAAATGTACCTGTGCACTTTAACATGATAATTCATAATGAAATTTGTAGAGAACATGCATCTGAAATCATTTCTTGGCAAACCAATACAATGTTTATTTTGTTTCTGGCAAAGCCTAAATTTTCTAGATGTTTGATATTTGTGTCATGGAAGAAAAACCAGCTTTATAGACCTTGTTTTGAAATCACTCAAAGAACAAATGCTGGTATGATATACTGTATATGCAAAATCCATGAGGTTGCCATGTAATGGTAATGGGGTACACTGTACCCAAGTAAGAGCATTTCAAATCCCCCTCTGTAATAAGGCAGCTCATAGCCCCAGTAAACGATGCCAGATTGAGGTGTAACCGGCATGGTTACATTCAAGTATGACCACAACTCCCACGGAAAAGCATAATTTTTCAACATATATTCAGCTAAGAAGGTAAAGGCAAGGAATGTCTTATAGAGCTCCTAACAGCTTTTCATGTTTTATTTGCATTCCAATACAATAAAAAAGGTGAAAATAAAGTTGATTGCAAATTTTGGAGGCTTGGAGCCAATACATAATGAATTACTCATGTGAACTAAATAACAAATGCTAAAATTTCATTTTCAAGAAGTTATTTTCTTTTACTTGGACCATTCTTCCTTGCAATTAAATTGGTCCCAAGGAGAAGGTCATTGGTCTAACAGTTAAAATAGAGCTTCCATGCGAAGTTATTCATTCAGAAAATGATTACACGGTATCTTACCTGAAAAAAATCAGAGTGGCTACCATTTAGGAGGAAATTTTCAGCAGCTGCTGGAGGAGGCTGAAAGTTTCTAGAACCCACTTACGAGTTGTATAAATAAGTAATCAATGGCACCTAAGACACTTCATAACATGCAGCAAAACTGAAATTGTATCTATGTGATCATTTAGCTGCAAAAAGCTCTTAGATTTGCTCCGCATTACTTACTGAGAAATGTCCCACAATAAGGCAACTTGTAACCCCAGCAATGGCTAAGCTGTGGTGTATCAAACATACAGTGCATTCAAGTGTAATACAGGTTTAAAATCTTAAGAATTTGGCAGACGCTTGATGCTACTCCTATTTTCATGGCTTAGATGGTACCATGGAAGCTGCCAAGAGCAGGTAAAAGATAGAACCATGAGCAAGAAGGGCGAAGAAGAGATTTCTTTGGAAGGAGCCTTTTGAGCGGGCATTGCAGAAGGGGAATAGAACTTTCACAGAGCAGCTTAAGGTGGTTAACCTTCGTCATAATTTCCTACAGAAATGTCCTCTTTTCTCTGTGCGGAAGCTGGTAGAGCAAAATAGAGAAGTGAATGTGGTCAATTATCATGTAGAACGATCCCAAATCCTCTCGGCTGCATTTGATGCAAAGATCTACTAACCCACCTCCATGGAACCACTAAGGATGCGATCCCACGGAAGGGACTTGGGCTCCTACTTTTACCACATGATTGGTCCAATGAAGTTGAAATAATATAGCTACAGGAATAAAATGAATCTTTTCCTCTATAATAGAAGCCTTGCAATTTCAGCCTGCAGATTTTCAGCTGCTGCTGAAGTGGTGGGCTAAAAGTTTCCCCCACCAGTTTAGCAATTTTTTGTCCATATGGCACCTTCAATGATTTTTTTTCTTAAGACTTCAAAATCTGCTAAAATCCGGACTACAATTCTCATTAATTCCTTGAATTCCTCACCTAAAACTTCTTGACGCAACAGTATTAAATATGCATAGAACCACTAAACTGGAAAAGGCTCCTAAATTTTCTCCGCAGCACCTGCTGAGAAAATTTAATAAGGAAGAAGTCCCATCAAAGGGGAGCTCCTAAATTTCTTAGCCGGTGCTGCTGAGTAATTTTAGAAACATTTCTAGCAAAAGTGGTCCCTTGGTATAGTTGTTTTCTTTTGAATATGCTGCATTTTTTTACGAGATGATATTTGAAATTATCACATTTTTATTTACAAGAAGGTGATCCTACTAAATTTGTTCATTCACAAATTGACATTTGGAGAAATATCTTCCTACAAATAGGAGGGGGTATGGTAAATTTCTAGTCCCTCCATTTTTCCCATCCACTCAATCTTTCCACCTAAAAACTAACCCACACTTTATTGTTAGGAAAAGATTCTAAAATTTCTTGTTTCAATAATTTTATTCTTTCCTGGGGCTACCCGCTCATTTCATGTAGCTGTTGTAGCCCCCTCCAAGCCTTGGCACACAAATGACACAGTGAGCAAACAACTGGAAGTATCGCACAGAACCAGGAAACCTTCAAAACATGTGCTGCAACGTACCAGGTATTTTCAGAGGCTCGCGTTAAAAAAGTATCCTTACCTATGATGCAACGGCAGTTAGGAGTCCTAATGAAAAATGTCTTGGACTGAGCTGTGTTCAGAGAGAAACAGCAGAATATTATCAACAACACCACCTTCAGAAACAATCATATATTTTATTCATCCAACTGATAACACCAACTTGAGACCGATTGCAAACGATGCAGTCGGTTGTAGCCCCCTAATGAGACACCTACCTAAGGCCCTCCTGCAAAACTGGAAAGGCTCATAAATTTTCTCAGCGGCACCTGCTGAGAAAATCTATTAAGCCCCCTCCGTGGGACAATAGCTTAATTTACCCACATTACAATAAGTTCACTCAAATCAAGTAAACTACTGAGAAAATTTTGGTAATACCCACTCCATTGGATCATTGCCTAAGGCCATTAAAATAAACTTTTATACCTGTTCTACTTCCAGCTTTGTTCAATGATATTTCACTTATAAAAAGCTACGTCACTTGCCTTCCTCAAAGAAAATGTACTAACTTTTACTTTGCAGACAAATAAGCCACAATTGTAATTGCAAATACCAATAAACTGGAGCTATATTAGCATTTCTCTATATTGTGTTTCCATCTAGGATGCACCTGCTCAAATCCAAAGTTGGATATGGTATGTACACCACCTCACTCAGTTGAATGAGGGTCTCGTATTTGCAATGCTACCGTGGCCTATGCACATAATACATCATGAACATTAAAAACCTTTTTTTTGTGCTTTTGAAAAGCTCTTTCTCAATAGAAATTAGAGAAGACCACCTAGATTCTAAGTTTCATCTCCACAATACGCACCAAAATCCAAACTAGAGGCCTGCGAGTCAACTAATCGAAACTTGCCAGGAGAACACACCGTCCAGCACTCAACACAAATTTAGCTTAGTTCTTCAACTAGCCCTCGCTATATTTTCACAAATTTGACTTAATTCACCAACCAGCCTTCGACTAATTTCACTCATTCTCGACTATATGCACAAAACACCGCTATAAGCAACAAAACAGCAAAATTGCAAAATTTGCATCACACGCAAAGCACAAAATAAAACCTTTCCTTACAAAACAAGCACAGACAGCTAAATTGGAATATATGCTTCACCTACGAAGCACAAAATAAACTTTTGCGTACTCCGTCACAAAATAGCCTCTTTCTGTACAAAATAAGATCTTTAATCACAAAATTCTCAGGCCGTTACAACGCACAATAAAATAGCACCGTAAGCGCAAAGCTCAAAAAAATTACGGAAGTTCTTTGAAACCCTAGCGGTAAACAAGAGCTCGAACAAAAAATTCTTTAAAAAAAAACAGAAGAACCGTGCATTCGCAAAATTCGACAGAAGCATACAGACACAAACACAATTGGCGTCATATGACAGAGAATTACGAGCTTCTGACCTGTTTTTTCCATCCTGGGGGTGCCGGAAGCTCGACGGAAACAATTTCCGTCGAGCCTTCTATCTCTGCATCCTTATCGGGCGTCTTAAATTCCGTGTTTTCTTTCTCGGGTGAGCTCGCCATGGTCGAGTGTTCGAGTCGCAGGAGCTCCAATTACCTACTTCCTCTCGCCCCTTCAATACTATTCTGGACACTACTTTCTTTGTTTTACACTAACCTGCTGTTTCTTCTGATTATTATTATTTTTATGTGCGGAAACGGGAGCCTGGAGTATATTATGTTAGGTTTAAGTAATTTTTGGCGTCCGCAAGTCCTTAACTGTATTGGAAAGGGATTTTCATGTCCATATTCAGCGAACGAGTGATTTAGTATTTATAGTGGTTTTTGGATCGCCTTTTGTGGAATCGTGTGATTGGTCACTTTTGGATAATTATAATGGAAAGATATGTGATAAGCTTATATAGAATTATATGATAACACGTACAATATTTTATAAAGCGGATAGAACTCCCATAAAATTGCAGGATGTTTGATAGTGCGGGTCCTTTAAAAAACATTGAGTGAGGAACGAGGTAGGCCATCTCCAATCAAAATAAATAGCGCACGTGTTGAAAAGCATTCCCCCTAAGAAATATTATTGTTTAATTTTTTAACACATGTCAATGGTTAAATTTCCAATGCCTTTTTAAAGCTCCAATTTATTTTGAGCTAGCAATCGTGCGTGTGCAATGTGCAATGGTAACGTCAAAGGGAGATGCATCGGAAAAATAAACTGGAGAGAGTGAAACATTTGTTCGGAAATATATCAAAGCGAGGTCGATGTCTCATTGGAAGCGGACATTTTCGTATACCTCCTTGTTTTACTATGTACGTGTTTCTACATATAATCCTTCTCGTTTTGTTTATACTAAGTATTTTGAGTATAAATTTAGGAGATTCGAGAATGTGAAGGATTTAAGGGACATTTGCAAGTAGATAAGCTTTAAGAAGTGGATCATGGTATTTTCGTAATAGGTGTTTATTGATCCTCTATATGATCAAAATAGAGGTAAAAGTTTTAGTATTCGGTTGTGTTAATAGTCTTATAGGATTATTGTTTAATGACTCTAAATTAATGAATTAGGTGATCTTAAAAGTGTCATGTTTAAAGAGTTTATAATATAAGTCCATTTAGTTCTATAGATATTATTTATAAGTCTAGTACGTATCGAGTTCTTGTTGCATCTTTGTCAAAGTGTCAAAATTTGTCATTTATCAATGACAATGTCTAATAATAAAGTGTCATCTTGTGTCGTATGATTAGTAAAAACTATGAAGATTGTTTGCAAGTGAAAATGGAATCTTAATATACAACATAAGGGCAACGCCACTACTTTATTTTGATTGCCTCAATCGATGAAGTTCTTCTAGGGTAAAATTATTTGTATTCTATCATACTTTCGTGGAAAAATTGTAGTGTTTGCGGTAGATTAGTGTTGAGTATATAGTCTACGCGTTCTTCCTCGTTGTTGGTAAGCCCTGAAAACCATCTTTTGTTTTCGGTTGTTGGTTAGCCACTGGAAAACCATCTTAGAGGTTGTTGGATATCCTAAAAACAAAAATCATCTAGATCATGAGTAAGCGAGAGAGCAGTTGTCAGCAAAATAAGTGTGACTATGTTTTCTCTATGTTCACACTAAGGGGGGAATGTTAGGAAATATATGATATAGTGTTCACATTATGGGTTGATATTATATGATTGTAATAACGTTATTATTACTCGCGTTAAATAACAAGTAGATATATTGGGTGAACCATTAGTAATGTAACCCACATAAATAGGTTTGTTAGTGGTATTGTTGAGAGTTACAACAATACTACGTAATTAGGGATGAGTAGTTATGGCTTTCATATATCATAGGAAATGTGACTCCTGTATATTTGATGTATCTTCCTATGAATTGAATAATACAACACAATTATTAATGTATCCATTTTTGTTGATCGGTATTTTGAGAAATTGTTACCATTTCAATAGCGGGGAGAGGAAGAGGGGCAATGAAGAAGGGGTTTGAGGAGGAGGATTCGGGGGTGGGAAAAACGTCGTGGGGAACCAATGTGAAACTCTTTTTTCCTATAACCATGTGTTATTTTTGTCAATCATTTGAAGGAGAAAAAGGGTGTGGTGTGCAATCCATTATGGAAATGTATTTTGGAGATATCTCAAAATGCAAGGAGTGGTCAATCAATACTACCAATGTCAATAGTTGTTGTTTGTAATTTCAGCCCTTGTGTTTTTGGGTAGTTAGAACACACGTAAATGTAAAAGGAATTTACTTGTGCATCATACGAGAAGGACTTGACATCCCAGGTAGTGATTTCATGCATATTTTTATCACGGTTTCTCTTTGGCTATATTAGAGTAATGATTAGGGTTTCCCTCATGTTGGCAATAAAATTTGTCGGTGGACAAATTGATGGACTTCTTCACGACGTATCCGGGAATCTAAGTCCCTCTATTTGAGCAGTACATCTTCATGTTTACATGCGCATGTGAAATATGGTTTTACGTGGGTGGCCTTACAGTAGAGGATCCAACAGGGGCACTCCACTAACCATGTGGCAAAAGCTAGCAATGCTTGCAGAGGACTTTGTTTAGAGAGCATGAAAGGGAGTCGAAGTAGGAGAGGGATTAATGTTGTAGGTAGAAAATCAAAGTCCTACAACCATTAATTGGAAAATTCTAACACACATAAATTTAGAAGAAACAATTAAGCAAATGACAACAAGACCAGTTAAGATTTATGAGCACAAAGTATCAATAAATCTCCTAGTCAAAAAAGGTGAGAAACTCCTTCTTTTATTGATGCTTGAGAAAAATTGTACATGGAAAGAGTGGGAAGAATGTAGAAATGAGAAGTAGAAGAAATGTTATCTCTTTTTTTCTTCACAAGGAATACTCTCTCATGAACTCACAAAAATGTCAACTTTGGAAAGAGATTGCCTTTACAATTTATAGAACTTGAAAATGACTCTTCGTCTACCCCCCAAATGACCCTTCATATGCCTTCATATAACTTGTGACTTTTCAAATTCTTAGGAAAGAGTTAAGTCCCTTTTTATGAAACAAAGGTGACTTATTACATTATAATCCTAAAGTCACTTTTTAATTACAAAAATAAGGCATTATGAAAAAGTGCAACCCCAATGAAGAATTAGAACATGAAGAGAGAGAAAGAGAGGGGGAGGAAGAGAAAAGAAAGAAAGAAGAGAGAGAGGACATTATGTTGATGAAGAAGCAGCTTTTTTATATTGCCTCATTACCTAATTGATCTCTGACTAGCTCTAGTTGGGAAATCTCAACTCCTTTGAACTCTTTGCTAAATTGAGCCATTACAAATGCTACCTTGTCCGCGTGAGGAATACACATGCAACTCAAGGATTTTGTCCAACCATCAGTAGCATCATTGATATCTTTGCATTTCTCAAACCATGATTGATGTTTCTCTGCAATGAATGCAATGGTGGCTCGAATCCCAGATAGAGACTCCAAGGTGTCTTCATTGAAAGACAGTGGGTCTCTAGTTGCTTTCTTAACATGTTCTTCAAATGGACCCAACAACTCATCTACAGTGGTGTTTTCTTCCATTTGATTAACTAAAATGTGGTATAATAGTAGTTAATCTAAACTAGGAACAACAGTGAATAATTATAAAAAGTGACCGAAACACCTAAGTAAATGAAAATGTGAAACCCTAATCAACAAGTAGGGTTAGAAGGAGCTTAGTTGATTCGAAGACTATTCATGACTGTGTCACAGAGTTGACTGGAGAAATAGAAGGAGGAGACGATTGTGCCTAGGTCCAAAAAGATGTAGATTTGGGTAATCTGAATGGACTAGAGTACCTAGGAGAGGATCATGGCATTTGTGGACGCCCTAGTATGTGTTCTAGTCACCCTGGTATATGCAGGAGGTCTAAGAACCAAACTTGCAGAGTCGAATGATGATGCGAAGCCCTCGCTATTTGTCATGTGTAACTCGTTGCTCGATGCCGAATGTCGAAAGTGATCAGTGATGAAAAATAGACCTGCAAAACCCCAAAATTGTCCTCAAATGACCACAATAGTGGACTTACTAACTGAGTGTTGCACTACATTTCAGACCCAAATGTAGTTCTGAGTGTGTGTGTGTGAATCATGCCCTAGGTGCTCTTGTGCCAGTTGCACTTTGTGAAGTAGCGAGCTATAACTATGTGTAGAAAATGTAATAGAATGGTGGATGGAATAGAATAAAATTCCCTCATATGCTTTAATGTGATGTAGATGAACCAGCCTTGTCCCTTGTGATGGAGCTAGATGGATGCAAATGAGCTCTAGATGCCTTAGATGGATGCAACTCTAGGTGGATGATAGTAGTGACTAGTGCTTGGTCCCTCATTATGGTCTCATAACTTTATATTTATATGGTTCTCTTGATCTAATTTTGTAATTAACCTGAAATGGCCGACCACCAAAAAGATAGGAAGCTCAAACGACTATAAAGTGCCCAAAAGTGGTAGAAAAGTGTAAAAGGCTCAATGCACCCCAATGGGACCAGGTGCCCCAATACTAATACTAACTCAGGCACCCCATCAAGGCTAAAATGATGAAGGATGCCAAAAAAACTAGGCAT
Source organism: Taxus wallichiana var. yunnanensis (assembly GCA_018340775.1). Lineage (NCBI taxonomy): Eukaryota > Viridiplantae > Streptophyta > Pinopsida > Cupressales > Taxaceae > Taxus > Taxus wallichiana. The sequence goes on along the minus strand of CM031235.1, from coordinate 330,569,277 downwards.
GTGTGCGATGAAGGTTGGGAATGACAGCATGAAATAAAATAAAAATAGCCAAGAGACATGGGTTAATTAGTACTTTCTTTACTCAAAACCATATGAATAGTAGTATGAGACAAAGACTAAATATTACCCAAAGTGTGTGATTTAGTGTCTACATTTGCCCCCACTTTATATTGGTGAGCGGAACACTCGGTAACATAAAGTAGATAGAGATGTGTACCTGATGTCCATGTAGAGTGTTGTAGAAAACATGTCGAAGGACTAGACAAAGCGTGGAATGACAAAAATATGATGGAGCATGGAAACTAAAGATGAAAAAGTGCAAAAAAGTGATGAGAGTGAACATAGGGCGAAATGTGTGTGTAGTTGCTGATGTGTGTGATGTACCTACATGGTTAGTATGGTGTGTGTTGCCACAAAATGTTGTTGTTGATGCTTGTTTCTCATACGGTTGGACCTGTAAGGAGAAGATGATCAAGTAGTCAAATGCGCACGTATATATGTAAAAATGCATGTAAAAGACACATGTATATGTATGTAAAAGTAAAATACGCAAATGAAAAATAAAACATATATGCCTCGATCCATGATAAGAGAGAGCGCGTGGAAGGATATCCTGTCTTCGAGTTTTTTGGGTGATCTCACACCATCCTGGCCGAAGAAGTGTAGGGAGAAAGTTGTGTTATTCTCCAACCTGAATCGCTTCCCTAAAGATGTTTAAAGAGATCTCTATACTTTCTAATTTTTGGGCGATTCGACGTCGGTTGGTAGAAGAAGTATTGGGAGAAATTCCATTGTTTCCTCTAGCCGTTAACTACTCCCCGAGAATGTTAATGACAATCATGTCATGTAAACGTCATTGTGTCGTGGTTCATGGTGGTCTAAATGACTCGTTTTATGTAACCCACAATGCCAAGTGTGGAAACTGAATCGAACTAAACGGTGTAGAAGTTTTGTGTAGTATGTAAACCCTAAATGATGTCCCCCTCTTTGGGGGCACATGTGATGTCGTTGATAGGAGAATGCAGCCCCAAAACTGATCAAGGGATATTTTTTAGTGTCAAAAGTTTCCTAAACTTCCCTAGAATATGCTAGTACAGTAGAGCCTTCAATTAGCTTTTTGACGACTATAAGAACATGAAAAACGGACACTCTGAGCTCAAGTTATGTCCGATCAAAGTTCAGTCAACAAGGAAGTCAACTTTGGTCAACATGTCAACAAGTGGACCAATGATAAGGTGACACGTGGCAATTGGTGACAAGGCAAAATTGATGGTCTTATAATTTTTAAAAATCAATTTCATGGTATAGAGTTAAGTGAGATTTCCAATACATTTTGAATGGACCAAATATGAGTTCGTATGCGAAAGATATGCATAGTCAAAGTTGTGGTCAAATGATGATGTGGCACACTCTAACGTGGACAAATGGCATATTATGGGCGTGACACTTGGCAGGTTTTTAATGGTTTTTTATTTAAAATAATAATAATAATATTTTATTTAATCCATTCCACAGAATAAGCCTAATCCCATGGGATAAGGAGGATTTTGTGGACAAAAAGCTATTTAAAGGCTTATCATATCCCTTTCCCACCAAATGTGGGGTCAATGGCTAAATTGGGTGCCTAAACCTATGGAAGGGGGATTTGAACCCAGCACCTCATCTAAAAGGATAAGCAGCCTTACCAACCTGCCACCCTCTTGTAAGTGGTATAAATAAAGTTCACTTGTATTTGTAATAAACAAGTGTCGTCCAGTGCAGTGTCATGTCGAAGCTAATAAGCGGACAATTTTGGAAAAATACGATTTTGAGGCACTTCCATTCAAAACCAGATCTTGAGTTATATAGAAAAGTTGTTCAAAATTTTGAGACGATCGCAATGATGTGATCATTTATCCGATTTGGATCTTTTGTGATAGAGTTATGTGCTGTTAAAGTCACACAAAGGTGTAGAACCAAAGGGAGACACCGTGTAAGTGGATCAGGAAGGTGAAGGACGGAGGTGAGCTCCATTAACGTTCTTCAAAGGTCTAAAACACGGTTACAGTAGGTTTTTATTCATTATTGGTTAATGTAAATTTTATTGTATTTACATATTTTAACATTATTAATGGATTGGTTCACCACGAACCCGGGGGCGTTGGAATTAGAACCCATGTATACAATCTGGTGTTTCTTTCGATTTTTTTTCAATTTCTGATATTTACAAGTAATTTAAATTCAGAATATGAATATGGATGCAACTATAATCAGTAATTGATAAAATTGGGAAATCAATTAAATCAAACAATGATTTTGGGGCTTTCAAACGAATAGTGAAATTTTGAGTAAATTGTAAACTTAATTTCAGTTTCAATTCAGTCCTAAATCATATTCTAATCAATTTTTGGAAGTCTAAAATCCTTTTAAGTTGATTAAAATTGAAGATCCTTTGAAACGATTAAAAGTTTTAATTTCAAGCACCCGTTTTCGGATCAAGTTTGGTATCGAGCTGGTTATTACGCTTGTAAACTTACTAATCTCTGAGCAAGTTTGGTATCGAGCGCTTAGATTACTGGATTAGCTTCTAATTGTGTTTGAAAATTTGGCTTAAGTTTCAGATTGATTTTAGTTTTCGGTGTGCGAGACATTTAGGGGCTTGTTAATCTTCTTTTGCAAGTGTGCGCTTTTAGAAGTACAAGTTGTGTTTGCAAGAACAGGGAATCATGGGCAAGTCATCCAAATAGGAGCAATTGGATGAGCTTGAAGCCACTAACCGCCAACTCCAGGAAGAAAACTCTTTCCTGAGAGCTATTTTTTATTCCTTGGAAGAGGAAATAGTGCGGTTAAAATCTGAGCCACAATCCTCTATAACCAAGAAAGAGGAGTATGTCAACGAGATGCTTGCAGAGAGAAAGAAGTTGATGGGCTTTGTTAAAGAGTTGCAAGAAGAAATACGGACCAAGGATGCCCTCTTGGAAAAGCTGCAACAAGGTGAACACAAGAAGGAAATGCCTTCCAAATCAGATGCAGGTATTATGACAAAATGCACTGTAAGTTGTTCACATGAAAATACTTCCTCTCATTCAGTTTTAGATATTCCTTTGGGTCAATTTGAAAAACACACTAAGGGAATTGGGTCTAAGCTAATGGTTAAAATGGGATATAACGGAAAAGGCCTTGGTAAAAATGAACAAGGTGATGTTAATCCCATACAGGTAAAGGATCAACCTCGGTTTGTAGGTTTGGGTTATTCTAGTGGGCAAATGGAAATTGGAGAAAGTTCCAAAGCAATTGAAGGAAGACAAACTTCCAACAACCAAAGATCTACGCCTCTAGAATTTCAGGATTCTGCCATCAAGAGGAATAATGAAAGGTGTAAGAAAATAGGTAAACGAGGTAATGAAATTCCACCTCCTCCCACTTACACTAAAAATAACACTAAGGGGAAATTAAATCCTAAGACTTCTAAAACACTCTTTTAGTTTGAACAATATAGATTTGGTAGACAAAAGTATGGCTTCCTTGCACGTTTTGTGAAGGTACTAATCATTCTACAACATATTGTTAGAAGAGGAAAATAATGATAAAGAAGTTAATGCCTTTTGTGAATGATAAGGCAGGTGCAAAAGACCAATCTCACTCTGGTAAGGCAAGAAATGGCAAAAAGGTTACCTCTCATAAATAGGGGAATCATTTTCCTAGACAAAGTTCAAGGAATGGAAAAATGGGTAAGACTCCTAAAAATAAGGAAGTTAAATTTTGTTCCCATTGTAAAAGGAATGGTCACGATGTTAAGATGTGTTGGTATGTTCCTTCAGTGCAACATTGGAAAGTTGTTAAAAAGGAAAATAGTGTCAAACCAAAATTTGTTGATCTAACTCATGTAAATGCTCATTCTAGTGTTGGGAAGTAAAACCACCTAAGCGGAGAAATCCAAGTAATTGGATGGGTAAAACATTCCTCAACTTTATGTTTGCATTACAGTAATTGGTGATAGTATGCAAACATTTTCAAAGCTCTATTTTAGGGATTTGATCCTATGTTATATTCAGCTTTGACATAGTTTTGAAGTAGCGTAAAGAATATTTGAGTGACAGGTTCATCATACTCATATTCATCTTCTCACATTTTGGTTGGTTATTCCATTTTTGACAACGTGTATGCGAGGATATGGGCATCATCATAATGTCTATTTTGAAACTTGCGTTTATAGTGTTGTCATTTGTCAAATATTATGGATGCTGATAAGACCTATTTGGGCACTGTTTGATATTGTAATAAATAAACAAACTTGTTGTATCCACATGTGTTATTTGCACTAATTTAGAAGACCCTCATTTCGGGAAAATTTGATTTTTGTACCTATCGGATGTGGTTGCAATTAGGGTGTAAATTTATTACACCGACAAACCGGTTTGTAAAGGCACAAGAGTGATCATTTTGCAGATTATGGCAATTCACCAATTTGGGTAAGCATACGAGTTTATAATCTAGCCCTTTATAGTTTAGTGTATGGATAGAATATTTAGATATACACATTGATTCGATTTTGACTATAGCCATTTTGGGCGTTGATGGTTTAATGATTTTGGATAGTGAATATTTGCAGTTGTAATCAGCATAATCACAAAGTGTCAGTTGAACACTAGCTTCCGTTATAGATGGGTGTTATTATCTGACTTATTATTTGTGATGGCAATACAATATTTTTGGCAGATTCACATGGATTTAGTTGTTGACTATAGCTTTTTTTTAGCGTTGATAGTCTATTTTATTCAGATAGTGAATAATTGTAATTGTTACATTTTCAGATGGACATTGGGCACTAGCCTAATTATGGGCAATTTAGATGTCTGGTATACTGATCTGTGTTTATGAAATTGTAATTTAAGTAATCGGCCGTATCACAAAGTGACAATTGAACACTAGCTTTCCGTAATAGAATGGGTGTTATTATCTAGTCAATTATTTGTGATGGCATTACAGTGGGGTATGACAGTTCATAGTTGTGTGCAGAGTTGACAGGGTTATAGCATTTTAGTTGAACACTAGCTTAATTGGGTGTTATTATATGATCGGTTATGTAATTAGCTAATCAACTATTTGCATTTATTTTAACCTATAATGTTATTTTGGGTTCTTGTATGTGTTTGTGCAATGCAGGAAGAGATAACATTATTTGAGGGTTGATAAACAACTTTTTGTGGACAAAAAGCCTTCTCAGTAGGGAGGAGTGATCAGGGGATATTTTTAGTGTCAAAAGTTCCCTAAACTTCCTAGAACATGCTAGTGCAATAAACCCTTCAATTAGCTTTCCGATGACTGTAAAAATGTGAAAAACAGACACTCTGAGCTCAAGTTATGTCCGGTCAAAGTTAAGTCAACTTTGGTCAACATGTCAACAAGTGGACCAATGACAAGGTGACACGTGGCAATTGGTGACAAGGCAAAATTGATGGTCTTTTAATTTTTAAAAATTAGTTCCATGGTATAGAGCTCATCGCAATATTTCCAATGCATTTTGAACGGACCAAATCTGAGTTTGTATGTGAAAGATATGCATAGTCAAAGTTGTGGTCAAATGATGATGTGGCACACTCTGACATGGACAAATGGCATATTATGGGCGTGACACTTGGCAGGTTTTTAGTGGTTTTGGATTTAAAATAATAATAATAATATTTTATTTTCCACGGGAATAAGCCTAATCACATGGGATAAGGAGGATTTTGTGGACAAAAGTTATTTAAAGGCTTATCCTATCCCTTTCCCACCAAATGTGGGGTCAATGGCTAAATTGGGCGCCTAAACCTATGGAAGGGGTTTTGAACCCAACACCTCATCTAAAAGGATAAGCGGCCTTACCAACCTGCCACCCTCTTGTAAGTGGTATAAATAAAGCTCACTTGTATTTGTAATAAACAAGTGTCAGGTCTGTGTCAAGCCAATAAGCAGACAATTTTGGAAAAATGCAATTTTGAGGCACTTCCACTCAAAACCAAAAATCTCGAGTTATATATAAAAGTTGTTTACAATTTTGAGACGATCACAATGATATGATAATTTATCTGATTTGGATCTTTTGTGATAGAGTTATGTCTTTTTTAAACTCACACAAAGGCATAGAACCAAAGGGAGACACCATTGCAAGTGGATCAGGAAGGTGAAGGACATAGGCTGAGCTCCATTAACATCCTTTGAAGGTATGAAACATAGTTCTGTAGTTTTTTTATTCATTATTGGTTAATGTAAATGTTATTGTATTTACATATTTTAACATTATTAATGGATTGGTTCACCACAAACCCATGGACATAGGAATTCCGAACCCCGTAAACAATATGGTGTTTCTTTCTTATTTTTATTTTTAATTTCTGATATTTGCAAGTAATTTAAATTTAGAATATGAATATGGATGCAACTATAATCAGTAATTGATAAAATTGGGAAATCAATTAAATATGAAACAATGATTTTTGGGGTTTTGAACGAATAGTGAAATTTTGAGTAAATTGTAAACTTAATTTTAGTTTCAATTCAGTCCTAAATCAGATTCTAATCAATTTTTGGAAGTCTAAAATCCTTTTAAGTTGATTAAAATTGAAGATCCTTTAAAACGATTAAAAGTGTTAATTTCAAGCACCCATTTCGGATCAAAAAGAGGACCGATTGCATGATAATGTAACTCTTCCCTACACGGGAAGGAAATGCACTTGTAGAAACCAATGCGGGCACAAACAAAAGGCTAGCCAAATACAAGTGTTAGTAGAAATAAACATGCATGTAGAAAACATGTGTGTAAGCTACGCAAACAATGTAAAAGCCACCAAGCAAAGTAGTGATGTAAAAACACAAGAAGACAAAGTAAGCCACGCAAAGTGGGTCAGAAACATGGGGTGTGACTCACGATGTCGCAAGACATGTAAGGCCATTATGACCTCATAAAACAAACAAGTATGCACACAAATCATAGGGCAAGGCTTGCATACAATAAAAAATAATAGTAGACAAGCACAAACAATAGATAACAATGGAAGCAAGTAAGATTGGAAAACAAATGTTGCACATGAAGCACCTGTTAGCATGTTAGAAAGATAGCCAGTATGTCAAAAGCGTGTATAAGCAAGAAAGTAAAGTGCTAAGTACAAAATGAAACAATAGCACCTATGAGAGACAAATGTGGATGCCCCCAGCGACCAATGTACGAAGGGTAGAAGGCGAGCATATGTGTCGCGTCATGCAAAAGATTTATCTGCAATCACAACTAAACAAAGGTGTGAATGCACATGTTTGTATGGTATAGACAAATGACATACAATAAATCTAACTAACATGTGTAATAAGATGACTATATACAAGCAAATGTAAGCAAAAGTAGATCTGACCAAGATATGAATGTGTTGTGGATGGATGGAATGGAATGCGAAGATGGTATGATAGGAGCCGCGTGCACCTTGAGGGAATGGAATTGTATGTAACGAGGTTCATTTAGTTTTCCCCCTCAAGTGATCAGAATGAACCATAAACGAGAGTGCGTCATCGAGAAATGGTCGAAGTGTGAGTTGTGTCTAATGTACTATGATGAGTGGTGATGATATGCGACCTAGAGATGAAGTTTGAACGTGACCTTATAGGCTGGCGTGTATCACGACAAAATGAGTGTAGGAGTGATGATTTATCCTAAGTGTGTATTACTTTGCAAGATGAATAGTAGGTAGTGGTGATGTAGCCTAAAGCGTATACCACTACAAGATGATAGAGTAGGTGACCATTTAGCCTATATAGCGTATGATAATGTCGCATGATCAAATGTAGAAATGATGAAGGTGTGATGAAGATAAGGTCCATTTGATTTGTAAACCCTTAATAATCGAGTATGGACCGAGGAACTAAAGTGCGTTATAGGGTGGTGAGTGCAATGCGTAGAAGATGTAGTATGTGTGATGACAATAGAGGACCATATGATAAGTATGTAATGTGTAGTCATGTAGCGTCTACAATATGAAATGTAATGTGTGTAGAGTGTGTAAAGTGTAATGTATAGTGTGCGATGTAATATGTGCGATGTAGGGTGAATAGCGTATGATGCAAGACACGTAGGCAATAAAAAAGTGCCATATCTATGGTGAAGAGTAGTATGATGTATGGTGAATATGTGATGTGTAATGGAATGCAAGTATAAAATGTGTGCTATATAGGATGTAGGATGAGTAGGAGGCAATGCTAGATTCGTAAACAATATGTATGATGATGCACAAATGTCAAAATGGTGTATACTAAATATAAAATGTAGAATATATGATGCAAGATGTGCGATGAAATGCAATGTGTAATGCCTATAGTGTAGCATGTGGGGTTCATGTGTAGTATGCCATCAACAAATAAGTGTGAATCGAAGCATAAGAATGTGTCATCGGCAGTCGATCAAATTTTTTTAATCTATGCATAGTATTTCTTAAGATGCATTATATTAAATGTTTTTTTTAGTGGTTTTCCTAAAAGGGTGGTGAGGCAATAAACCCCACCACCAAGTTTGTCAGTGATAATGTAGGGGCCAAGCCAATTGGGTTTGAATTTTCCTTTGAGAAGTGCCTCAACATTTGTATTCTTTTTATTTTATTTCAAGATGAGGTCACCAATGTTGAACTCTTGAGAGCGAGTTTTGTGAGATTGATATGCGGAAAGATGTTCGAGTGCTTAGACACAACATGAGTCTAACATTTCTAGTTCATGTAAGCAGTTTTCATGATATTCATTGTCTTTAAGGATGCCTTTGAGAGAAATCCACAAGGAAAGTATTTCAAGCTCGAGCGGAATATCGGCTTGATCTTATAAACTAAGGCAAATGGGGTAACATTAGTAGGTGTATGAAAACTAGCGAGGATAGGCCCAAAGGGCGTAAAATTATTAGTTATGCCAATCGGTACCGCTAGAGTCAACTATCTTATGTAATATTTTTACAATGGTCTTGTTGGTAGCCTCAACTTGGCCATTGCCTTATGGATAGTAAGGTGTGGAGAATGATTGTTTGATTTTGAATTTAGCACAAAACTTCTTAACATCCTTATTTTTGAATGAAGTTCCATTATCGTGCGATTATAGTAGAAGGCACACCAAAACATGTGATAATATATGTGGTGAGAAAGTTATAAATGTCTATACTAGTGGTCATTCATAGGGGAGCCACCTCAACCCACTTGGTAAAGTATTCGGTAGCCGTAATGATGAATTTATGTCTGTCAGCCGATTCAGGATTGATCATATTGATTAGATCAAGCTCCCAAAGGGAGAAAGGCCAAGTCATTAGCGCAATGGGTCAAGGTCATATGCAGTGCATGATGGAGATTGTCATGTTTTTGACATTTTTCGCAACCAAAGGCATATTCAAGGTAATCTTGTTCCATTATAGGCCAATAATACCCCGACGTAAAAGTTTGTGTGACATGGCTTTACCCGAGAAATGACCACCACATATATTGTCATGAATCTGCGAGATGGCAATGGGAATGTCTATGAGTGTGAGGCAACGTAAGAGATGACCTTCTCTAACACATTTGAATAATTTTGTCCCAATGATAACATAACAAGTAACCTCATGATGTAATCGGTGAGCTTCATGAGGTTGTAGAGTGTCTAGGATAGTTTGCTTATATAAGTAGTTATAAATAGGCATGAACCATTCAAAGTTGTCTTGATTGCACATTATGGCGCAAGCTGCAAGAGGTAATGCAAAGATAAAAGGATGTCGTAAGTGTGTAATTATTAATGTGGCTTGTTCATCTATGATATCTTGTGGGATGAGTGACGCAATGCACTAGCCATAACATCTACATGATGATTATCCTTGCGAGGAATGGTAGTAATGGAATAAGACTTGAAGGTAGCTAGGAGATCTTTGAAAAGTGTATTATAAGGAATTAGATGCTCCTCCTTTGTGTTATATGTAATGTATACATAAGTTGTGAATAAGGAGTTTTGAGTGGTAAGTAGGCCTAAAATAAGATCTTTATACTTTGCGATGTTATTTGTACAAGAAAACCCTAATCAATATGCAAAGGGGAGTGGGTCACCATGTGGGGTAATGAATACTATCCCAACTCCAGCACCAGATCGACAATGAGAGCCATCAAAGTACATTATCCATGTGTGTGGCTCAATGGTATAGGTAGTGAAATCATCACGAAAGGAATTTGAGAGGGATTCAAAGGGCTATTTGATCACCGATAACTTGTCCTTTCATTGTTTTTGCGGTATGAACTTAAAATTGAACTCGGTGAGGAGCATGACCCAACGTGCCAAATGTCCTGACAAATGTGTGTGGGATAGGAGGTAACGTAATGGATCGACCTTTTGTAATATGTACCTCATTGTTAGGAGATAATGTCACAATTTATCTCGTAATGAAGACAAGGTTGAGGCACATTTTTCAATGTAGCTATAGTTACATTCATAAGAGAGTGGGGTATGACTAATATAATATATGGATTTTTGCATTGAGAGTCGTTATGTAGTTCCAATAGAGCGCCCAATGCATGAAAGATAAAGCAGAGATATACAATAAGAAAGACCACCAACTAAGGGAGGAACTAGAATAGACAAATTAAACAAGTAGGCTTTGATATCATCAAATGTTTCTTGAAATTGCTCATCCCAAACAAACTTGGTATCTTTTTCGTGAGTTGTCTCGAAGGGTTGGGTCCTATCAATCGAAGTTATGCAATGAATCGCCGAATAACTTGAATTTTACCTTGTAATGATCATAATTGATGTAAGTTCTTGGGTGGAGGCATATCGATAATGGATTTTATTTTGTTAGGATCAATCTCAATGCCATGTTGGGAGATAATATATCCAAGAAGTTTACCTGTTATGACCCCAAAAACACATTTTTAGGATTCAAATGCACATGATATTGTTGTAATCGTTCAAATATTATTCGTAGATCCTTCACATGGGAAGACCGTCACCTATATTTTGCCAAGATGTCATCTACATAATCTTTAACAATCTTGTGAATGGAATATATGTGTCATTTCCCGTTAATAAGCAAATTCAGACATTTTTAAGGCCAAAGGGCATGACTGTATAGAAAAATGTACCCCATGGCATAGTGAAGGAGGTATTTTCTTGGTCACCGAGTTGATCTTAATTTGATTGTAACCTACAAAGCCATCCAAGAAAGAAAGAATTTCATATTTGGCTGTAGAATCAACAATAACATCAATGTGTGGCAAAGGAAAACTATCCTTAGGGCAAGTTTTGTTTAAATCATGAAAATCAAATCAGTGCAACAACGAACTTGACCATTTGATTTCATTACCGAGATGATATTAGATACCCATTCAAGATAGTCAACAACATGAATAAAATTGGTGTCGAGAAGCTTCTAAATCTCTTCTTTGACTAGGAGTGTTACCTTGGGGTGCATCTTACAATTTTTTTGTTGGACAAAGTTTGACACCGGATTAAGGACAATATTATGCATTGCAATTGATGGATCAATTCCCGACATATCACTATAGTCCCATGCAAAAATATCAAATAAATCATGAAGGACTTGCTTGATATATTTTTGTTCAATAGGGGTGAGGGAAGCGGCGAGAAAAACTATTCATGGATTTTCGATTTGCTTAGGTCGTATTGTATTGTTTCTTCATTCAGAACTACGTAACAATCTTTGATATATGGATCGGTAAGAATAGTATTGGGCATATCGACATTATTAGGGGATAATTCATACTCTCCGAGATAAATTGTATTAGTGAGAGATAAAGGATGATGCCTCTTATGGTGAAAAGAAGGAAGATGATCATAAACACTCATATAATCAAGTAACGCCCCATCGTAGCAAAAAAAATCATTGAGGGTATCCCAAAAATAAATGCATCATCACTAATGAGTTCCGGATGTACTATGGGAAGTGAAGTAATATGAAAAGTAGTGCAAGTATCCGTAGGAGGTATAAAAGGAGGAGACGACTGTGTCGAGGTCCGTAAAGATACAAATTTGGGCAATCTAAATGGACTGGGGTGTCTAGAGAGAGGATCAGGGTGCCTGTGGGCACCCTAGATCGTGTTTTGGGCACCTTGGTCTATACAAGAGGTCTAAGAACCAAACTTGCGAGGTCGATGATGATGTGAATCCCTCACTACTTGTTGCGTGTAACTCGTTACTTTGTGTCGAATGTCATCAGGTGATCGGTGAAGAAAGATAAACCTGCAAAACCCCAAAATAAGCATGAAACCCTAAAAAATGCAAATAAAGGGGTCAAAATGTCCTCGGGGCCACGATAGTGGACTTATTAGTGAGCGTTGCACTACATTTCAAACCCAAATGTAGTTCTAAGTGTGTGTGTGTGTGTGTGAATCATGCCCTAGGTGCTCTTATGTTAGTCGCACTTTGTGAAGTAGCGAGCTATAACTATGTGTGGAAAATGTAATAGAATGGTGGATGGAATAGAATAAACTTCCCTTCTATGCTTGTGTGATGCTGATGAACCAACCGTGTCCCTTGTGATGGAGCTAGATGGATGCAAAAAATCTCTAGATGCCTTAAATGGATGCAACTCTAGGTGGATGATAGTAATGACTAGTGCTTGGATCTCTCATTATGGTATCATAACTTTATATTTATATGGTTCTCTTGATCTATTTTCATAATTAACCCCGAAATGGCCTATCACCAAAAAGATAGGAATCTCAAACGACTAGAAAGTGCCCAAAAAGTGGCGGGAAAGTGTAATAATGCTCATGGTGCCCCATCTAGGACCATGGCACCCATGGGTGCCCTAAGTACTAACTCAGGCGCCCACCCAAGGCTAAAATGACAGAGGATGCTAAAAACAGACTGGGCATATGTGCGGTGAAGGTTGGGAATGATGACATAAATCAAATAAAAATGGCAAAGAGACATGGGCTAATTAGTACTTTCTTCACTCAAAAAATATATGAATAGTAGTATGAGACTAGGACTAAATATTACCCAAATTGTGTGATTTAGTGTCTACACCATCTTGGGATCTCCAAGTTTTTGAATTCTTTTATTGACATGATCCTACATCTTGTAGGTCTACTTCTCATTTGATTCCAACTCGTTGAAAGCTCAATTAATCATTTCATACACGGTGATAAGAGACTTTGCCCACACACGTGACAAGTCCTCCGATGGGGTGTTGAAGATGTTCTTACTTATCAATACTCGAGAGTGAGTATCCCCCATCTCTACCACCAATGGGTGAATCGGGTCCCAATGCTCATTTTCCTTTTCCAGTTCTTCCCTGAGCATCGATTCTTTATTGCAGTTGCACACATGTACTGGAATAGTGAGATTGCCTTTGGGATCAACATTTTTCCTTTTTCCAAGATCGTACCTATCCATTTAATGTTTTTTTATCCCTGTATGGAACTCTTGAGTCCTCTTGATGGATTCTGGATCAATGTTGTTTATTAGGGCTACTTCCTCAATCAAGATTGATGAAGTACTCAAATCCACTAGATGTTACATGTAGGAGGAGAGCATTTGTACTTGTTCTTCTAAATCTTCAATCTTCTTCTTGTATTCTTGATTTCTTGATGTGAAGCGAGTGGAAGATTGTTGAAACTTATGCTCATCTCCTTCATGGGTGGTCAGGGCCCAATGGTATGGTACTCATTTTGTAATCACCCGATGTCATTTCTTCCACCATCTTGATCACCTTGGTCGAGCCACTTCAATATAATTTTCCCTGTCTTGCCACTAAAGAAGCATGAGGCCGTATGGGAAAATTTCCTCTTCTTTCCTCCAGTCAATGATGATATCGTCGATAGATCAGGAATTGTGACATGTTGGACAGTACGGGTTTCCTTTGAGATCATCTCCTTCATCCAAGGAAACATCTCACCTTCTTCTGGGTCATGCAGAACTGTCATACTTGTCATATATTGCTCGGGTGGAAGAGTTATTTCTAACTAGGGGAACATGAGTGACAACAGGGGGTGGAACTTATTGTGGTGGTGCGGGGAATGAAATATAGACTGGTTCTACTTCTTCAACATGTGCCTCTACTATGATTTCTTTTGTTTCCTGGATCTTATTATCGACCTCTCGTAGTAGGGAACTCCTCTCTCTACGATCTTCTACTTTGAGCTTCCTTATGAATGGCCCGAACTGGAAGTGACCTCCGCAACTCTCAATGATGAATGATACGAGGCCTATCTCTGGAATGTGGGGAAACTTCCGACGTAAGGGAAACAACTTTATTCTTTTGAAATCACTCTTTTTTCCTTTTGATCACCACCTCTACCCTTTCAACAATATCACCCAATTCAAGCACACTCCAATTCACCGGTGGTAAAGGAGAATCCTTTGTTGCCTTGTACTGGGGTCATATAGCTCAATACCATCATCTTGGACACCTTATTCGTACCAACTGGAACTTGTATTTCTTCATTTCCCCAATTGTCATTCTCATATAGTCTCGTTCTCGAACATTGAAATCATCCACACAATTGGCCCAATAGTCTTTTACTTGTGGGAGATGTTGTAACTCCGGGAGATGGAATGTGTCAAGATAAACTCGGATGTCGAAATCATTCCTTGGGATGTATGAATTAAAACTTAGATGTGTGAAAACTACCTCTAAGTGTGATGCATCATTGATATTCTTATAGGTGAATACCCCCAACGAGATAGGAAAAGAAATGGTTTTCTTCTTCGGATTCATGAGTTTATTGTTCACATGTACTAGCTGCCTACAAAGCTTAAATAGTAATATCTGATCATTAAGGTACCGGGGTAACCTTAGTGGGGCATGATCAAAGCCAGATACTTGGATATAGTAAAAGGTGGCGAATTGAATGAAGAACGAACCATATCTCTTTATTAAAGAGGTCACTTGTGGCAACATCCTTAAATACAAATTGTCATCCACAGTCCCGATAATAAACATTATGAAGACATCATTCACTCGAGTGAAGTGACGACGGCTTTCTTTCAAAGACCAATTGATGAAACTTCTCGAATGCAAGGACTTTTGAAGAGATGTTCTAAGAAAGGGTTAACCCCTTGAATGGATGTGAGCTAGCGAGGAGGTATACCAAGTAAGAATTCATGAAGAATTTCTTTGATATGGGCACTTGGAGCAATTGACGATATAGATTGTCATTTATGATCTAGCCCTAGTCTATCTTTTGATTCCCCACGAAAATCATTAGGATGAAGAGTGTCATCCATTCTTGAAATCCCTTGTGTTTTCTTCTCCCATCACCCTATTGAGAAGGGTGATCGCATCAGAAAAACCCTCGTGGAACTCACATCTTGAGAGAGATTTGGGCATTTGGGAAGGTTTTCTCCTGAATTCAACCAGGAGCCTAGTGCAAGATCCTACAAATATGAATTTGTGTCATTCCACTCATTCACTACCCTTTCTTTCGTGATGACTATCATGTTGTTCTAGGTGGGAATTTGCATAGAAAGGGAAATATCCTTGGGGCAATTACCACCATGGCTATGCCATCATCTACCCAAATGGTCCTCATTTTTGGTTCATAATGGTGTGAGCAAGCCAAGACCAACTCGATGCTTTATACAAAAATGAGATTCCCACTTGCGTAAAACAATCTTCTTGTGAACACATTTTCTTCAACTTATTCCCTCGAGTCAGCGAGCATGCGTGTTTTGAGGTTATCAAGATCCATGTGAGTGACATCACTATCACCCATTTCGGCATACTCTGTTGAGAGGGCATTTACTGGTTTCACCGCTAAGAACTTGAACTTCATGGTTCCTAGAGCAATTACTCTATTTGGAACATGGAGGTTACTATTTTTAGTAATTGATAAATTTACCACTTTTTAGCTTCGATCACTTACTCTGACCTTTTGGATGTTCTCGGTGCACACTACCTTATTTGCTGAACTTCCCTTTATGATGACTTACCAAAAATAACAAGTGTTTGTGTAGGAGGCTTACTATTTTTATAAAGTAGGGTTCTGGACCTCGGTTCGCAATGAAACCAACTTTTATAATATGGGTTTTTTCTCTTTAGTGTACCTCTAAAATTTCACGTCTACCCGGTTGCTAGATTGAGAGATTTTACATTTTTATCATGAGAAACCTGGGGTTCTTC
Source organism: Taxus wallichiana var. yunnanensis (assembly GCA_018340775.1). Lineage (NCBI taxonomy): Eukaryota > Viridiplantae > Streptophyta > Pinopsida > Cupressales > Taxaceae > Taxus > Taxus wallichiana. The sequence goes on along the minus strand of CM031235.1, from coordinate 330,553,190 downwards.
GCTGCAAAAATCTAGATCATGCATGTGGGAAATTTATTTTGTAGATTCAAGGCATCTGGGAAACTTTAATATTGCAAAAAAATGGCACTTTGATCCGCTCACCGGTTTGTGAGATATGAGTGAATCTCCTTCACGAGTTTCGAAGTTTTTCTCGAAAATGTTCTCATTTTATTTCTTTACAAATTTGGATTTTGTCATGTTTTATCTTATTTTAGATCATAGAGCATGAATGATATTTATGGAGGATGAAAAAATGTGGAGGGATGTTCTAGGAAAAAATCCGCAGAGTTCCGTAGCATCTGAAGGTTCAGTGGGGATTTGAATGCAAAATGACTAACTCCCACATTTTAAAGCTTTGAAATGTGAAGGGAGGGGGTGGGGTGAATTTTTTTCCCCCAATTTCCCTTTTTCTTAGGATAATAGGTGCAATAAAATGAACCTAATCCCTTTTATGACAAGTGGTGGCACATTATTTGACGAGGGAAAGAGAGGGGGAGCTAAAGTTAAGCACCTTGGGGTCAGAAAAGGTCGCATGAGGGTCCAGAAGGAAACCAAAGGGTGGGGAAAATTTTTGTGTCCCTATTGTCCCTTTGGTTTGGGGACAATAGGTGCAAGAAAATGTGCCTAAGCCCCAAGTTGGTAAATCGGTATGCATGCGGGGTAGTTGGAAGAGCAAGTCAAACTGGTCAAAGGTGTTGGAAATGAGTCATCGAGTCATATGGGTAACCAAAGGGCTAAGAGGGGGGAGGGCACACTTTTTAATCCCTCTTGTCTCTTTGGTGAGGGAAAATGAGGACATGAAAATGCACCTTTGCCTGGTGTTGCCACGTGTCCCTTTGTAAAATTAACTAAGTACCGAAGAGCATACCTTGAGAGCCGACTTGGAAAGGTCATAACTTGAGTTCCCGGATGAATTTTGAGCACTTATTTATATTATTTTACATGAATAATAAATTTTGAGAATAATTTCAAGGGTACCATGGCTTGATTCTACTGAAAACCTCAAAAAACCTCCTTTTTCTCGGGATTTTTCGTTGTACATGGAAAAAATGAGTTGTCTTGAAAAATGCATGGGGTTTGAAGTTGATATATTTTTCCACCATGTAGAGGGTTGAAAATTATTTCTAATGATATATTGTTGGGCTCATAACTCATTCCGAAGCTCTCGGAATCACGCCTCAAAGCTCGTGTACTTTTTACGGTACTGCAAGCTCCTTCAACCTCAAAAACCTGTTTTAGTGAATTGTCTCCTAAACCTCCGAAACTTCCCAAAATCTTCCTAAATATGTTCCTTGATTTTTTTGCTCCTGGATACACATCCATGATGAATATGAGTTTTGGAATTGCTCTAGTGATTGTGCACTCAACTTCAAAAGGTGATGAAAGCCCTTTCTAAGCTTGCTTGAAAACCATCTTGAGAAATACTGCTCCAAAGGCACTTGAATGATTTTGATTTTTCCTAAATCACCTAGGGGATTGATGACATTCAAAAATGGATCACTAAGGATAATATTAGACTTGAAACTAAGGGGTAGGTTGATTTGGGGGTGTCTGGAAAGGTATGATATGAAAAAAATTGACACTAGGGTATGGTTGTCTTATTTTCGGTTAATTTTTCCCATGCAAAAACATAGAAAACACCTCGTCAACAATCTGGTGGCATCATCCATCAATGACCATCGACATAAAATGAGATTTGTTATTTTTGTAATTTATTATTGTATTGCATTGAATGATGTTTAATTTCTTAGATAAGATGAAGACATGAATAGAAAGTTGGAAATAAAAAGGTGTGAATTAAAAACCTACATGTCTCGCACTTATTCCATGAATCAAAATGTTTGGGCCAAATAATGTCTACTATATGCTCTCCACTTTATTGTCTCGATCTCACTTGCACTATTCACATGAGTGCAATTTGCACTTAAAGGGGTAAAATTAAAAATGGGGAAAATCCAATAGGTTCTAGGTTTGAAACCGAACTGTAATGCTTACTTCTTATAGTACTTTGCAGCCCCCCTTTTCAGTTTTAAGATCAAGTAATTTTAAGAAAGTAAGAGATGTGTAAACAACCATTGATAATTGATCCCCTCCAATAGTTAGACATATGAGCGACAAGTAGATTTTATAACGTAATAAAGATAAAAAATTAGAAAGTGTTTTTTTTCTAATAATCAACAAAATTATCTTATCTAACAAAAAAAAATATTTCCATGGGGTCAAGATACCCAACTTCCATTTAAAAAAACCGAAGAATCGAACTCCCTCGTAGTGTGTTCATGCATTTGATAAGAAGGACAAAAGAATACTATTTTTTGATTAAAACTTATGAATCTTCAACCAAGTGGATATAGGAATGTGATAATATGGTATTAGGTGGTCTCAAGCCTCCTCTATATTCTAACCGTATAGTCGATTGTAACAGAGATGAAAATTAAATTGTCAAGCCTAATAGCCTCAAAATTTATGGCATTTTGTTCATATTGAATGGACTTAACAAATTTGAAATACGAAATCCTTCACACTTTGACATTCTTGTCCTCTGAAACCTAAATACAACTGACCTTATTCCTTATTCGTAGTTAGGAAAGTGATGGCACTCATCTCCTTCATCCATATGCATTATCTATACTTTAATTAGAAGGAAGGGCAACTTTGATTAACTAAAAATCAACTATTACCCAGGGAAGGTATAACAAATAGTTAATCTAATATAGGAGGACTAAAACATTGTAAATGAGCTAAAACAATATGAGCTAAATGTAAATAAAACTACTCTAGATGAAATGAAACCCTAAATGTGCAAGAGAAAAGAGAGAAATGTTCCTAGTTGATTCGCAGAGACTATCACAGTTGTCACAGTCCGAATACATAATCTATAAGTGGAGACAGAGATACTGGGGGCCCAGTGAAGGGTAGATTTGGGTATTTTGAGCAATCTGAGGCACTTGGGAGTGTACCGAGGCACCCCGGGGCACCATGGTCTGCAATCTGGGCACTCTAAGTATTGTAGTTGCTCAAAACCTAAGTTCAGAAGTGTCGCAATTTAGTCTGAAACCTTGTTTGTTTGTCATGCTGGATTTGTTAGATGAGGTGGATAATGACTTGCAAAACAAAAGGTTAGTGGGGTCGGACCAACCTCAACTACGAAACTTGTGGTCTTATCACTAAGCATTGCACTAAATTTTGGACCCGGATGTAGTTCTGGTGTGTGTGTGCATGTTGTGCCCTAGGTGCTCTCATGTCAGTCACACTTTATGAAGTAGCGAACAATAGTACCTCTAAAAATGTAAGTAGCGTGTGTGTATGGAATAGAATGGAATCCCTCCCCTATGAAGCGTGTGATGCAAATCTCCTAACTTGAATACATGACACTATGTGGATGTAAGTGATGAAATAGATGCAACCCTAGATGGAGTGATAGTAGTGATAGGATGCAATGACCTAGGACCCTCATTATGGTCTTATAACTTTATATTTATAGGGCTCTCAAGTTTAATTTTGTAATTAATCACAATAAGGTCGATTGAGAAGAAGATAAGGATGACAAATAACTAGAAGTGACCCAAAAATAAGCAAAAGAGGTTGTGCATAGACCGAGGCACCCAAAATGGGACCAAGGCACCTCGGGGCATCCTAAGATAAGCTAGGCACCTGATTTCAGTTAGAATGCCGAAAGGTCATGAAATGGGCTGATAGGTATTGGGAAATATGAAATAAAAGATAAGAAAAAGGTGGCCAAAAGGTGGGATTAATTAGTACTTTGTACACTTGAGAACCTTCTAAATAGTAGTATAAGACCAAGCTAAATATTGTCTAATGTGCAATATTTGTGTCTACATTTTCCCCCACTTTATGTTGGTGAGCGGAAATCTCGGTAACATAAAGTAGATAGAGATGCGTACCTGATAACCATGTAGAGTGTAGAAGAAGACATGTTGATGGACTAGACTCAAGCGTGGAATGACAAAAAGAAAAATATGGAGGAGCATGGATTCTAAAGATGAAAAATGTATATAAAAAGTGATGAGAGTGAACCTAGGGTAGAACACGTGTGTAATTAAGCTACTGTGTGTAGTGTACTTGCATGGTTAGTAAAGGAAAATGGTCAGAGCGGTGTGTTTTTGTTGTCATTGTCACTATTTGTTGTAGTTGTTTCCCCAATTTGACTACTTGTTTCTCATACGAATGGACTTGCAAGGAGAAAATGATCAAGTAGTCAAATATGTATGTATGTAAAAAAAAGTTGTGTAAAATATGCTAGAATAGAAAGTGTAAATAGAAAAATGGAACATGTGCACCTGATCCATGTCGAGAAAAAGGTGTAGAAGGATATCATGTAGTGTCGCGATTTTTTCGGGTGATCTCATACCACCTGGCTAAAGAAGTATAGGGAGAAACCATGTTGTATCCTCCAACCTTTAACCACTTCTACTAAAATGTTGGAAGAGATATTTGTACTGTCCTGGTTTTTTCGGCAATCGACACCATTGGAAAGAGAAGTGTAGAAAAGCACACCCACTATAACCCCCGAGCCTATAACCACTCTGGCAGAATTTCCGAAGGACAACATGTCCTATTGAGGCCATTGTGTATGGAGTTTGTAGATTGGTCTAAACTCACTTATCGTTTCTGAACTAGTGTAGATACGTTGTGTTAGTAGAAACCCTTAATGATGCCCCCTCTTTAGGGGGCGCATGTGATGACCCTGGAAGGAGAATGCGAACCCCAAAAGAGGACCAACCACACTCTGACCTGTAGAACTCTACCCTGCAAGGGGAAAGGGAAACACTTGGTAGATACCAAGGTACACATAAAAGGGGATGGCTAGCCAATACAAGTGTTAGTCCGAACACATGCATGCAAAATAAGACAAGTGTAAAATATGCAGACAATGTAAAACTACTAAGCAAAAGTAGTGTAAACACACAAGAAAAAAATATACCGCACAAAGTGGGTTTCAAACATGGGACATCACTCACATGATGTTACAAGACACGCAAGGCCATCATGGCCGCAAACAACAATCAAGTGTGCACACAAGCAAAGGGAAAAGCCCGCATACAATGGAAAACAATGCAGAACAAGTAAAAACAAACATGTAGTCATGGAAACATGTAGTCTTGCAAAACAAGTGTTGCACATGGAACACCCGTTAGCATGTTAGAGTGATAACCAATATGTAAAAGTATGTATGAACAAGTAATATAAGATGCTAAGTACAAAATGAAACAATAACACTGTATGAGATGAATGTGGATGCCCCCAACAACCAATATGGTAAGGGTAGAAGGCGAGCATCCATGTTGCGTGTAAATGTCATGTGCGATCACACTAAACAAGGGCATGAATGCACATGTGTGTATGATAATGACATATAAGAAAGCAAGCTAACATGTGTAATAAAGTGAGCATGCAAAGCACTAGTAAGTAAGAGTAAATGCCACAAAACAATGTAGTATGTTGTGGATGGATGGAATGGAATGCAATATGGAGTGATAGGAGCATTGAGCCCCCCGAATGTATGGAAGTGTATGCAGTGAGGTTCATTTTTTACCCCCTCAATAGTCAAGAATGAACAGTAAATGGGAGTGCATCATTGGGAAATGGTTGAGTAGTGTTGGTTGTGTCTAGCGATGTGATGAATGTGTATGTGTAGTGGTGATAAAATGTGACATGGGGAGAAGATATGTGTGAACCTTATAGCCTGAAGCGTATATCATGACTTTTTTATCAGAGGAGTGATGATTTATCCTTAAACGTATATCACTATAGAATGAGTGTATGTGAATAAGATACATGGAAAGATGCGTGTGGACCCTATAGCGTAAGTGTCTACCATGACTTTTTGAATGAAAGAGTGATGATTTAGCCCCAAGAGTATATCACTATAGAAGGAGTGGATGTGAATGACACAAATGGGAAGATGTGCGTGGACCCTATAGCCTAAGTGTATACCATGATGTGTTGAATGGAAAAAGTGATGATTTAGCCCTAAATGTATATCACTATGTGACGAGGAGGATAAATGATGAGGTAATAGAATGACGTAGGATAGGATAATAGAATGTGTGATGATAGAATATAAGAGGATAATGAGAATGTGACGAAGAGAGTGGTGATTTAACCTAAAGTATATACCACTACATGATGTTTGAAGGCATGATAGTATACTGACATCATTTGGAATTGAGAAAATGTAATCCTAGGAGAGAATATAAGATGATAGAATGTAATAGAATGATGTAGAATTGGTGCAAAAAGTGGTGATTTGACCTAAGGTGTATACCACTATGGTATGTAATGATGAGTGTGGGTGACAATATAGCTTAGAGCGTGGGTCACTAGTCTGATGAATGTGGTATCATGACATGTCGCATGTAGGTAACTATACGACGAAAAAGTGACATGCGAGCGTGGGAATCTACAAGTAACTCTTCCTCGCACCCGACCTCCCAAGGTCGTGCCGAGCCAGCCGGTGGGTATGGAATATGTGTGAGATGCAGACAAACTAGTTAGGAAATCTAATGTCTTCAATACGCACTAGCGGAACTTGCGAATCTAAGGCAAAGAAGGCCCTCCTAACTTAATCGGTGTGATAGATCGATCAACAAGGATGACTTCTCGAAGGCTCTAATCAATATCGAGCTCCGGCGTGATTCGATCTATAGGTTGTGGAATGCGTGGAAAGTGACCCGGGATAGTTTCGTGTATGTCTCTGGACAGGGTCATGAAATGAATGATGGATATAGTTATTTCTATGGGTGATTTTCTGGCCTAGTCCAGAATTTCCTAGCTTTGTTAGCTGCTATTTGTGTTTAGCAAGGATAATTGTTCGATGATGATAGGTGGAAGTGGAGTAGACCGGAATACTAGTGTGCGTAGGCCAGTGTCTATGTCTAATTCTCCTATGGATTAGTTGGGCTGCGGGATTTGTGGGTCACAACCATGACTCTTAGTTGTTGTGGACTTGTTATGGTCATGCGTGGAATCAAATCCTAATCCCTAGCATCCAAGTAATCATATGCTTTCTCGGCGTCATATTTAGGATCAATAACTTTGTGATTTTCTCGGAATATCTTACAAAGTGTTCGTGCAACTTGAATTCTTAGGCTAGTATCTATATCTCTGTAGAGTGTCTCTTGCGCTTTGTCTGGGGACCAAATGATCACAACCAAATGTTTGTTCTCTTTCAAGCCCTTCTACAGATCATATGAATGTTGCCTAGGGTAATCGTAGTTTGGTTGATTCGACCAAAACGTGTGTGCTTGGGTCGTCTTCTCGTTAACCCAAGCTCAAACATTTTGGGAATTGATTTTGTGTTGCAAACTTACCGTTGTTTGGAAGACTTGGATCCTAAGATTTTGGTCTATATCGCTTATTGCTATGATGAGATTGGGCAAGTGAGGCACGATTGGCTCAAATACGTATTCCCGGGCTCCCTAGGTCCCGTGATTGTCATACAAAAGCAACAATGTAAAACGAGCTACACAAAATGAAATTTAACTATGTGAAGTGTAAAGCATATATGACTTCTCTATTTTTGTGTTTTCTCGATGAACTTTATGAATTTAAGAAAGCAATCTATTTAAAATATCTAAATTTGACAACTAAAATAACAACTTAAAACAAATAAAATAACCGAGTGTAGCTATTTGTCTGTGCAATATGTAGATCTATTCTAAACAATGAAATAGCTTATCTAATCTATTTGTAAGACTCTCGATCCTACCTCAGAAGTGAGGAGTGAATCATAGATTCTCATAAACTATCAATCCCCATAGCTTCCCTGGCAATATCGAGAGTAGAATTAATAGGAAATAAAACAATTAACTACTCTATTTGATATGATTCTAACTAGAACTTTGAAAGCTAGAACACTAATATTCTCGAACATGGCGAATTCAATGGTGTGTGTGATCTTGTCCCCTCGTGTGATCTCCTCGTTCCTTCGTGTTCACGTGGATCCGAGCGTGTAATGCTAGCATTAATAGAAGTAGATATTAGGATGAAGCAAATCGAATACGATCAATATAATGCGAGTAGGAGAGGCATAGCGTAAGAGTACGAGCTTGGCTTATGCGATTTCCTAATGGGATTTATTTTTTCGAGTCATGCAACATGAAACGTCCCGAACCATAAACTATCCTGTTTGAAGAACAAAACCTATAACTTTAATGGCTTCCTATTGGTAAATGATGACTATCTTATTCCAATGGATTGATAAAATAACAACAAAAGATATGCACAAGATGGATATGTGGCTTTACTAACAACGAAAACAATGCTAACTAAGCATTCATGAAAGAAACTAAGCATTCTAAGCAAAATGAAAACTAAATCTATTGCAAAGAGAAATCAGAGGCAAATTTGAGGGGCCATTTGCTTGAGCACAAGCCAACTATTTATAGCATTTGCATTTACCCAAGGTAAAAGCCAAATAGAACTCTTAAACTATAAACAATGGCAAAACACTATTCCAGGGAACCAAAATCATAAATGCAAGCTTATGGCGGTGAAAGAAAGCTGGTAAAACATTGAAATTACATGAGTCGTGTTAAAAGAGCTTTCTGGAAAATGCGTAAAGGACCGCCGCCCTATTCGGGATTTTAGCGGCATAGTCACGAGACTGTCGCCCGATCGGGCGGTGGTTTCATCACCAAGAGAAAAGGCCAAGGAAAGAGGGGAAAGGGGAAAAAAAAAGCACGCAGGGGCTAAACGGGGCATGCGGGATGTTAACGCATACTTGGAGAGCTTTTCCGATCCCGAACACCTTGCGAGGAGACCTGTATCATCATTGGGGCACATGTTGTGTTATTCCTGATCATGACCTTTCAATTTTGGGTACGTCATAATAACATCCATTTGATTGGTAAACCCTCAAGAGTCGAGTATGGACCGAGGAACTAAAGTGCATCATAGGGTGGTGAGTGCAATGGGTAGAAAACAACGTAGTATAAATGACCAAGATATGTCAACGTGTAGTGTAGGCAATGTAATGTAGAGTGTGTAATGGGTATGGAATGTAATGGAATATGTGGGTAAGTAGAAATAGAATGTGTAATGATGATAGATAAAACTAGACCCAAATATAAGGAAATCTAGTGTAGGATGTAGAATAGGTAAGATATATGAATGCAATGTGGGTGTGTATTATGTATATGTAGTGTGGAAGATACAATGATAGGTGTAGGTAGAATATGTGATGGTAAAAACTAGACTCATATACAACATGACCTAGCGTAAATGTAGAATGAGAGGATGGAATGAAAACTAGGCTCATATACAATGATGACTAGTGTAGTGTATGCCATGAAGATATAATGTAGGATGATAAAATGTAAATGTATAGGTCTTGTAGTGTAGTGTGTGGGGTTCGAGTAATGGTAATCCCTCAATAGTCCAGTGTGAACCGAAGCACAAGAGTGTGTCATCGGGTAATGACATGGAGAGAATGTATGAGGAGTATGTCTAGGCTATGCGATTAATGCACGAGATTACAAAAAAGTAAAATATGTGTGGATTCTAAGATTAGGGGGAATAATGCGGGATGCTTATGCCCCCAAGTGTATGATAACATAGGTACTATGTATGTAATAGATGATGTATAGGGCAGATGAAACATGATGGGTTTCATTTAATTGATGATGCATAAGGAGTGTTGAAGTATGATAGATGCGTGTATGTATAGGTGGTGATGTAATGGAGAAATGTAAGATGAAACGAGGTTATTTATGGTAAAATACCCCTCAATAGTCATATAAGAACCCAAAGAATATGAGTGTGTCATCAGGAGGGTAGAGTAATAAAATTCACCTACTAAAGGCCAAGTTTACGCATGGTGGAACCTTGTTGGACAAAGCTTGTAGTAGAAGTAGGTGGTGGCGGTGAAAATGAAAATGTATTGTAAACACTAGGAGGAGGATTAGTTGCTTTGATAAACTTAATTGGTTGGAGTGTAGATTGGGAAGGGGCCATGTTGCACTGAAGTCTCAAGGGAGATTGCTTAGGTTTATTTGATAATGCAGTAGACGACCTAACATGAGTGGTTTGTGAACTAATTTTGATAGGTGGTTGACATTGTTGACTTGGGGAAACCATGGGTGATGGCTTAGGTGGCACTTGACTAACCAAAGAAGGTGTATGAGAAGCGAAATATCATGATGTGTAGTAAGTGGAGGAGAAACAATATCAAAAATAGGAGAAGCACTTGGTGAACTAGGAGAAGGATCACTATGCACAGGGGAGGGGTTGTCAATATCACTTATGTAACAAATAATAGAATCGAGATCTTCCTTAGAAAGATCAAGAGGAAGGTCACTAGTAACCACGGGATCTTGTTTAGATGGATCTGACTAATCAAAGGAGAAAGAGACTTAGGATTCCATGTGGGTGTGACCTTTAGAAGGGGATGTTGTGCATGAAATGAAATAAGACCTTGACGTGTAATACTTTGGATTAGGCAACGTAAAGTGTGGAAATCATTTACATTATGTCCATTGATTTGATGATAATGGCAATATGGATGACCTGGATATTTTGTTGATCGACAAGGCGAATAGTAATGAGTAGGTGGTAGAGTGATCAATTGATGACGAACAAGCTCTATAAAAATGTCATGTTGCTTAGTACTACGCTCAAATATGAGAGGTTTGGGAAACAAGACGTCTTGAGGTTCAACTAAATGACATGTAGTGGACATAGATTGAATAGGAGATGGCGAAGGAGAACAAACATGTGATTGTGAAGCATCCTTAAGTTGTTGGATTTCAGATCTAAGGGATGTGATGGTGGATTCCATAGATTGAATAGAGGATGTATGTGATTGAGAAGCATCTTTAAGCTGTTGAATTTCAGATCTAAGGGATGTAATGGTGGATTTGGTGGTTGCAGATTTATCTTGAAATAATGTATGCAAGGCTTGAAACTTATCTTGAAATGATGTATGTAAGGCTTGAATCGAGTCTAATAGTGGTTGATTAGATACAGGCTCATCAAGACTAGGATCGACAAAGAAACTATGAAGTACATAACTTAATTCGTGTGGTGGCGTATTATCATCAAAATATGTGGTGTCTAAGGATTTTGAAAAACAACCTGACAAGTGTGATGCCTCTTAAGTAAATCAGATAAAGAAACACGACCCATGATAGAAGGAAAAAGAAGGATCCTAAGCGTGAAAAATGTCGGTTCACCAAAATGATTAACTAAAAATCAACTATTACCTAGGGAAGGTATAACAAATAGTTAATCTAATATAGGAGGACTAAAACATTATAAATGAAATAAAGTAGTATGAGGTAAATGTAAATAAAACTACTCTAGATGAAATGAAACCCTAAATGTGCAAGAGAAAGGAGAGAAATGTCTTAGCTGATTCACAGAGACTATCGCAGGTTGTCGTAGGTGTGAACACATAATTTGGCAAGGGAGACAGATACTTAGGGGGCCTTATGAAGGGCAAATTTGGGTATTTTGAGCATTCTGAGGCACCTGGGAGTGTACTGGGGCGCCCTGGTCTACAATATGGGCGCTCTGAATACTATAGATTCTCAAAACCTAAGTTTGATAGTTTCGTAACTTGGTCTAAAACCCTGTTTGTTTGTCATGTTGGATCTATTGGATGAGGTGGATAATGACCTACAAAACAAAAGGTTAGTGGGGTCGACTGACCTTGGGTGCCAAACTTTTGGTCTTATCATTGAGCGTTGCACTACATTTCGAACCCTAATGTAGTTCTAGTGTGTGTGTGTGTGTGTGTTCGCGTTGTGCCCTAGGTGCTCTCATGCCAGTCACACTTTGTGAAGTAGTGAGAAATAATAGCTATAGAAATGTAAGTAGCATGTGTGCATGGAATAGAATGGAATCCCTCCCCCTATGAAGTGTGTGATGCAAATCTCCTAGCTTGAATGCATGACACTATGTGGATGCAAGTGATGTAATGGATGTAACCCTAGATGGAGTGATAGTAGTGATAAGATGCAATGACCTAGGACCCTCATTATGGTCTTATAACTTTATATTTATAGGGCTCTCAAGCTTAATTTTGTAATTAATCCCAACAAGGCCAATTGAGAAGAAGATAAGGATGACCAACAACTAGAAGTGACCCAAAAAGAAGCGAAAGAGGTTGTGCAGACAGGCGCCCAGGGATGGAACTAGGGTGCCTCGAGGTGCCCTAGTATAGGTTGGGCACCCTGATTTCAAGATAGAATGTTGGAAAGGTCATGAAATGGGCTAATAGGTATCGGGAAATATACGGGAAAGACAAAATAAAAGATAAGAAAAAGGTGGCCAAAAGGTGGGATTAATTACTACTTTGTACACTTGAGAACCTTCTAAATAGGAGTATAAGGCCGGGTTGAATATTGTCTAATGTGCAATATTTGTGTCTACACAACCATCCTTGAATGCGCCAATGGTTGTCTGAAAATAGTAGCACAATGACCACCATAGATGACATTTAATTTGTTAGATAAGACAAAGACATGAATGGAAAGTTGGAAATATAAAGTTGGGAATTAAATGTCTATACATCCCACACCTATTCCACCACTCATATGGTTTTTACCCAAATAATATCTAACATGTTTGTGTTCCACTTTATTATCTCAATCCCTCTTGCATTATTAGAGCGAGTGCAATTTATGCTTAAAAGTGCCAAGATAAAGAATGGGAAAATCCAATACGTTGTAGGTTTGAAACCAAACCACATTTCTTACTTCTTGTAGCACTTTATAGGCCCCCTCTTGAGTCTTAAGTGAAGTAATTACAAGGAAACATATGATGTACAAACAATTATCGATAATTGAGCCCCTCCAACAGATTAGTCATATGAGTGACAAGTAGATTTTATCTACCAATCAAACATTGTTATTTTTTACGGTGTTAAGGTCATCGATTGGAAAACATTTAATTTAGTAGATAAAACAAATACATGAATGGAAAGTTGGAAATAAAATACATGTATGTCTCACACCTATTCCATACCTCAAATTATTCCTACCTAAATAATATTGGCTATATGTGCTCAACTTTATAATCTTGATCTCGCTCACACTATTCACGTGAGTACAATTTGTGCTTAAAGGGGCCAAAATAAAAAATGGGGAAAATCCAATAGGTATTAGTTTTCTATGGTGGTTAGAGAAATAGGAGGTGAACAAAGATGTAGTTGCACATTTGTTGCTTTACTTAGAGAATTTCTTGTTGTATTTCTTTTCACTAGAGCATCATGTGTTTACTAAGAAAACCATTAAAGTGTAAATGTAATGTTCAAGTCTGAAAGAGATTCCTTGATTTCTTAATTTTAAGATATTGTGTACTTACTTTAAACATGGCCCCACATTTATGCAACACAAATAAAAATATCAACTATGAAAAATACGGAAACAACAACAAACACGATAGATAGACGATGAAACAATAAAAACCATATGTCATTGACACATATAGTTAAGTGGTATCGAGTTGGCTAAATTCAATCTATGTATTTTTATTTGGAACATGCCTTGGGCGTGATTAAAAAATTCATTGGCTGATTACTTCTTTGTGAAAATCAAGTCTCTCAAAGATTTTAAAAAGATTTATTTGACATTTATAGACTAAGTAACTCGATTTCTAGTTTCTTGTGGAAATTTGTGATTCTACACTAGACATTGGAGACTTTTGAATATAACTTATTTTATTTCCATTCCCAAGTGAGGAGAATTTTGAGGATTGATGAATATATCAAACTTCTTTGAATCCCACTACCTAATGATTACACAAAGAAGACTTTTGGACATTGGGGGCTCATTAAATCACCAATTCCATAACATTTTTCTTAGAATAACTTTATTTTTAAAACTTGACTTTAACAAGTCAATGTCAATGGGTGTTTATGTAATCTTTTGCGCTCACTAGAATATTTTAAAAAAATTTAGTTCTATATAATTTCAGTTTTTCTCCAAAATTTATGATGTTTATAAGTTTTTCCCACATATTGATTTTATTTTATTCTAGTTTTTTCTTGAAGATAACTTGTGGGATTGATGTTCCTTCATCAATAAACTGTAAGAAAAGTGGACTCAAATGCCAAATATTCAATTCACAAGCCTATTGGGAGGATCATAAAATTTGTGAGGTAGCTTGTTAGTGCAAAATCATAGCACCCCCAAATGAGTTGTTAGATCTACTTTTCTAAGGCAGAGTCATTTGGTGTGAATTGCATAACATTGAGCTTTCCTCGAGGTGTGGGACCTTACAAATGGGAAAAATCTCCAGAGAAGGTTGGTTCCTCTTCCTAAACTACCTGCCACAAGCTATTCTAGTGTAGGAAAGCTAATCTAATCCTAATCTAACTATCCAAGGAGACAGGAGAGAAAGAAAACAAGAAAAAATAGAGCCTACACTAAAATGGTGATACACCAGAGAAGGAAAATTGCTGATCATCTAACCAAACTGCCATGAAATGAAGGGAGGTGAGCAATGGAGAGGATGAACAACTGCATCATAGGCCAAAGATCAGATTCACACAGAAAACATTTCAAACCCAACAAACACAGCTCCCAGATCTGCAAACGAACATCCAAAACATGCATAGGTACCCTACAATGAAGAGAGGCAAGAAGAAACAACCAAAAAGAGCAAAGGATGGACAAATGCATCACAAAACACGTTTTTATTGCTTCAAAAGTTTGCACAGAACATCATTCACAAGAAAGAGGCAAAACACCATTTATAGAGCAGGGGAGGAGGTTTGAACTCCATTTTTGACCCCGAGGAAGAAAAAGAGGGGGAGGCAGAGAGGAAAAATGAACAACTTTACAATGAGCCCCGACCCTTCTTTTATAGATTCAACACAGAGGGAAGAAAGAGAGAGAAGTGGGAAAACCATTTTGGAGCTCAACCACTACCATCAATGTCTCTTACAAAATCTACCCCCAAATCTGTCTTGACTGAATCAATTTCTCGTTTGGCACCTTGAAGGAGGAGGAAACGATAGATCAAATCGAATCCGATCTGGTTGTTGGGGAAAAAATAGATCTTGCATTAATGGCCCGAAGATGTTTCTCCATTTTTCTCCCACCTAACCTCCCCAAAATTAAAGTTTCATATCTTCATGGTGTAGACGAGGCCGAGATCTTTCCAATGGTGTCAGATTTGCTATATTTTGAGCCCCGAGTCGAAAGATATGCCCCTTCAAAATTTGTATCGGTCCGTACAAAAAGGTGGGAAAACCAGTTCAAAAGGAGGACCCTTTTTTATATGGGACACGTGGAGGGTCGGTGCATGTATGCGAGGCAGCCTCTGTATTTTACTCTTGGAGTGGCACAGTGTTGACACTTGGCTTCTTCCGCGACCTGCTTGATTTCCTTATATTTTTGGCTAAGTTCCTTGCTTGGCGGGGTCATATATCTTGACCGGAGACACGCGATGGCCCGACACTTGTTTGAGTTGGCACCATGTTGACACTTGGCACCCTCTCGTTGGTCTGTCTCAGTGTTTGACTATTCAACCCGACCCTGTCCCCTTTTGAAATGGGATGCGTGGAGGCTCTGCGCTCACTTAAAAACCGCTTAGGATTTTGCCTCTGAAGAAGCATCGGATCGACACGTGGAAACCTCCGTAGACTCTTAGACTTTTCAACGGCCCCTCTTACCTTTTCGGACCTTGGGCTATATGGTGAGTTGGCGCTTATTTGAGTCTTTGCTTTTGGATTTACCCTTGGAGATGCGCCACTTAGACACGTGGCAGTCTTCGCCAACACTTCTATACTTAGCCTTTTTTTAGGCCCGCCTTATCCGCCTTTTGACCTCTGTTGACCATTTACTACGTGGAGGGCTGGCACAAGTTTGAGTCTCCCTTTTTGGATTCAACTTTGGAGAAGTGCCGTGCCGACACGTGGCTCTCTCCACTGTCTCCTCCATACTTAGTCAATTTTGGACTCGTTTTGAATTGTTTTGAGCCCGAAGACTTCGGATCTTCGCCGTTTCTTCTCTTTCTTGCTCTTGGCTTCTCTGTGACGCTCCTCCTTCTCTGACCCTGCTATTTTATTTCTGAGCCCACATGTAACTTGTTAAATAGATTTAAGACACATATTTGCTCGACAGAGCCATTTCTTCTCTTTCTTCTTGCATAGGGTCGTTTATTATTTCGCAGGCCCTGCTATTCCATTGTTGAGTCCTTTTGTGACCTATTTGCAAGATTCAAACGTGTTTTCTTTGGTTCTTTCTTAGTGGGGTCGTGGCTGATCTAATATTTTTCACGGGGGGTGAAATATGGATAGCAGATAGCCTATGTTGCATTGCCTAAAACACATAAAAGTGACCGACATGAAAAAGATGGCAGCAATGACAAACACGACGGATGAACGACAAAGCAATTAAACAATCATATGTTACTTACATGGACAATCTGGGTGGTGTTAGAGTTGGCTAAGTTATGTCCACATATGTTAATTTTGAATACACCTTTTGTGTAATTAGTATTATCAAATGTAATTAGTATTAAAATAGTGTGAATGTAAACCAAATTTTATAAACATAAACAAAAGAAATAATAAGGGGAAAAACACACCCTAGCTTTCAAGTTTATGTTTAAAGAGAGATCCAAAATTGTGATTATAGATGGACCTCAAACATTCTAACAAAGGCATCCATTTCATGAGCACTTTAAGATCTTTTCCACTCCTCCTGCCTATGAGAGAAATTTTAATTTGATCTACCTCTTTGGTCCATAAAGGATCGAACCTTTGTAAAGCACCTTAACATTTTTAAAATGCACTAAGAAAAAGGACTTAGGTCCAGTACATAGAGAGAAAAAAATGTGCTTTGATTTATTGTGTATATGCATATAGATACTTGTGTTATAGTTTTGGGGTACTAATTACATGAGAATGTCCATAGATTATAGAGGATGGAATCTAGAGGAAAAACATTATTTCTTGCCACGTTTATAAGTTAACACCATGTCGAGGAAAGTTACCAAAATAAGAGTTTCTTATCATGTTCCACTATATATTTTCAACAATTATCTCCAAATTTACGACTAAAGACGTATCACTCTAAAAATCCTAATTATCTCTAGCATTTCAATTATTTCTATTTTCCTATATTCCATATTGTATTTATTGAATTTTATCTATTTAATTGTGATAGGTTTAGTGCATGTATTATTCCTAAAACTACTTTACACATATACAAATTTAAGTACTTGTGGTATCACGAAAGTTAAACAAATGCCAAAAATAAAAGGAAAGATTTAAAAATTAGGGGGAAAAACCAATATCACGATGATCATATTATATGTAGAAGATAAAAGAATATATAAGAGAATAATAACTTTAAAACCTAGTTAGTGTTAGTGGTTACACTTAATACACCATCCTTTTTGAAAATAATTTCTCCCTTATCCATGCCTATTTGTATTAAATGGAAATCATATTCTAAATTACTTTAAAATAATTAAATTTGTACCTTCCAAAGTCCCACAAAATAAATTCCACGTTGGAAGGGAAACTAAAACATTCCAAATTATAACATGTATTATTCCATTTATATGTATGATTATGAGAGTTATGCAAAAACATTTATTGATGTTATAATAAAATATGGCCATGTGAGTAGCTTCTAAACTAATATAAATTTTTATGTCACAATAATCATCATTTCTAGTCATGAATATGGCAACATTCACCCTCCCTTTCACCATAGACACATCATACACAAATACACCAAACTTTCAATAACAATAAGGATATTGTTTACTTAATTAATTAGTTAAAATGCATAGGTAATATGAGTTAAAGCTATTATAACACATGTAAGGTTGAGCTCTTGTAGTTTACAAGGGTCAATATGAACAACATCACCTTTACTGACTCCTCCTCAAGCCTAGTAGATAGAGGTCATAACCTACCAAACATATTTTCTATATCAATGTCAATCCCAGATAAAGCTACTCAATTTTAACCATGTAGACACAAAATCACACACTTGGGTACATTTCTAGGTCCTAAAAGCATACTTTCATTTACATGATTCCTAAGCAAGAAAACTAGTAATTGACAACTATCTTTGGTCTCTTTGCTTTCCCTCTTATTTTCTATTATCTTACATACCCTAAAGCCCAATCGATATTTCACTTATTTATATTTCATGGCCTTGGTCACCAATGCCCAACCAAGATATAAGTGCCTAGGAACCCCTGTCCCCTCTAGGTGCCCCTGACCCTTTCTCACCTTACTCACTCCTTTTGGGTCTCTTTTATCTTTTGGGCATCTTTTTCACTTATGGGTCACCATTCCAGTTGTCAATTACAAAATTCAAATAAGGGAATCATATAAATACACAGTTATGTGTTCAAAATAAGGGATCAAACACTAAGCATTACTATTATCACCAAAGATATCATCCAAAAGGCACCTAAATCTCTTCAAAGCATCCATATAAGGGAAAAGGGATTGCATACTCTACATACACAACATAAGAAGGGGAATTTCATTCTATTCCATCCACACATTTACATCTTTTAGCAAATCTAACCCGCTATCAAGCACAACTTGCACAAGGGCATCTTGGGGAATAATTTCTATACACACTCACAAGAACTACATGGAGTTTGAGAAGTATTGCAGTGCTCGGTCATAATTTCACTCTCGGGGTGACCTTCGGGTCAGTCCGACTCCTATTTTTTGCATCTTTCTATTTGATGTGGTTTATGGGATTTTGCATGTGAACATATCTTTTACAGTTACAGTACCTCCAAAATTCATTGTCAATGATCAAGCAATCAAAGGGAACAATAACAAAGACCCCATGACACTTTATAAATCATATCATGAGATCATGTGCAATCACCAATGCCCAAGTGGTTTCCGGTACCAGTGTCCCTATCCTACTATGGGTGCACGTGTGTCGACCTCATTCTTGCTGCATTTTCGAATTTACAGAGTGAGCGGTGACGACACTCTTCCTAGTCTATTCAACACTTTACCTAGCCGATCAATTCCAAATCAAGCATAAATCGCTTAAGTCCGCTTTCCTTCTTCATTGCTTAGGGTTTCATATTTTTAATCTTAGCTTGCTTGTGTCATTTCTATATTTTAGTATTTATACATCATTTATTTCAAGTAATGACTCTATAATATTTAGATTTAATTCAAATTAAATTAAATCATTTGGTGAACCCTACTCGTGATCATACACTTGGATCCTCATTTTTCTTATTCTATCCAATCTTCTTTCATGACTCCTAAAAATCCTCTAATCTCCTTGCATGACTTACTTCAAATGCATCCACCTTACAAATTTTTTCTCCAAAAATCCCTAGACACTATCTATCTCCCGATATGTCGGTCGTACACAGACAAGTAAGTACCATTTTCGATCGTCTATCTGATGACTCTATCAATCTTAATACTCCATCCAATCAACCCATATTATAGTCAATTCAAGCTTTGTATTTTTTATTTCAAGATAAAATCCAAGCTATGGAAACCATGATTACATATATTAAAGCTGAAATCTAACATGTCAAGGATGCTTCTCATTCTACTTCTCGACTTCTATATGTGCTCATATTAGTGAATCCTAAGTCTTGTATTACCCACACCTCTCAAATTTTATTTCAATGTTAAGCAACATGATATTCTTCCTCAAGCTCCTCACTCATCAATTGATCAACTTTCCAACTACTCATTGTTATCCTCCTTATCAGCTTGCCAAGTACATAGGTCTTCCATTTTGTAATTATCACATAATTAATGGAAATAATGACAATGATTGTTATGTTTTAAGATGAAGAGTTAAGCACCTTGAGCATCAAGGTTTTATCTCATTTCTACACAACATTCTACTTCATGCTCATCTTCAATTGTTAAATCCCAATGGGCTCCTAAATTTGGTCCTTCCATCTCTAATGAGCATCATTCCATAATTACTAATGTTCCTCCTTTGGTTATTCAAGAGCCGCCTGTCCAACCCATTCCAACTAAGCAACTTCCTCTAAGAATCAGTTCATCCCCTCCTCCTCTCAAGTCTTCTACAACGTTACCCATTCCAACTAAGCAACCTCCTCTCAAAATCAGTCCATCCCCTCCCCTCTCAAGTCTTCTATGGTGTTACAAATTCCAAATCAGCAACCAATCTCTAAGCAAGACCAAAAACTCTAGATCACCTCTTTAGGCCTTCTCCTGTCAACTTGAAGTCCAACCTTGGTCCTACTCTTGCTCCTACCTATCATTTTGACGACCATATGTTTTCTTCTGACACATTTCAAACTTCTCCACCTTTGCAAGGTCTCTCCCACATCATCATATAGATCCCCATTCCTCGCACACTTGGGGGCATTGTACTCCCCCATTTTATCACTAGCAGTTGTCTCTAACACCTATTATCACACTCAACACTATGTGCTTCACACTCAATCTTTTACGCATCTTGATACACACCTTGTATCATCATTACCTTATGACGCACTCTAGTTCCATGGTTCATAATTGAATGCTTTGAGGGTCTAAATCTGAAATGAACCTCACCACATTCACTTTTACTACTCTATGCTTCATGATCTATCTTTCTAGCACACATTTTCAAACCATTTCTCGATGACGTATAATTGTTCTATGTTTCATTCTCGACTGTTGAGGGGGCATTTATAAATGAACCTCATCTCATACACATCCGTTGGTGGGCACGTTGCTCCTACCATTCACAAACATTGTATAACATTTCATCACACTCATTCACATCATATTGTATATCTTGGTTGCACTTGTTTTTGTTTACTTATACTATTTATATGACGCACTTTGCTTACTACACTAGTTAGATACTCAGTATGTCATTATTTTTCTATATACACACATGTGTGTTCACTTGTCTTTTGGAGTGAATGTAGATCTCTTATATATTTTCACATGTTGCAATGATGCTCAACACTATACCCTTTTCCAGTTCCATTGAGGCTCGTAGAGTAGTCACTAAATCACGCACTTTGGGTAATTATTTAGTCCATGTTTTATACTACTATTCATATGGTTCTTGAGTGAAAAGAGTGCTAATTAACCTATGTCTTTGGCCATTTTACTTTACTTTATGTTACTACTTTGACCTTCACTTTGCACCTGCCTGTCTATATTGACATTATGCATTGTTTCTATTCTGATCGAGGCACCCTAGGTGCCCTGATCCCCTCTGGGCACCCCGATCCTCTTTACTACTTTGTTTTCATCTTTTGGGCACTTTCTAGTCGTTTGAGCTTTCTATATTTTTGGTGGTCGGCCTTTTCGAGGGTTAATTACGAAATTAGAACAAGAGAACCATATAAATATAAAGTTATGAGACCATAATGAGGGACCAAACACTATGCACTAGTATCTCCACCTAATTACATCTATCAAAGGCATTTAGAGCTCCATTTGCATCCATCTAGCTCCATCACAAGGGACAAGGCTGGTTCATCTACATCACACTTCATAGGAGGGAGTTCATTCTATTCCATGCACCATTTATTTACATTCTACATCTAGTTATTGCTCACTACAAAAAAAATGTGATTGGCATAAGAGCACCTAGGGCACAATTTAAACACACACCTAGAACTACATTAGGTTTGAGATGTAATGCAATGCTCAGTTAGTAAGTTCACCATCGTGGCCACTGAGGAAAGTTTGACCCCTTCATATGCATCTTTATTTTTAGGGTTTTGATGCTTTGTCTGGGGTTTTGCAGGTATCTTCTTCATCTCGATTTGCGGTGGCATCCAACAAAGTTCATCAACATACACGTGGCAAGAAAGTGAACACATGCGGTCAATCAACGACACTTCGAAGGTCCCTGGTCATTTTGTAGACCAGGGGTGCCCAGACCTCATATTAGGGTGCCCTGTGCACCTCCCCCGACCTACTCAAATAGATCAAATCTACACTTTCTAGAAATCCCGTGTGGTCGTTTCCTTCTCTGTTCGCTCACCGGTTTCCACTGTAACACGCCCCACAACATTTGTGAACAAGCTAAGGCCTTTATAACCCTCTTTACACATTATGGGTTCACATTTTATTTACTTATTTGCTTGGGTCATTTCCTTTATTTATTTAGTTATCATTTACTACTTTCCATAACATCTAGATTAGACTATTATTTTCCATTTTAGTTTAATCATTTTGGTGAACCCGTACTCGATCTTCACGCTTTTAGGATTCTCATTCTTTCATTGTCATCCTAGCGTCTAGTCATCATGAGTATCTCAATCAATGATTACTTTCTTGAAAATCCTGATTTAAGGCATATATTCCAACATCTTCTTACCACTACTCATATTCGTGATGATATGCATCCTGATTCGGTATATAAAAAAATTGTTGATGTATTTTCTCAACACATAGCATTCAAATCTAATCCTCTCGCTGATCTTAATAATTTTTCCAATGACCCACCTTTGCATATCATGTGTCGTATTCACAATGTGGGTGTCAAGCACACCTTAATCGACAATGGATATGAACTCAACTTATGTCCCATGTCATTCATTGAGAAGCAAGGTCTTTCTACTCGTGATGTTAGTCCATCTTGTCTTTCACTATGTACATATGATGGTTTTGTTCGTCCATGTGTTGGTCACATCACTTTACCTATCACTGTAGAGCTAAAAATGTCAACATTGTATTCTTTGTTATTGACTTTCCAGTATCTTATAACTATTTTCTTGGTATGTCATGACTGCATGCCATGCAAGTGATTGCTTCTACTGTACATCATTGTGTCGAATTCATACATGACGGTGTAGAATATACTATTTTTCGTGACCGTGACCCATTCCAATATTGTGACCGAGATCCTAATACTAGTCTTCCTAGCTCCTAATACTAGTCTTCTTATTCCACGCACTGATACTACCCATGATCCTCAACTTATGGACGAACCACCTCATTTGCCACCGCTTGAAGGTGTTATTTGTGTGATAGATGTAGTTTCTTCCACTCCACCACCTCCACTACGCTACTACTACTGCTATGATTCTTTATTGGGGGCCTATCCAATCTTCAAACATCGCTCTATCTCCTACACCTTCATCAACACACCCGCCGTTCACATGCACACTTTTCATGAATGATTCATATTGGGAGCATATTCCATTTGATCCTACTTGCGATGACATTATATGTACACATGAGGGTTTGATTCGACTAGGCTTTTATTTTGAGGACCTCTACCCTCCACCACACACTCCTCATCTTTATCATGGGTTTGTTCACATCACTACCACTTATGGCCTACGTGTCTTTCACCTCATAGTCTTCCTTGCATGTGATCCTCAATCTACACCACTTACATTAGGACAATCATGGCTTGATTACATTGGGGTACTCTAGATCCTAATCATATAGACATATCTTTCCCCATGCCTTTCGGTCGTGTCTTCATTTGTAATAGTTCCTTTCTTGGCTATACACAAAATCTCACTCGATGGTATGCACATGGGTGCCCCTTACCACCCTTTACTGATGAGGAATATGCCATGGGTATGTATAATTTACACCTCAATGGCTTATTACGTGATCAACCCGACACCATTGCTTACCAGGTCTCTAATGCTTATCCAATCAACTTTGACCTTGAACCGATGATCCTCTAGATGACATTACATAATTGTATTCTTTATCTTACACACTTAGTGGCATAACATTCACACATTCCCCCCTGTATTAACATCAACACATCTCTCATCTTCATATTATTATACAACAACCTCCTAGTATACACATATTCATCTACACATTAGCATCGTTATTACCCAATGACAATATCTTGTGCTTTGGTTCACACTAGATTGTTGAGGGCATGAACCCCACACACTACACAATAGGTATTACACATCTTATGTTACATATTATCATCCTTAAACATATTATACATTTTACACATCACATGGTCGTTTTCATCGCCGCATATGCTACATACAAACACTAATACGTGATGAACTCATTACCCTATGACACACTCTAGTCTCACGGTCCATACTTAGGATTGTTGAGGGTATATATCACAAATAGACCTCATCACATTCACACATTCATCATTCAACCTTTTATCATGTGACATCCCTAGGTTAGTGACATACACTATAGGCTAAATGGTCACCTATTCCTTCATCTTATAGTGGTATATGCTTTAGGCGACACCACCACTCGCTCTATTCATCTTGTAGTGATATACACTTTAGGCTACATCACCACTCCCTCTATTCATATCAACATCATCACTTTTTCCATAACCTTTTCTTGATATACGCTTGGCTATAGGGTCATGCACACATCATCTCTATGCCACATCTCATCAACACACATATACATTCACCACAACGTGTTACACACAATTCGACCATTTCCCGATGACGCACTCTCGTTTATAGTTCATTCTTGACTGCTGAGGAGGAAAAACAAATGAACCTCACTGCATACAACTTCATTCACTCAGGGGGCACGTGACTCCTATCACCCATCTTACATTCCATCCCATCCATCCACAACATTTTGCATATGTTGATTGCTCATACTCTTGTTTGCATCTACTTGTACATATTCACTTTACTACACATTCTAGATAGATCTATTGTATGTCATTATCTTTACCATACACACATGCATGTTCACATCCTTTTCTAGTTGTGATTGCAGATACAGGTCTCTTACACGTAACATGGATGCTTAGTTACTACCAGTCCTATAATGGCTATTGGGGCACCCACATTTGTACACTATAGGTTTTATTGTTTCATTTTGTTTCATAACACACTAGTTTATTATTTATACATGTTTTTGACATATGAGTTATCTTTCTAACATGCTAACAAGTACTTCATGTGTAATATTTGTTTTGCAAGATTACTTCTACCATGAATATCTATTATTTGCTCTTACTTGTTATTGTTTGCTATTGTATGCGGGCCTTGCCCTTTGTTTGATGTGCACACTTATTTGTTTGTATGCCATTATTCTGACCTTGAGTGTCTTGTGAAATCATGAGTGATGTCACATGTTTGCAACCCACTTTGTGCGGCCTACATTGTCTTCTTGGGTGTTTACATTATCATTTTTCTTATTAGCTTCTACATTGTCTACGTAGCTTACACTTTTTTCTACATGCATGCTTGTTCATACTAACACTTGTTTCTAGCCACTTGTTTATGTGTGCCTTGGTTTCTACCAAGCACATTCCCTTTCCCCGTAGGCGAGTTAAAAATTTCACGATCGGTCCTCTTTTGGGGCCGCATTATCCTATCTATAACATCATATGCACCCCCAAAGAGGGGGCATCATTTGGGGTTTACACACATTACCAGATGATTCATTTTCAGTTTTTATCCATGAAACAATGGGTTATATAGCGAGTGGGTTTAAACCAGTCTATAGAACTCCGATACACAATGACTTTTATAGGACAAGTTATCCTTAGCATTTTGGGGAGAAGTTATAGGTTGGAGGATATAATGTACTTTCCTCCCTACACTACTTCGGCCAGTGGCTTGGATCGCCTAAAAAACCGGGTAGTACAAAAATATCTTCATATTCTTAGGGAAGCGATTCTGAAGTTGGAGAATTACACACCTTTCTCCCTACACTTCTTCACTACATTGGTGTGAGATTGCTTAAAAACTCACAATTCACCGATGCTTACATGATATCCTTTTCTACCCCCTTTTTCTCATCGCCGATCAGGTGCACATGTTCCTTTTGCATTTTTCATACTTCCATTACAATATTTTTACTATGTACATACAATTTTTACACATATACGTACATATTTGACTACTTGATTGTCTTCTCTTTTGCAGGTCCGTCGATATGGGAAGTAAGTAGTCAACAAAAACAACAACAACAATAACGACGATGACGATGTCAACAACAATACCACACATAACATACTAACATGCAGTACATCACACACATTGGCATCTACACACGCGTTTCCACCCTAGGTTCACTCTCATCACTTTTTACACTTTTGCATCTTTAGTCTCCACGCTCCACTATTTTCTCATTCCACACTTTGTCTAGTCCCTCGACACATTTTCTACATCACTCTACATGGATATCAGGTACACATCTCTATCTACTTTATGTTACTGAGAATTTTGCTCACCAACATAAAGTGAGGGAAAATGTAGTCACTAAATTATGTACTTTTGGTAATTATTTAGTCCCGGTTTTATACTACTATTCATATGGTTCTTAAGTGAAAAGAGTCCTAATTAACCCGTGTCTTTGGCCATTTTAATTTTCTTTTTGTTCTACTTCCGACCTTTTGTTTGCACTTTCCTAGTTTGTATTGACATTATGCGTTGTTTCTATTCTTGATCGGGAAGCCGAACTAGAATCCCAGGGTGCCCTAGATGCCCCGATCCTCTTTGTACTTTGATTTCATCTTTTGGGCACTTTCTAGCTGTTTGAGCTTTCCATATTTTGGTGGTCATCCTTTTTGGGGTTAATTACAAAATTAGAACAAGATAACCATGTAAATATAAATTTATGAGACCATAATGAGGGACCAAACACTAAGCACTAGTATCTCCACCTAAGGTTGCATCCATCAAAGGAATCTTACTCCATTTGCATCCATCTAGCTCCATCACAAGGGAAAAGGCTGGTTCATCTACATCACACTTCATAGGAGGGGAGTTCATTCTATTCCATGTACCATTTATTTACATTCTACATCTAGTTATTACTCGCTATTCACAAAGTGCGATCATCACAAGAACACGCAGGGGCACAATCTACACACACACACCTAGAACTACATTGGGTTTGAGATGTAGTGCAACACTTAGTAATTCTACCATTGTGGCCACTTTGAGGACACTCCACCCCTTCATATGCATCTTTCTTTTTTCGGGGTTTGATGCTTTGTCTTGGGTTTTATAAGTATCTTCTTCATCTGTGATTTGTAGAGACATTTAATGAAGTTCAACAACAAGAAGCAAACACAGATAATCAATCAACGATACTTATAAGGAGGTCCTCTGGCCATTTCGTAGACTAGGGAGCCTAGATCTCGACCAAGGCACCCTGGCGCCCCCATCCCATTCCAGAGCCCCAGGTATACTTACAAAAATCAGATATACACTTTCTAGAGCTCTTGTGTGGTAGTTTCCTCCTCTTGTTCAACTAGTTTCCACTATGACAAAACCCCGAACATCCGTGAATCAACCAAGGCCTTTCCAATCCTTTTTGGCAGATTAGGGTTTCACATTTTTTTACTTAGTTGCTTGGGTCATTTCCTTGATTTATTTAGTTGTCATTTACTACTTTCCATAATATCTAAATTAGACTACTATTTTCCATTTTAGTTTAATCACATAGGGGCATCTACATTTCCTACTCTCACACATTACAGGTGTTATTATTTCATCATATACTACTTCCTATTCTTACTAGCACATTACTTTCCATTGATACATACATGTCTTGACATACTTTTTATCTTTCTAACATGCTAATGGGTGCTTCATGTGTAATATTTTCTTTGTAGGACTATATGCCACCATGGTTATCTGATACACTTTTCTTTCCATTGTTTTATATTGTATGTTATTGTTTGTGGGCTATGTCTTATGTCTTGTTTGATCATTGTTTGCTTTTTTATGGCCACTTCATCCCTGATTGTCTTGTGACATTGTGAGTGATGTCCCATGTTTAAAACCCACTTTTCGCGGTCCACTTTGTTTGCACACTTGCTTGTTACATTTTTTTATTACATGTTTTTCTTGCACTAACACATATTTCTAGCCATTTTGTTTGCATGTGCCTTGGTTTTTACCATGCACATCCCCTACCCCCTGTAGGTATGCACTTTAGCACATCATTCGGTCTTCTCCTTTGGGCCACATTCTCCTAGCGACATCACATACACCCCAAATGAGGGGGCATACATTGGGTGATCAAATCACCCCTACAACAACTCATAGCTACAACGCAACACAATATAGTACCGAAACAACACATGTTACGATCCACAAACGGCTCGAGAATCGGACTTGGGTCGAAATACAACACGCACTTTAGTGCCCAACATCATACAAGAGCGCTAGGTGCTTATGTCCTCCTTGGGTACTAATGTCACGGGGCATACATAGTCAACTTATCATATTGATACAGTTCATAAAAATCTTCAAAGTAGTTTAACAATTACATGCATAGTCCTTTAGTACAACATGCACACAATCTCCATTTCAATTGGAATAATCAATATAATTGGAACTAATTCAGACAACGTGAACAAATCGGGACGTACCTACTATAGTGATGATTATTAGGTAGATTCATGGATGGAGAGTAACATTAGACCTCTCTCCCAAACACTTGCTCTTGGCGTGAGATCACCCAAAAAATCACACTTGGCATGAGATCGCCCAAAAACTTGCGCTTGTGACCACCCAGAAAACTTCGCTATTGGCGTGAGATTGCCCAAAAACTCACCCTTCATAACATTTTAGGACACATTTCTATCCTTTTACACTCTTTTACATCAGGTGCACACTTTCCTTTACACATTTTTACATACTTATGCACATTTTTCTCTAATTTATCATATACATGACTTTGACTACTCTTTTGCTCTTCTTTTGCAGGTTCGTCCTTAATATGCAACAAGAAGCAACCTACAATAGCAAATACAAGCACAACAATAGGTACAACATAACACATACGCTTCACCCCTAAGGTCACTTTCCTTTCCTAGTCCCCACACTTCACTTTGCATCATTCCATGCTTCACTTGTCCACTCAGCACACTCTTCACCGCACACTCTACATGATTATCAGGTACAAATATTTTATCTAATTTATGTTATCGAGTATTCACTCAACAACATAAAGTGGGGAAAATGTAGACACAAAATCAAACACTTAGGTACATTTCTAGGTCCTAAAAACATACTTGCATTTACATGATTCCTAAGCGAGAAAAATAGTAATTGACATCTATCTTTGACCTCTTTGTTTTTCCTCTTATTTTATATTTTGTATTCCTACAACCCAATTGGGATTTTAATTATTTATCTTTCATGGCCACAGACACACCGGCACTAAGCCGGGAGCGAGAAGTGCCCGAGCAACCCCGACCATTTCTCACCTTACTCACTCCTTTCAAGCCTCTTTTATCTTTTAGGCATCTTTTTCACTTATGGGTCGGCCTTCTAGTTGTCAATTATGAAATTAAAATAAGGGAATCATATAAATACATAGTTATGTGTTCAAAATAAGGGACCAAACACTAAGCATTACTACTATCACCTAAGCTTGCATCCAAAAGGCACCTAAAGCTCTTCAAATTATC
The DNA here is from genome assembly GCA_018340775.1 of Taxus wallichiana var. yunnanensis. Lineage (NCBI taxonomy): Eukaryota > Viridiplantae > Streptophyta > Pinopsida > Cupressales > Taxaceae > Taxus > Taxus wallichiana. The sequence goes on along the minus strand of CM031235.1, from coordinate 330,523,869 downwards.
CATCTGACATCCATACAAGGGATAAGAGACTGCATACTCCACATACACAACATAGGAACGGGAAGTTTATTATATTCCATCCACACATTTGCATCTTTTAGAAATTCTATCCTCGATATCAAGTGCAGCTTGCACAAGGGCATCGTAGGGCATAATTTCTACACACACTCATAAGAACTACATGGAGTCTAAGATGTAGTGCAATGCTCGGTCGTAAGTTCACTCTCGGGGTGACCTTTGGGGTTAGTCTGAATCCTCATTCTACATATTTCTTTTTAATGTGGTTTTTGGTCTTTTGCATGTTACATGTACCTCGCATTCATTGTCATGACGATCGATCAAGCAATAAAAAGGGAACAATAATATAAGCGAAGACCATGTGACACTTTAAAAATTAGATCATGAGCTCCTGTGCATCACCAATGCCCATAAGCGGTATCAACACCCGGACGTCATTGTTCTATTGTAGGAGTCATGTGCGGCCTCATTCCTACATTTCAAAATTTACAATAAGCAATGATGACACTCTTCCCAGCCTCTTCTCAACACTTTTTCACATCTAGATCGGTCTAGATCAAGCACAAATCATCTAAGTCCTCTCTCCTTCTTCATTGCTTAGGGTTTTATATTTTAATATTAGCTTGCTTGTGTCATTTCTACATTTTCAATATTTCTACATCATTTATTTCAGTAGTGACTCTATAATATTTAGATTTAATTCAAATTAAATTAAATCAAACCGTAAACCTCTCCAACATTTTTTCATCATCGTAGTCATCTTCTCCATCACTTCACATCTCCTATAGTAATTAATTCTACGTCATTCCATTATCATTAGTTATGTGTTGTTTAGGTACTCATACAAGACCCATTCGTAGTACTCTACTACATTTGAATACACCTTACTCCAAATTTAGCTATATTTGCACCAAATTTACCACTATCATGTGTCAAAAAGCTAAAGGTGAAAGTGACAAAAAAATGTACTAGACGAAAAAGATGACAACATCTTAGGAAAGCCCACTTAGAAAATGAGGAAATATATTATTAAAAATAAAAAATAGACACTTTGCTAAAGAAGGATTTATCATAGGAGAGAGCCTCTAGCATAACAATGTCATAATGTGAGTAGTCCTTTCCTAATGATTTTAATTACTAAGTAGTTCACCCTAATGGTGTAATAGATACACCAATAGAGAAAGGAAAATAATGAACTAAAGGGAGGGAAGAGGTTTGTGAGGAAGGAAAATGCAGTTGAAGGGGATTTCAAAGAGAGGGAAAAGGAGGAGAGAAAAATCTGGTAATAAAAACATTAATAAAGAGTTGTAGAAGTGGAGGATATGAAAGGGGAAAGTAGGCTAACGAATGTGATACAAGGAATGAAGTCATGCATATGTTTTTTCAAGATTTGGACATAGGCATATGCCTATATCTTCTAGTAGTATTAGAAAGAGAACAATAGTGCTATGTGAAGTTAATGGAGTGATCTATATGTGGATATTGCAGTGTAAGTAAGACCTTATTAATCTGTGTCTAATGATGATTATTGTTTATGACGGTATCAAACCTTGCATTGGAGATAACAATAAAAATGATGAGTTAATATGGAATGTATTTTGTTGGTTGGATATTTTGTCAGAGACAAAATATATGGTTCAACCACAACATGTGGGACAAAGTCCCTCATCAAATAAGGGGAGGCACATTGTTTATTGCTATTCTAAGAACAAAAAGGAATATTTACAATATTCACACTAATCTAAACTTTGGGGTGGGATCTCATCTTGGTATAACTAATTGTTTATCTTAGAAAGGCATATGGGTTTCAAAGAAGGATGTTTTAGAGCAAGGGTTGAAATGATGAAGCAAGAGGACGATGAAGGTGAATACTTGTGCTTTCTCTTTGATAAACGCAGATCCAAATTTACTGACACACGTGAGACAAAATAACAATAAACTGAATTTATATTAAATAATAGTAAGTTGGAATAATAGGATAATATAATGCATTGAACTTAAAAACAATAACATTAATATAAAGATAACATTCAACACAAGGTTTGAAACATGTATCTTTATTCCTTTTAATGAGAAAACGAAAATGCAAGTTTCCCCTTTCCCTTCAAAATTCTAGAAAATCATTTCACTCACAAATTATGAAAATCCCTTTACTCATATTAAAAAAAAATCATCTATCTCGAATGCTTAGAGCATCCTTACATTTATAGAGAAAACCAAGAGAGAAAATAGGAGCAGTTACATCCTAAAAATAACAAGTACTAAATATCCATAATGAAGCTTATTGACTGGGTCTCATACAAAATGACCAAGTCAATTTACATGTTGATTTGAAAGATGTTGAGACATTTGATAAAATAACATGTTTGAGACAAAAAGGGAAGAACACACGAGTCTTCAAAGAACTTCTTCATTATATTTTTCTTTATTTGTTTCTCGACTAACTTCTTTATTATGATCCTTGTGGAATTTGTGGATCATTTCATGAACTTCCTTATCATCTAGTCCATATGAGTTTCTATTGAGTATATCGCATGTTTCAATGATGCTACTCGATTTTCTTGGGATCCTTTAAAGCATCTTCAATATTCTTGACAAGTTATTCAAAACATTCTAGTATAATACCAACTTGTTAATTGATTGCAAGCTAGAGGTTTGATTATTTTTTGAATCTCTTTCCACCAAATCCTTAAACTCAATGAAGATGTCATCAGTTGGTGACATATTTAGGTCATCATATAAGAATTGACTAGGGATCTTAGAAAATTCATCGTCTATATCATTTGGTAGCATCAATACCCTCTCTCCATGCCTTTTGCAATTTCTCATAAGATTCTTGCAAATTCTTACTCGAACTCAATAGCTTCACAATTCATGCCCCTTTCATCAATTACCTTTTCTTGTACCAAGGTGTCAAAATCTAATTTTTTGAGCTCATTTAAGGCTTTGAGAGTGAGCTCATTTAGAGCTTCGCAAGTGAGCTCCCAATTGTTGCATTCCTCCTCTAGTTCTTCACTCATTTTTCCAATTGTTATCTTCTCATTCTCAATAACATTGTGGACTTTGATTGCTTCGTCAATGATATTTTTACCTTCATTGAGGAGTCTTTCAATCCAAAGAATTGATTACCCATCCTTGTTATCCTATCTTCTCGGTGACACCGATAGATGATGCATTGAATATGGTTGTCATAAGTGTGGTGATTAGGGTTGGTTGAGTGATTTTGAGTAGCAAAGTGGTCAACCTGCTTCAAATTTCTCATTAAGCTTATCCTTTGTAGCCTTGGTATTTTAAAGATTTCTAAATAGATTATCCAGGGCCACATGTAGACATTGTTGCATTCCTTTTGTAGTAGCTTTATTGAATGCTACATTGGTTAGCTGATAGTTAGCATATGTTATATCCTCTTTGTTATTGTCTATATCATGCACAATGATATCAATAAATATTTCTCTAGCTTGATTAATTGTGATATGAGAAATCATTTTGGGATTCTTCATTATATGAGAGGGAGTTGGATTTAAAAAGCTGAAATCAAAATCCTCTCAGGGCACTGTATTTTTCCTCTTCTTAGGTATTTGGATCACAAGCCAAGATGGAGTGGGGGAGGGAATCAACTTTTTTTGTGGAGATGCATTCATGGGAGTTGCACCTGGAGAAGTAGGGAATGTAGACATTAACAGAGGAGGGTGGAGAAAATATTTGTGGCAACGATGGAAGAGGGGGCAATATAAACATTGGCAGAAGGGATCATAGAGGGAATGGGAGTGGAGGATGGAGAGATTTGAGTTTCTTGAGGGGAGCCCAGGGATATGCTGACTCTTGTGGTAAGAGGGGAAGGGATAAAAAGACTTGTGTCATGAGTGACACGTATGGGGATGAAAATGGTGAAGAGGGAAAAAAAAAAAGATGATGTAGAAACCATATGGACATGCATCAACAAATAGGATAAGGAGACAAGACATGAGGAGGGGAAGGAGGAAGAGAAGGAATGTGAGGGGGAGAAGAGGGATGAGCTGAAACATGTGGAGATAGGGTAACAAGTGGTACAACATGGGCGATGAGATGAATGGAAATGGGTAGGGCTTATGAACTCTTGATGCTTACCGATATCCCTTGATCCTTATAAGGTGAAGGAGAATCCACGTTCACAATGGTAGTAGAAGAAATTGGAGAGGTATTAGATTCCCTCCACTACTGAAAAATTTGATCTTGACTGGATTTGAAGGTGCCTTACCTTTATCCTTGTGGTCTTGGGAGGGACCTAATTCGACGAAGTAGTTGTATTTATCCTCGAAATCCTCCATCCATCTTTAGTTTGTATTTTTAATTATTAAATCCAACAGTTGGTTTTATTCGGGATCGACACAACACATTCATTTATAGGAATTATTTTTGTGAGATTGAACCATGAGGATCTAACGGAGCTCGCAAAAATCAAGATCATTGCACTCCAACAAAAATAATTTTTTTCTCCAAGTAATCAATAATAAATTAACCATAAGCTAAATTTATGTGCATAAAAGAATATGTATACTCGTGCATGTTGTCACGCAGATCATGCAATTGTTGAATCTTTAGGCGATCCTGTGTAATGTTGGAACATCCCCAAAGTTTGGGACCTTATCACCTTGGGATGAACCTCCAGAGAAGGTTGACTTCCTTTGAAACTTGGTGCACTTGATTTAAGACCAATGTGCAAGGCTATAACACTTGAAATAAAAATTTGTCTTGAGATAAAGGATAGAGAGGTTTAATAGAAAACAACTAAAATGGTGATGCACTAAGAATAAATTGAATAGAAAGATCCACTTTGTTTGTACAATTACTATTACAAAACAATATATGGCATGCACATCTTATAAAATCTTTTCAAGCACTGATATAACTGAGTATAAAACTAAATGACAGAAAACAAGTAGTACTTTCCACAACTGAAATACAGATATTTTATATCACATTCCACATAAATTGAAAATGATAATTGATTTAAAGGAAAATTAATCCATCATACCCAAGGAATTAGCATTCACAAGTGCTAGATAAATCAATGAATTACACAATATACTAGATATTTGACAAAAAAATATTGTTCTAAATATAATTAAAAGGCTCAAAGATTATTCTTGAACTCTCCCAAAACTAGAGAGTACTTTCACAAAAGATCCAAAAGTTTTTAATTCATAATGCACCTAACTATTTATAGACCAAGGAGGTTGAGCGATTATAGCTCCACCCTTAACTAATTAAATACTAAAAATAGAGTGCATTAATATCTTAGGAACAACCTCCCATTAAAATAACAAAATAAGTTACACAGGTTTGACCAAGTCAACCCTACAACTTTGATTGATCCAGCTTGGAAGTTGTCCAATGATGGCTTCCAAGCCTAGCTAGGACTAGCAATATCCTTTTGTTCTTTGGGTTCTTCTTCATTATTCTCCTATACGGCTAACATGTCGTTGTAATCAATAATACACTTGATGATCCCTTAAATCTCCTCTTCTTTTGGCCCGCATGCATATCGATTGATTACCTCTGCACAATCATTCTCTTTAGCAACCTGAGCAGTAATTTCCCTACTCTTTTGATGACCTCCTTCAGCTGGCTCACAAAGTTTTGGTAAGAAACCAATTTGTAGATAGAATCAATACCAAAATATTTCATGACATCTTCATCCTCATTTACCAAACCCGTAAAATTTTCAATAATCTGATTAAAATGGAGAACATCAATAATTTGATTTATGAATTTGTAGTGAATCTTGTCAAATTCCTCTCATTATATCATTCAATGCATCGACTGCCTCAACCCATTTTTCATCAAGTTTTGTAATTAAACCTGTAACACCTGACCCCTAAATTCCATAGCCTTTTGAAATTCAAATGGTTTTGAAACATCATCAATCACTCCTTCATTTAGAATTAAATCCGATTTGATACTTTAAATCTCTTTCCAGTCTCCCAGGAAAGATCCAAGTTGTCACTATCTTGATGAAGGAGTAAATTCACTTCAAAACTGCAACCTTCTCCTCATACAATTTGTTGTACAAATATACAACATTCTTGATCAATGGATCGGCATCTTGAATCAAACATTCCATCCATGTTCCAACCGCTCTACCCTTTTGACCAATTTTCTCCACTATATGGAAGGATGTATCATTGAAACTTGAAGAAATGGAAAGAGTGGTCGTAGATGACACAAACCTGTGTAATCTTAGTGAGAAAAGTAGTTAGCTTCTCAAATTTTCTTTTCAGCTCATCCTTGGTCACCTTGTCTTTGTTATATTTTTCCAACAAATTTCCTAGAGCTACCTGCACATCTTGTTTAGCTCCTTCGTGAGTAGCCTTTCCTAGTGCAAACTGGCCCAGGGAGATTTGATAATATCTTTGATGTTATAGTTTCTTTTGTCTTCCCTATGGCGGGAGTAGATATTTCCATAAATCTTTCCCCTGATCGATCGACCGATAGATTAGAGACAATCCTTGGTTGTTTGACTCCGCCTCTTGGGAGTCGGATCTAGAGTACTCAAGTCAACAACATCAATAATGGGTACTGCTTCTTATGTTTAGGAGTTTGTCACAGCATCCATTCGGTACATAAGAAGATGATGTAGAAGGCATCATTGACATAATCACAGAGAGAACCCGAAGTAACCAATAACATTAAGGCACTTTGGTCTCAAGCACATAAGACAATACTGGAGTGGTGATAATGAAAGGAGGAGTAGAAAGAATAGCCTCCAAAGTATGTGTGAAATATTCATAGAGATGGAAAGAGATGGTTGTGGAAGAGGGGTAGAAAAAGGAATTTTGATCCCTAAGATCTCTCCATTGAGAGTGTAGGAAGGGAAGAAAACACCTGAGCCATGGAGGGAGATGGAGTGAAAGAAACAAAAATGGAAGATGAGATCGGAGGAGGGGTGAAAAGTGTTGAGGGAAGTGGATTTGAAAGTGGTGAAGATGAAAGAGAAGAAGAAAGAGATAACTATGAAACCTGAGACACAACTGATGAAACACTTAAATCAACAACTTAAGTGGACTGTGAACTTGGAGATGTAACTTTGGAAGTAGGAATTTAAATTAAGGATCCTGAACCTTTTATAACAAAAGAAATCTTTCGTGGTTTGGAAATGGGCTTTAGAGATGACCTTTTACCTTTTGAAGGAGTTGGTTTCCACAGCACCGACTTGGATCATACCAACTCTATGGATAATTGATCTTATACTTTGAGTGTGATTCCCAAGGTCACGAACCACTCATAAGTTCTCCTTAATATGGGGCCCACCCTATCCTTTGTATTAACGCATTCTTCATTTGACCAATTAATCCAAGGAAGAGGCTGATTAACAATATTATCTCTTTTATAGGCGGGGTCCAAGATGCTTGCTCAAAGATCCTCTAACCCTTCAAGAAAAGTGCAATTCCAAAGTGAACCACTTCACTCAAAGTTAATCTCTCAAATTACCTATGCCTCACAATATTTTCATCCCAAAAGTAAATCCAAATATCCTCTAATTGAGGAATATGCATGCTGGCCAACCCTGTCCTACCAAACTTATCCCAATAATCAAAGTTAGTCCTTCGATGAAAAGTCTTCAGAGTAACTTGGGACATTTCTCCTTCCACATTCTTAGCTTTATAAATGTTTGCACATGTGTATCTCCCTATAGTAATGGGAAATTGGACTCCTGCCTTGTGCCGATTATGCTAGATTTTGTGATAATCAAGTAGTTTTCGAACTAACTCCATTAACACTCATTTGTCGCTTGAACATCTTGGAAATTTATTTGGAGCACTGAGAGAACCACTGGTACCATTATTTAAGTAAATGTTAGGAATTGTAGATAAATTCCTCCCCATTCCCACACTTCTTGCCAAGCCTCATCTGAAATCCTTTGATTATACAAGTTCTTATCAAAATGATACAAGAGGACAACAAAGAAAGTGCCATTCACTCTCCTAAAGTGCTTGGAACCTTCTTCTATGGTGAGCCGAGGTTAGTAGTCGTATATCTCGGATGTGCTTCTAACCCCTTTTATATTGAACCTCGGATACTCTCTCATTATAGTTGTTACATAAACAAGATAAGAAGTCATGAAAAGTTCTTCGAGGTTAGAACGTCTTCTAATTGGAAAAATATTGAGTTACTGATGTGCTTTCCCACCAAATAAACTCTTTATTCTTCTTAATCGTGGCTATATAAAGAAACATCCGCTCCTAAAAATCTCTAGCCAAGCAAGACCCGAAACCTTGTTCAAAAGTGTGATTATATCATTGACTTCCTGAATGAAGTCTAAATGAGGATTTTTCTTAGGAAATCTGGTCATGGTACCCTTATTCTTAGCTAGATAGTTCTTGGTGACGACCTTTAGGAAAACTTCATTTTCTTCTTCCCAATGTTCAATTGCAGACTCAGGGGAGATCATAGCATATGCCTCTACATCGGGAGTCTAAAAAGATCCTAAAAAAATTCAATGTCCAACATGATTACGACATTACCATCATCATCTTTTACAGTTCAGGTGGCTTTTTCAAAATGTGAGGTTGCAACTAGTACAAATTATGGGTAACACAGATCATGGAAAGGTAGTGGCAAGAGGAATCCCACTATCATAGATTGATTGCACCCAAGGATTATTATTAGGGGCTTTAACCCTTTGCCAAAACTCAACCATGTCCACATGCTCTAATTGGTATCTCCAATATTTAATATATCAAAAGATATACTAGAAGGGGTGATACCCCTGTATAGGTATAATTCATCTTGTCCTTTCCTTTTGAATACGAACCAAACATTAGATTGTTTTAAAATTCACAAAAATTTGGACTTCGGAACTGAGTGAGAGCTTGAGAAAAATATGTAAAAATCTCCCAGACTTCCGAAAACCTAAAGTCTGAAATTTTGAAATTAAGGAGGTATGCCCGAAAAGCGCTTAAGAAATCTCTAAACACCAAAGTCACCAAATGTTTGAAAATATAGACTTTCGAATTCCGAAAGTTGCGATGTCTGAAACTCGAAAACCAAAAGGTTCTGAAGTCTTATCCCTCTGAAATCTGAAACTGCCAACTTCCAAAACCCGAGGGTGGAAGCCTCCGAAAACTATTGCTTCAAACTCGAAGTCAAAAGGTTCTCAAATCTGAAATCCCCTATCTCCAAATGCCGAATTTGATCTCCAAAGTCTGAAAAACCCAATTCTTTGATTTCTTAAATCTAAAGAGATTGTGTTTCCTGAAATCCATAAAGTCTGAAATGACAACACTTCTAAAGTCTGAAAATATCGAATTGAAATGATTTAGCTCTGAAACTTGAAACCCCGAAATGGCGAATGTGAAATAGCAACAATTCTTTCAAGGATCTAAAACACAAGAAACTCTGATGCCTGCAACCTATGAAGCTTATAGTTATGAGTACAAATATTGTTGCTCAAGTCAAAGATACTTAAGAGCAAGTGGAACATGATCACATAAGCCATATTTGGGACTAAAACAAGATCTCGTGAAATAATGAGGAAGAGAAGGCCAAAAACAAAACCCTAGATGCCAAAATGAGACCAAAATTTAACCAAAAATGAATAAAACATAAAAAATTACCTTGAAAAGATTCCTTTGGAAGTGCGACTAAGGTTTTAGTAAAATTCAGTGTGTTAGAGTACATTACCAAGTGAAAATGACACAATTAAAAATTGAATTTTTAAAGGTAAACTAGAAATTAATGCCCGAGTTTCGAGACATGTGCAAATTTCATGAGCCATTAATGCTCAAAGGCCGAGTCTCAAATTCCTACGCGAACCATTCTCACTGCTTCAAACAGAACCCCGAAATCTAAAAACCCGAAGTTCCAAAATTTTGGAACTTTAAACTTCGGACCTTACCTCTTAATCTTCCTAAAAGATCCCACTCAAACTCAAAACCCGAATCTTTGAAGTTCTCGGGATTTTAGACTTGAAATACCCCAAGTATCTTCATAAATAAGGGAATAAAAGTCTGAATTCCGAATACAAAAACCTTTAAAGTCTAAATTTCAAACTTCAGAACTCGGAACACCCTATGAACTCTGCGAGCAAAACACAAGTAGAAACCCGAAGTCCCGATTTTCACGTGATATGACAAAATTTTCAAAGTAAAAATTTTTAGAATGGAAGGGCAAAAAGTTTAAAAATTTTATGGCCCTCCCAGTAAGGGTAACTTGTAAGGTTAACATTTTTGGTGATCTTTCGGGGATGCTTTCCTGCTAAGCACTAGTCCATTAGCCTTAAACAATCCATTGGGCCAACGAGTCCTAAACTTCTAAAGTACTCAGAACAAACACAAAAATAAATAAAGCAAAGTAGAAAAATTAAAGCTCATAAAATAACTAAGAATGTGTAAAGAACTTGGAGGAAAAAGACCTAAACTAAACTATACAAGGTAAAACCTCTCAAAAACAATCTTTGAGATGCATCCCATTCACATGAATGGACAATTCTTCTCCATCGAGTCTTAATAGGCAAAATGAATTTTCCTCTTTGCAACTTGTGATGATATAAGGCTTGCTCCAAAGGGCATCAAACTTGGCATGCATTCCTCGCTTGGCCCTATCAACATCCCAATTGAGAACTAAATCTCCCTCTTAAAGGTTTTTGTTGGATACCTTCTGATATAAAGTTTTCTTAGTTTAAGTGTGATGTTGCTCCAAATTCTTCATTGCTTTATTCCTAACTTCCTCCAACTCCATCGGCTCTGCAAACCTGACTATCATAGAATCACTTTCCATAACCTTCAGTTGATGTGCCAACTCTAAAGAAGGCAATTCCAGTGATATTAGGAGTTTTTCTTCCCTACCATACACAAGCATGAAAGGGGAGTTTCTGATGGCCCTTTAAGGAGTGATCTGATCTACCCACAAAGTAGTTCTGAGCTGTGTTTGCCAAGTCCTTATGTTGGTTTCCATTGTTCATTTGATAATCCGTATGAGGTTCTTATTACTATACTCACCAATTTGTTTCCTTGTGGATAATAATTAGATGAAGTCTTGAGATAAACCCCATTCTTAACGGCCCATTCACTCAGCTTCATACCAAGAAAATCCATTGAGTTATCTGAAATAACTATAAATGGAACACCGAACCTTGTCATTATGCCTTCTAAGAAATCAATAACAGCCTTCTCATTACCTTCCTTTAACGCCACGACATATGTCCATCGATTGAAGTCATACATTTGCACGGTGAGAACCCACTTATGTCCATCACTGGATGGAGGATTAATCATCCCAATGAAATCTAACCCCATTGAACAAAGGGTTAATTGACTTGAATCGAGTGAAGTGGAAGGGTGGCCAACTTATGCTTTCTAGTGAAAAAGGTGCATTGCTTGCACTTCTTTACCTAGATATGGCCATCTTTAAACAAATCCAAATTAATAGTAGAATTGACTCTCATGATTTTTGCAGCATTCATTTGTGTAGAGTAATTCCCTTCTGATAAACCATTGTGAAATCCTTCCAATATCTTATCCACCGCTTCGACCCCATACATAAAGGAGAACACCATTCAAATCCCCGTGGAGAAGAACACCATCTACTGTAACATAAGGAATTGACTGAGACAAAAACTTCATCTTTGATTTCTATCCAAGTCAATGGGATATTCTCCTAGGAGAATAAAATTTCTCATCTTCATCAACCAGTTAGTGGGAACATCTTCTTGATGGTCATGAAGGAGAACTATATCTTCTTCAACTTTTGACTCCAAATCTACAACAAGTTGCTGACATAACCCTTTCCCTCTGACTAGCTTGGTAACTTTGATGTGCACATCATACTCCATAACTTTGGTAATCCACCGACATGTTTCTCGTTCATATCTTTATTCAACAAAAATATTTAACTCCAAAATGAGACACCATCAGATGAATTCTATTATTGGACAACATGTGCCTAAATTTTTTAAAGCCCGAATGATAGAAAAATTTACTTTTCAACAAATGAATATTTAAGCTCATAGTATTTTAGAGACTGGCCTAAGAAAGTAATGGGTTGTTCCATTAGATCATTGTTACGCTCATGCGAGGATCCCGAAATACTTTCTTGACCTGCAAAAGCATAAAGAATAAAATATTTATCAAATCTAGGATTTACCAATGTAGGGGCTTGGGAAATAGTCGTCTTAATGGATTCAAAGCTCTCCTTCCCTTCCCTCGTACAGAAAAAAGGTAGATTCTTCTTCAACATGGTTGTCAATGGTTTAGCCAAGGCTGCAAACTGAGGAATGAATCTCCGCACGAAATTTATAGTTCCTAGAAAACTTTGGAGACCCTTCTTGTGACTTGGGAGAGATAGGGACAAAATTGAACGAATCCTAGCTCACTCTATGTAAAGTCCTTCACAAACAATGTATCCCAACAAATTTCCCTCATGCACCAAAAAACTATATTTCTTAGGATTAAGTGAAACCCCAAACTCTTTGCATCTCTTGAAAACCTTTCTTAGATAGCAATGTGATCTTTTGCATGCTTGGAGTACATAGTTATATCGTCAAGATATACTAAGATAATGTCATTGATCAATCCCTTAAAGGCCATGTCCATAGCTCGTTGGAAAGTATATCTAGCATTAGATAATCCGAATGACATTTTTTTGTAGGCGTATGTACCCCACTTGGTAGTGAAAGCTATCTTGAACTGATCGGACTCCTTGACCAAAATCTGATTATAGCCCGAATATCCATCAAGAAAAGAAAACTCACTCCTACCTACTACCAGTTTGAGAATTTACTCCATGTACGAGAGGGGATAATGGTTGTAGACACCCCGATTTCACATCTCGTCCTAAATCAATTAATTCCCTTCCTCATTTCCCACAAAATACACTTTGAATTAATCAAATATAATTTAATTAATTATCCATTTCAAAATCTAAAAAACAACCCAATCCTCACCACATGTCATTATTCTCCATGTTTTTCTACTATTGAATTAAAAATTCAAATTCAAATTCAAATCCTTACCAACCCTTCGTGGTTCCCACTCACCTAAAATCCTCCACTTATGAATTAAAAATATAATTCAAATCCTCACCCATTCTTCGTGGCCCCCACTCATCTAATCTTGCCCACATTTTCAAACCACTCACCTAATCTTGCCCACATTTTCAAACCACTCACTTAATCTTGCCCATGTTTTCAAACCATGATTACTTAAATTACTCTAAGTTAATCACTCCCCTAGGCTATAAATACAACCTTACCCCTCCCCTCTAAGAACATGAAGAATAAGCTTGAATGCTATATCTAAGTTCTTGCATCCTTTGAGCAAAGAACATCCTTCTGCCTCGTCCTAATGCCCAAATAGCTTCATAATCCTTTTTCCCTTTTGGTGCAAAGTAAGAGGATCATTGTTAGAAGGTCTTGCTCCGTCTCAAAGAAAAGCACCTACATATCACACAATTAGGGCTCAATCCAAGTTTCCTAGCCCATTATGAGGTTTGCTACGAAATGTGAAGGAGGAGGTATGATTATTGGTATTTTACTTCTTTGTTAGTAGTGTATTTTTCCTAGCTTACATTCTCAAGACGCCCAGGATTACATTTTCGATCGGTTACCATTAATTTCCTAATTAATGGTTTTATCTGTTTTTTGTTTATTATTGTTCATTATTATTTTCTTTTATGTTCCTTATGGCCTTCTTTGGTTAAATTTCATGCTTTGGGTAGTGTTTTTGTTGTGTGGTGTCTTGTGGTGTATCTGCAGGTTATAACAACAATGAAACTATGACGCTCATCATGTCTTTGATCTCCTCAATGCTTGGTGTTTAGTTCCCAGTTCTAATTTTACTATTCACTCGTAATCTATAGAAACACATGAACTAGTCATTAGTTTATCATCTTACTGTCATGGACAACTAATCTGGAAAATGCATTTATTTATTTACTTTTGCTAAAATAACTGCTTTGTAGGAAGTTAATCATTTTTTTCTTTTATTTTAGTCAATCATTTTTTGATCTAACTCTTTATTTCTGTTTATTGTTCTTTTTTAACATTGCTGTCAAATTTTTAGCGTCTCAGGTGAAGTACAAAAGTTAGAAAATAAAAAAATAGCTCCTGGGACGTTTTTCTCACGTTCAAAATTTTCATTCAAAGTACTACCATAGCCCATCTTTTGGAAGCCATAACTTTTGCTCCCGAACTCGGAATGACTTCATTTTTTTAAAGGAAAGGTATCAAAAATATATATGCAATGGAAAAATAATTTTTTGATTTAGACTTAGAGATTTTTTTGTTTCATTTCTTCTAACAACTGTCTTTTTAACAAAAAAAAACAAAATTCTAGTTTTTTTATTTTTTATTTTATTTAACGTAACAACCTCACACGTATGCTCTTTCCTCGCACTTCAAAAGTGATCTTGGAAATCAGAAACGTGAGGCCACCCTGGCTCTCAAAACAAATTTTTTATTTTTTTAAAATTTTTTATTTTTTGCCTTACATTTCAATTTTCCACGACAACACTTCTAGGTAACGTTTTCACACTCTTCTTTTGTCGCTTTTTTCTTTTTTGTGAAAATAATCATTATCGCTATTTTACAATCATGATTAATTGCAATAATTATTGACATTTAAAAAAATAAAAATCTATTCCAATCAGATTCTGCATATGCTCTTTTCTTGCGCCTTCGAGCGATCTGGAAAATCAGAAATGGTCACAATTTTTTAGTTTCTCGTTCTAACATTGCAGGATCTTCTAACTTTGTTTTCCAACTGTCATTTCAATCATTATTTTCCTTTGTCATATTATTAATATTTGTTTGGTCGTTTGTTATGTATGCTCTTTTCCTGCGCCTTCGAGCGATCTAGAAAATCAAAAACAACCACGATCACTTTTCTAACATTTCGTTTGCAGGATAACTACTAATTTGTTTTCTGTAGAACTGCGTTGCTGGAATATTGTCAAAAACAAAACAAAACAAAAAAAATCCCGCAAAATACCACCATTCAAAGAAAATTGCTGAAACAAAAAAAAAGTACGCTCAGGTACGCAATTATTTTCTGCTAGTGATTTATTTCAAGTTGGAAAGAACCATGCATTTAATCACTTTATCATTTTGTTTTTACATGCAGACGAGGTGAATTTCATCACCACCAAAGCTACACTGGTGACGTGGAATTGATTACCACGCACCAACAACATTTGCATCTGCATTACACTTTGAGACCTAGTCTCATCACAGCGTTCGGTATCTACCTCACCCTTGCTCTTCACTTATCGGTAATGCTTTGCCATGCAAGGTGCATGCGAGTCACGCCTAAATAGCTGTAACAATGAAGCTTGGGCATAGTCCCTGTAAATCTTCGGGGAGTTATAAGGACACCATACACATTCATCCCTCTATCACCTTCCACCTTTTCACAAAACTCTTTTCGACATGGTGATTCACTCAAACAGTAGTAAGAATCAAGAGTCTCCTCCAAAGGTGCTCTAAGGGCTCCTCGTACCAATTTTGTCCCCTGCATAAAATTAGGTATATTAGGACTAGGGTATATCGGAGGACGCATTTTTTTGGAGTAATAAGAGCCTCGCATCCATCACCCACATACTTTTATGATTGCATGAAACCATGATCATTCCTAAAGAATTTACCTCATAAGCCAAAACAATTGGATCCACATGGTCGCTTGTTGTTTGAAAACAAAATAGTTTAGTATTTTTTTATCATAAAACTTGGCTCATATCAATGTGTTCATTGTCAAAAAAGTTTAAATCCTAGTTGTGCTCCACGAAAAAAATTAGTTATCGACCAATTTAATACCAAGTGAAAACATCCGAACAATCCAACAACAGACTCAAAACATCGCACCAATTTCATTAGCTCGCTTCAACCAACATTACATCTGCCATAGCTTGTCCTTGGCTATATCCAATTGATATTGAGTGACTAGCATTCACTCCCCATATCGTCAATTGTCAAAACATCCTTCATAGCTTGTTTCCAGCTATATCAAACTAATATTGGGTGACTTGTTTGAGTTCACTCATTATTTTGTCCACCATCACGTTTATCCAAATCACAACCAACACAAATCCTTTCATAACTCATTTTGAGTTATATCACAACCATATTGAGATTAACCTGTTCAGGTTACTTTCCCTGTCAACAATCCCGAGCTTGTTTAAGCCAAACCAATCAACATCTTCATCATAGCTTATTTGAGCTATATCCCATTTGTATCGAGTACCTTGTTTGAGTGTACTCCTTACATTGTCTTCTGATAAGCTTGTTTAAGCCAAATCTAAACCATTTTCATTATAGATTGTTTGAGCTATCACATATTTCTCCCGAGTATCTTATTTAAGCTTACTCCTTATAACCTTACTTGTTAACTCGATTGAGCCAAAACAAAGATCACAATCAATAGGTTGAGTTCTTCATTACACCTTTCTCTGTTCTCCCTCTCTTTCAACCACGATGAATTCACAAAAATCATCACACAATGAGCTATTAGAACAAATTAATAAGATGACAACACAACTCTCTCATATGGCTACCCAAATCAGTGAACAATCACCCAAAAAGCTGATCTTACAACCTAATAAAGAAGTAACTTCGCGTAAATTCCAACGCCAGTTTACCCCCCTTGGAGAAAGTCTCTCTATTGTTTTTCATCAACTAAAAGAGGCTAAACTGATAAGATATCCAATTACAAAACCCTTTGCCAAAGGGGAAGCTAAGCCATGTTAGTACAAACCTAACACATATTGTGAATTTCATCACATTGATGGTCATCACACAGATAAATGTGTGCGATTTAAGAATTACGTCCAAGACTTAATTGATGATGACATCATCTTTGTAGAACTTGATGACAACGCTCTTGCAACCAATGACACATCCAATACCACAAATTTCCATGAAGAGCTAACTACTGTTGAAACTCCTATATATACTAAAATTCCACGAGATCATGATGAAAACAGTCAAGCCTCTCTAATTCCAAACCAATCCATATCTTCTTCAAATTTCCTTCCATTAGTTCAAACATACATTGAACCTGTTTTGACAACAACATTCTTCCAACATCTACTGAGCACTTGAACTTATTTCAAGACTCTCTTTCAACCCAAAAATACATTGAACCTATTTTGGACAACAACATTCTTCCAACATCTACTGAGCACTTGAACTTATTTCAAGTCTCTCTTTCAACCCAAACATACATTGAACCTGTTTTGGACAACAACATTCTTCCAACATCTACTAAGCACTTGAACTTATTTCAAGACTTTCTTTCAGCCCAAACATACATTGAACCTGTTTTGGACAACAAAATTCTTCCAACATCTACTGAGCACTTGAACTTATTTCAAGACTCTCTTTTAACCCAAACATATATTGAACCTGTTTTGGGCGACAATATTCTTTCAACATCTAACGAGACCTTGACCTTGTTTCAAGACTTCCTTTCAAACCTTGATATTATTGTAGACGCTACACAAGAGGTTCCATCAATAGGTACCATTAAGTTTGATTATATTATTCCAATATTAGCTCTTATGCCTAACATCTCTAGCCTTGTTGTCGAAACACAACCACATCGAAGTTTGGACACTTGCGACAATGCAACCTGTCGTGTCCATCATGCTTTCAATGATTGATCTTGCAGGAATCTCATCACTAATTATTCTCACCTGTCAAGACTTCTACGTGCATACATTCTATGAGGTACTTATACCCAGGAATATCTTTACACAACCTTTTCCATCTTTAATCATGACTCTATCCTCAAAACAATCAATTAATGGACAAATAGAAGCAACAAACCAAATAACACAAACCATCATTGTCAACACACATGGAAGCTATTGGCTTAACCAAATCTATCCCACTCTTTGGGCTTACCACACATCTTATCACACACCTACTAGAGCCACTCCCTTCTCCTTTGTTTATGGTTGGGAAGCTATTTTACATGTCAAGGTTGAATTTCCATCCTTCATAATATCCTTCAAAGATGTAATCAATAAATATTATTATCGACACTCACACCTTAATGAACTCGAGCTTCTTGATGAAAAAACTTAATGCCCTAGATCATCTTCAAGTATATCAAAATCGCTACTTACATGATACCATAAAAAATTCCAACCTAGAAAATTTAACGTCAATGAGTTCATTCTCAAAGAAAATCGAAAGAACAATCCCAAAGAACGAGACAAACAAGACAAATTTGAGCCTAACGAAATCATAGATAATTTTGGGTTTGGATCTTATAAATTGGCCATTGACATAGGCCAAGTCCTTGACCAACCCATGAATGCATTCCATTCAAAGAAATTCTATTCTTGAAAGCACTCTCTATTTTGGGAAACAACAACATGTACATTGTTCCTTCTATCTTACTTATCTACGAATAATTTAAATTTATTCATTTCCATTGGTAGATATTTTCTTTATCAAAATCACATCTTCATATTCATCATCATGAGACAAGTGCTAATATAAATCCTATTAAGTTTGTGAGCGTCATACTTCTTCCATTTTCACCACTTTCATCTATGGTCATACATGAAGCTTATTGATGGTAATATATTCCCTTCAAAGACATTCTCTCTTCATAACAAAGCTCTAAACTTCGTTACTCCACTCGTTTGGTCATCCATCTCATTTTGGTGTTGAACCCTCGTGTCCTACCAAATGGTGAGATTGGGGCGAGTATGTTTCTTCCCAAATACAAAGCACTATTGTAAAAATCCATCAATTCAATAACTTATGAATAATTCATTGTCACATCTTTCGTCCTTCATAGTCTTTGTGTTGAGCCCACACTTACTTCTTGGTAGTGTGAGACTGGAATGGAGGAAGGTGCCCTTACTCGTCTACATCTTGTCTTTGGTGATAAACCCTTGCCTCTTACAAGTGGCACGGGGCAAAGCGTAGAGGGTCATTCTCATAAAAACATAAAAACATTGCAAAATATTCAAGTTCTTTGCATTTTCATCACGTTTTCATCATGTAGACACCCTAATTTCACATTTGTCCTAAATTAATTAATTCCCCTTCCTCATTTCCCACAAAAATACACTTCAAATTAATCAAATATAATTTGATTAATTATCCATTTCAAAATCCAAAAATAACCCAATCCTCACCACATGTCATTATTCTCCATGTTTTTCTACTATTGAAATAAAAATTCAAATTCAAATCCTCACCAACTCTTCGTGGTCTCCACTCACCTAAAATCCTCCACTTATGAATTAAAAATATAATTCAAATCCTCACCCATTCTTCGTGGGCCCCCACTCATCCAATCTTGCCCAGATTTTCAAACCACTCACCTAATCTTGCCCACATTTTCAAACCACTCACTTAATCTTGCCCACATTTTTAAACCATGATTAGTTAAATTACTCTAAGTTAATCAATCCCCTAGGATATAAATACAACCTTGCCCCTCCCCTCTAAGAACACGAAGAATAAGCTTGAATGTCATATCTAAGTTCTTGCATCCTTTGAGAAAAGAACATCCTTCCGCCTCGTCCTAATACCCAAATAGCTTCATAATCCTTATTCCCATCTGGTGCAAAGTAAGAGGATCATTGTTGCAGGGAAGGTCTTGCTCTATCTCAAGAAAAGTACCTACATATCACACAATCATGGCTCAATCCAAGTTTCCTAGCCCATTCGAGGTTTGCTACTTCACGCAACTCTCGCGGAGGAGGTATGATTATTGGTATTTTACTTCCTCGTTAAGTAGTGTAGTTTTCCTAGCTTATAATGGTCTTTTAACGAAGACCAGTTTAAATCCCCGAAGTCCACACATAACAAGATCTCTCCATTTTTATTCCTAATAGGAATTGAATTGGCTACCTAGAGGAATGCTTGATCGGAAAATGATGTTAACCTCAATAAGCTTGGAAAGCTCCTTTCTCATTAGTGGTTCAATCTTGGGATTCACCGGTCTCTATTTTTGTTGAACTGGTTTAACATTAGGGTCAAGTTTGATGGTATGCTATGCCAAACCTAGATCGAAGCCACACAGATCCTTATAACTCCATGAAAAACATCATTATACTCTTGAAAAGTTTTACAAAAGCCTTTTTCTCTTCTGAGATACACACTTTTCCAATCTTTATAATTTTTTCCTTTGCTACCTCAACCTCCTCAAAATCATCTTCTTTGACTACTATATTAACACTTTTTCTTTTAACCTGATCATTTGAATGAAAGATTGACTCAAGAGTAAACAAACCTTTTGGCAACTTGTTGCTTTTCAATTGTATAGTCTGGTCGCTATATGCTTCTTGAAGCTTAGCCTAATTCTTCGCAACAAATTCCGCTTCTTCTAGAAAAAGAATGATTTCTTTGTCATTATTAAATACTTGCCAACTACCCACATTATCGGAGTCAGCAGGTCGAAAACCTTTTTAACGGATGATCTTCATCCTCGATGATATCAACAAGCACATCATATTGTAAGCCAACCGTCAGAAGAAATCACAAGATCTTGATTTTGATTTCTGGGAACCACGTAGATCCCGAAACCCTCAAATTCTTTAATGAAATTCCAAACCTGGTTCTTGTATGACCTTAGCAAATCATTTTTTGACACACTACGAGCTCTTACCTAATGTACATCCAATTTACTATCTCCAAAAAATCGTTAAAGCTTTGATCCCTTTTTTTAGCTAATTGATTCCTTACACAAGGGCCTCATATTCAGAAACATTATTAGTACAACTAAATTGCAATCGAAAAGATGAGAAATATTTATCTCCTTGTGGAGAAATCAACATGACACCAACACCTACCCCATTCTTACTCCTTAAGCCATCAAAGAACAACTTCCAAAGTCCTTCGAGACTGTTTTGGGTTTTGAGCAGTATGTATAACCGCACCTTCTTCATGAATACAATACGTGCCTAACCCTGTCTCCTCCAAAAACAACAAACCATCTTCTTCTTCCACCAATAATTCAACATAGGGATCAAACTAATGATCTATAATTACCTCATCTAGCACAATATCAGGGACTTCTTCCACAAGAGTAGTCTATTCATGGTCACAACTTCTTCTTGATCACAAATAGTATAGTTTCCATTTATAAGACTAGAAATATAAGGTTCCACATGATTATGAAAAATTGGCTCTACCTTTATAGTTACCTTAGTTCCGTATTGAGTCTTAAGAATCATATGTGACCAATCAGTGGATAGATAACCACCCATTTTGGCAGTGAAGTCCCGTGATAAGCATATGGCGAAGAAAGGAGGAAGGTCAATGAATGATATGTCTTGTGTGAATGACAAGATGGGACATGCATGGATAGTAAGATGAAGTCCTTTGATAATCCCGATGGTCTAAAATATTGTACCATCTAGCTGAAAAAATCCTCTGGAGACTGGTGTATATTGTATACCCAACACATTGACAATTTACTTAGGCATGACAGAACTATTGACTCTAGAATCAATCATGCAATTATGTACCAAATGTTCACCAATAATTAAAGAAATATAGAATGGTGGAGGCTTATTGTTCTTAGGAGCACCTCTTCCTTCTGGTTGACACAAAATTGTGGTAGTTGCTGACCCACGAGGTAGTGCTTCGCTAGATGTACCAAAAATTTTAGAGCCTCCTGCAATAGATTCCTTTAAGACAGAATTGAAAGTGCTTCCCACATAGTAACATTCAAGTTAGTCTTTTTCATTTGTTCAACAATACTGAAGGGAATACCACCTACCTTACCAACATTCTTTTGAGTGTTGGTATCCTCCTTTGGAAAATGTTTGTTTGGTACTATAATGCCCGAAGAACATTCTTTCCTTACTGCCTGATTAGCACGCGCTTCCGAAAACTTCTTCCCTACATCTTTATTGACAACCACTTGTGGTCAAAGTTGGGAAGTGGATTCTTGATCAACTTTGAGGGTTGGGATTCCATTTCCCTCTTTTTGGAATGAGTATTTGCTGCTATTGATGAAGAATCTATATTCAACCCATAAAAATCTTCCACCACAATTCAAGAGAGTGGTTTCCTCGTATACTTGTGTGACCGATCTGTTGCTTTGTGTAGATGCGTCTTCCTGTTGGCTCAAGTAAGTGTAGATATACCTTGACCATAAGATCCTCGACTAAGAATACCATTGGCAAAAAGGTTTTTATTATGAGGTTGAGAACAAGGATAACACCATTCATAATCTTGAACTAAGTTATTTTGACAGTGCAAGAGGGCTCTGAAGAGCTAGTAATAAGAGGGTTCCTAACATTCGAGGTTTAACATTTGTAGATTGGATTTTAGATTGGTTATTACCTTGAAGGGGTTGACGGTTAGACTTGTATTACTAGTTTTGGGATTGATAAGGATGAGCATACTGAGATTGTTTCCTTTTAAGGGCTACTAGTTCATTCCCAAAGGTTTGCAGTAGTGAATTAACTTCAAAGAGATCATTTGAAGGGGCTAGTGTGGACCGAGTTGGTTGCTTCAAGTTACTCTAAGAGGGGAAATTGTAGGTTGATTATTGGGAAGTTGAGGATACAAAGCAATTAGAGGTCTTGGAGCTATCTTCCCATGCTTGAATCATAGAATTCTTCGCTCTTATAGCGATGTCGTAAGCATTAGGCAAAGTAGCTCCTCCCATTAATTAGATCATAACTACTACATCGTTGTTCAAATCTCTTAAATAGTACAGAATGCGTTGTTTGGAGAGGGTTTTATCAACGTTGGAATCCTATTCCAAGTCTTTTGGAATCAAAAATTGAAATCACTCATATACTCTTGAGGAGCTCTCTTTATAGTAGTGAGTGCTCCATTAAGTAATAAGTGCTCACTCTTATCTTCGAACCGTTTGCAAAGATTTTACCCCAACTCATCCCAAGTGCATATAAAATCAATGTCTAACCCACGAAACCATTGAAATGCATTTCCCTTAAAGGAAGTAGCAAGAATTTAGATAACGACGTTGTCTTATGTGATATTGTGCACTACGCAAATGCTAGCCACATCCAAAATATGTTCTACGGGAGTAATGTTGGTTTCTCCTATATAGAAAGGTAAAACTTTGCAAGCAACAATAGGTATAACATCTCGTTGGGCCAACTAGAGAGGATCATGGCATTGAAAGGAGTGAAATCCTTATTTTTATGGCCACAAAGACAAGTGGTTGATTATTTCTTGGTGGAGGAAACCTTCTAAAGGGGGAGTTGAATGGCCTCTATAAGGTGATGTTGAAACGCCTTTGCTCCTTTTCCTTGGGTGGGACAAAGATAGTTCAATATGTCGATAATTTCCTTGCCTTGAAGAAGCTCTTGTCTAAATTCTTCACATAAGTTAACACATTGAGACTCAAAGTACATAGATGTGGATTCACCAGGTACTTTGATTCGTGCAAGTACTAAGAGAAGTACCAACTCTTGCTCCCACCGAGCGTGCCAAAAATTGTTGTCACATAGATCATACACTTGTTGAATCTCTAGGTGATCCCATATAACATTGTAACATCCCCAAGGTGTGGGACCTTGTCACCTTGGGATGAACCTTTAGAGAAGGCCAACTTCCTTTGAAACTTGGTGCACTTGATTAAAGACCAAATTGCAAGGCTATAACACTTGAAATAAAAATTTGTCTTGAGATAAAGGATAGAGAGGTTTAACAGAAAACAACTAAAATGGTGATGCACCAAGAATACTTTGAATAGAAAGATCCATTTGTTTTACACAATTACTATAAAAAACAACATATGGCATGCACATCTCATAAAATATTTTCAACCATTGTTATAACTAACTATAAAACTCTAATGACAGAAAGGAAGTAGTACTTTCCACAACTGAAATATGGAGATTTAATATCACATTCCACATAAATTGAAAATGATAACTGATTTGAAGGAAAATTAATCCATCACACCCAAGGAATTAACATTCATAAGTGTTAGATAAATCAATGAATTACACAATATACCAGATACTTGATGAAAAAATATTGCTTTGAATATAATTAAAAGGCTCAAAGTTTGTTCGAACTCTCCCAAACCTAGAAAGTACTTTCGCAAAAGATCCAAAAGTTTTTAAATCCATAATGCACCTAAGTATTTATAGACCAAGGAGGTTGAGCGATTATAGCTCCACCCTTAACTAATTAAATACTAAAAATAGAGTGCATTAATGTCTTAGGGAACAACCTCCCATAAAAATAGCAAAATAAGTTACATAGGTTTGACCAAGTCAACCCTACAACTTTGATTGATTTGGAGCTTGGAAGTTATACAAAGATGGCTACCAAGCCTAGCTAGGGCTGAAAATATCCTTTTCTTCTTTGGGTTCTTCTTCATTCTTCTCCCATACGATTAACTTGTCCTCAGTAATCAATAAAACACTTTTTGATCCTCAAACTCCTCTTCCTCCGACTCCGCACGCATATCGATTGATTACCTCTGCACAATCATTCTCTTTAGCAACATGAGCAGTAATTTCCCAACTTTTTAATGATCTCCTTCACTGCTCACAAAGTTTTGGTAAGAAACCAATTTGTAGATATAATCAATACCAAAATATTTCATGACGTCTTCATCCTCATTTACCAAACCCATACAATTTGCAATAATCTGATTGACAGGAGAACATCAACAATTTGATTTATGAATTTGCAGTGAATCTTGTCAAAGTCCTCTGTTATATCATTCAATGCATCAATGCCTCAACTTGTTTTTCATGAAGTTTTGTAATTAAACCCCATAACACCTAACCCATAAATTCCATAGCCTTTTGAAATTCGAATGGTTTTGAAATATCATCAATCACTCCTTCATTTAGAAGTAAATCCAAGTTATCCTTTGAATTTATTTCCAGGTCTCCAAGGAAAGATCCAAGTTGTCACTATCTTTAGTAAGGAGTGCATTCAACTTCATAACTACAACCTTCTCCTCATACAATTTTTTGTACAAATCTACAACATTCTTGATCAATGGATCGACATCTTGAATCAAAAATTCCATCCATGTTCCAACCGCTCTTCCCTTTTGACCAATTTTTTCCATTATACTAAGGACTTATCATCAAACTTGAAGAAATGGCAAGAGCAATGTATGACACATACATGCCATGTAATCTTAGTGAGAAGAGCAGTGAGCTACTCAAATTTTCCTTTTAGCTCATCCTTGGTTGCCTTGTCTTTGTCATATTTTTCCAAAAAATTCACGAGATACCTATATATCTTGTTTAGCTCCTTCGTGAGTAGCCTTTCCTAATGCAAACTTGGAGATTTGATAATCTGTCTTCGGTTATAGTTTCTTTTATCTTCCTTGTGGTGGGATTAGCTATTTCCACAAATCTTTCCCTAGATCGATCGACCAATAGATTGGAGACAATCCTTGGCCACTTGGCTTGCCTCTTGGAGTCAGATCTAGAGTACTCAAGTCAACAACATCAACAATAGGTACCTTCTTCTTCTATTTAGAAGTCTTTCAGCACCATTCGGGTATAGAGGAAGATGATGCGAAGGTATCATTAACATAATCACAATAGAACTCGAAGCAACCAATAATATCAAGGCACTTGGTCTCAGTGCACAAAAAGATGGTAGCGAAGTGGTGACAATAGAAGGAGGAGTAGAAATAATAGCCTTTGGTGTGTGTGAAATAGAAATAGAGATGGAAAGAGATGGTTGTGGAAAAGGGGTAGAAAAAGGAATTTTGATCCCTAAGATATCTCCAACTAAGAGTGGAGCCATAGAGGGAGATGGAGCGAAAAAAACATAAATGGAAGATGATACCAGAGGAGGGGGTTAAAAGTGTTGAGGGAAGTGGATTTGAAAGTGGTGAAGATGAAAGAGAGATGACATGTGAAGCCCGAGACATAATCGATGAAACACTTAAATCAACAACTTAAGTGAACTCGAACTCGAGATGTAACTTTGGTAGTATGAATTTAAATTAAGGATCTTGAACCTTTCATAACAAAAGAAATATTTCGTGGTTTGGAAATGGGCTTTAGAGATGACCTTTTACCTTTTGAAGGAGTTAGTTTTCCTGGCGCCAATTGGCTTATACCAAATCAGGGATAATTGATCCAATGTTTTGAGTGTGATTCCTAAGGTCACAAACCACTCATAATTTCTCCTTAAGATGGGGCCCACCTGTCCTTTATATTGTTGCATTATTCATTTGATCAATTAATCCAAGTTAGAGGTTAATTAGCAATATTCTCTTTTATAAGTAGAGTCTAGTACTACTGCATCATCCTCTAACCCTTTAGAACAAGTGTAATTCCAAAGTGAACCACTTCACTCAAAGTTAATCTCTCAAATTACCTCTACCTCACAATAGTTTCAACCCGACAAAGGAATCCAAATATCCTCTAATTGAGGAATATGCATGCTAGCCAACCCTATCCTACGAAACTTATCCCAATAATCGAAGTTAGTCCTTGGATGAAAAGTCTTCAGAGTAACTTGGGACATTTCTTGTTCCACATTCTTAGCTTTATATAAAATGTTTGTAAATGTGTATCTCCCTATAGTAACTGGAAAATGGACTTCTTCCTTGTGTCGATTATGTTGGATTTTTTGATTATCAAGTATTTTCCGAACTAACTCCATTAACACCCGTTTATCACTCGAAATCTTGGTAATTTATTTGGAGCACCCGAGAACCCTAGTACTGATATAAGTAAATGTCAGAATTGTAGATAAATTCCTCCCCATTCCTACACTTCTTTCTTGCCTCATCCAAATCCTTTGATTATACAAGTCCTTATCAAAATGATACAAGAGAACATCAAAGAAAGCATCATTTATTCTCTCTGAAGTGCTTGGAACCTTCTTCCATGGTGAGTTGAGGGTAATAGTCGTATATCCGAGATGTATTTCTAACCCATTTTGGATTCAACCCTGATACTCTCTCATCGCAATTCTTTGCATGAACAAGATAAGAAGGTATGAAAATTTTCTTCAAGGTCAACATGTCTTCTAATTGGAAACATATTGAGTTATTGATGTGCTCTCCCACCAAATAAACTCCTTATTCTTCTTAATCATGGATATATAAAGAAACATCCACTCCTAAAAATATCTAGCCAAAGAACGACTCGAAACCTTACTCAACAGTGTGATTATATCATTGACTTCCTAAATGAAGTTTGAATGAGGAATTGTCTTAGGAAATCTTGTCATGGTACCCTTAGTCTTAGCTAGATAGATCTTGGTGACGACCTTTATGAAAAATTCATTTTCTTCTTCCCAATGTTCAATTACAGACTCATTACAGATCATAACATATGCCTCTACATCAGGGAGTCTAAACAGATCCTTAAAAAAGTCATTGTCCAACCTGATTATGACATTACCATCATCATATTTTACATTTTGGGTGGCTTTGTGAAAATATGAGGTCAGCAGTAGTAAAATTTTGGGCATTGCAGGGATGACGAAAGGCAACTGTAAGAGAAATCCCAATATCGTAGATTTCTTGCATCTAAGGCTTCTTATTAGGGGCTTTAACCCTTTGCCAAAACTTGGCCACGTCCACATGCGTAAATCGGATCTCCAATCTTTTCTACATCAAGATATACTAGAAGGGGGAGATACCCATAGATAGGTATACTTCATCTTGTCCTTTCCTTTTTAAGAGGGACCAGACATTAGCTTGTGTTAAAATTCACAAAAATTTGGACTTCAAACCCGAGTGAGACCCCGAGAAAAATCTATAAAAATATCCTAGACTTCAAAACCTAAATTCCAAAACCGAGTAGGTATGCCCAAAAGCAATTAAGAAATCTCTCGAACATTTAAGTCATGAAATGTCTAAAATCCATACTTCCGAAGTCCAAAACTCGAAAACCAAAAGGTTTCAAAGTCTTATCCCTCCGAAATTTGTAATTGCTAACTTCTTAAAACCGAGGGTGGAAGCCTCAAAACTACACTCTAAAACCTCAAGTCAAAAGTTTCCGAAATCTAAAATCACCTATCTCCAAACGCTCAAGTCGATCTCCAAAGCCTCGTAAACCTCGTATTCTTTGATTTTTGAAATTCAAAGATATTTCATTTCCCAAAAGCCACAAAGTTTGAAATGACATCACTTCCAAAGTTCAAAAATCCTGAACTCCAAAACTTGAAACCTCAAAATGACAAACGTGAAATAACAACAATTATTTCAAGGCTCCAAAACATAGGAAATTTTGATGCCTGCAAGTTATGAAGCTTATAGTTATGAGTACAAAGATTGTTGCTCAAGTGAAAGAGACTTAAGAACGAGTGGAACACGATCACAGAAGCCATATTTGGGACTAAAATAAGATCTCACAAAATAATGAGGAAGAGAAGGCTAAACAACAAGAAAAGGAAAAAACAAAACCCCAGATGCCAAAATGAGACCAAAATTTATCCAAAAATGAAGAAAACATAAAAATTACATCGAAAAGATGCCTTGGGAAGTATGATGAAGGTTTCAATAATATTAAATGTGTCGATTACATTATCGGATGAAAATGACAGGTAAAAATTAAATTTTTATAAGTAAATCAGAAATTAATGCCCAAGTGTCGACACATGTGGGGTTGTTGAGCCATTAATGCTTGGAGGTTAGAAACCAAAATTCCTACGTGAACCATTATCACTATTCAACTAGAACCCTAAAATCTAAAAACTTGAAGTTCCAAAATTTTGGAACTTCAAATTTCAGACCTTACCTGTTAATCTTCTCGAAAAAGCTCACTTAAACTTTGAAACTTGAAACTTTGAAGTTTCAAAATTTTGAACTTCGGGGTTTCAGACTTTGAAACTTGCCCAAGTATCTTCATAAAAAGGGGATCAAAACTCTGGATACATGATTTAGCAATTGTAGAATTAGTGCAACAATGAATTCCATTTCTATATTGTTGATCCAAGGAATAAACTCGTTGATTGAGGAGTCCGATAGATCACAAAATAGTACCTTAATAAAAATTAAACACATAATTGGTGTAACCATTAGAGCCATTGTATGAGGCTTCCATAATGCTGCATAAATAGGAGAAAACCTCTCAAGTCCAAATTTTGGACTTCGGACCCCATGAAATCTGCGAGCAAAACACAAGTAGAAACCCAAAGTCCCGATTTTTGCGTGATAAGGAAAATTTTTCAAAGTAAAATTTTCGAATGGAAGGGCAAAAAGTTCAAAATTTTTATCGCCCTCCCAAAGAGGGTAACTTGTAAGGTCAATAAAGGCCTATATTCCAAAAAAAGAGAAGTACATAAAGGAGTATTGTGTAATTCCCATGCCTAGACATGTTATACTCCCATGATGGAGTGAGGAGTTAGAATGCTAGGAATAACATGTAACTCCTGTATGACAATGTCATATATGACAAGTGATGACATATTCTATGAAAAATCGGCATATGTTGTATAACTCCCTAAAGGACCTATGACTCACCTAAGTGAGATGACTTACCATGTGTGAGGTGGAAAATGTCCCCTAAATAAATAAAAGCCAAAAATAATACCTCACACTAACACCCCCTTCATTAAATCTTTGGTAGAGGCATGACAAGCCAGAAAGAGAAAGAGGACTCCCCTAAACAACTAAGATAGATGCATCATATGGATTTCGACAACTAAAGGCCTAATGAGGTACCCATGTACAAACTGTAATCTTTCTAAAAGAAGAAGAGGAGAAGAGGATTAGAAAGCATGAAGAAGATGAGTGGTTTCAGAGGGACCGTGTAGACATCAGGTTTTCAAAACCCTAGGTAACTCACCTACATATCTTACATTGATATCTCAAATATTAATCTAATCCTATCACTAAGTCATAAACTTATCCTAAATCACATTTACCCCTCATAAAAACTATTTACCTATCCTATTTAGTCACCCTAAACCTCCCTAACCATCTACCACCCATCCTAACCCATTTTTTTTTATCATAACTTCCTAACCACCTAAACCCTCTTAACCTATTCCTAATCTTTTCACTCATCCTTGTACCCAAAAATCCCATTTTAGAAGTGGTTCAAATCACTTCCAAGTGGATTTCTTCACTTTTCCCAGATTTCCAGTGATTCTAACTGATTCGTTGATGATTATAAAAGAAACAAAAACTCCTTGTTTGAGGGTCCTGTAAGTATTACAATGAAGCTCACATGTTAGAGAACCAAACGACATCATTACGAATATCCGACATCCTCAACATCCCTGTCAAGCCATCATACACTCAACAATCTCTTGTAAGCATTTGTAACTATATCCAATCCATTTTCACATCAAAGGTAATCAAATATGTGTCTCTATCTATCTTCACTTTATTAACATATCGTATATTAGCCAAATCAATTATCTTAAGTATTTATTTTTGTCAAAATCTCTCTTTTATCAATATATCAACTTTTACATAGTAATCGCTAGTGATTCTATCTAAATCGCAAGCTATTATTCTTGAATCACCCATAATTCCCGCATTTCATCATTCTACCAAATTTGCATAATTTCAGAGTATTTATTCAAAAAAATTGGCCTAATTTGTTTTCTTGCAAGATGTGTCCTCTATAGATGATAGTTCTAGGTGCATCACATCCCATTACCATTATCTATGATCTTCCTATCATGTAAAAACCCTTCACGTGGGAGAAATTTGATATCTCACATGATCTATTCTTGTGTGTCATCACCTTGACTCATGATATCGAGGACATCAAGGAACAACTTGAAATCATATGTGAAATATAGGACGTAGCAGAACAAATAGGATGCAACAGAACAAGCTTGGTTTGACTATTTCTTAGATTTTGAGAAAGTTATAGCCATAGCTTGGGCCACTACAACGCAGAGAAAAATCTCTCCATCTCTCTTTAATTCTAATCTTATTGTCATTATCTTATTTCATTATCATATAAATTAATTGTAAACACAAGTTGACACCCTTCAAGGAAGCCCTTTGGATTCCTAGGATCAGCCTTTGTCGAGCAACTCGTTTAATCATTATCTAATATCTACCTTGTCTAGTTGTCTTTATATACATGTCTTCTCACTTGGATAATGGAGGAGTCTTTAGATTTTTTTGTGTATCCAATCATCCCGACATTGCGTTTGTTGGCGTAGGTATTGGTAAACCCTGTTTTATTTAGAGTTTTGGTATTTTAGCATAATAGCAATAAACCGAAATTCACCATAAACATCTTGGCATGCCTAGTGGGACCTTTAGTTCTTTTCTGATTATATTTTACGTTTTTTGTTTATTTTTTTAGGAATTAATAATTCTAGTGCTCACCTTTATATGGGCTGATAAAATGATATATTGTGGGTATATAAATATTATCTCGTGTTAGTTGTATTTTTTACAACAACCACACGTAAAATAGGATTGTGGATAGATTGTTGGTGAAGTTGTTTCCTAGATTATAGGAGAAAAATAAGCTATATATTTGTATGTGTACCCAATATGAAATATAGAGAAGAAATCATTTGTTTCTTTGTGTAAATCATTCTTTGTATCATTATTTGGTATCGAGCGAAAAGTTTTTGGTGTATACGATGGATTTTTGAATATTGTGAGGGGTAGTCTTATTTCTATTCGCCCCGGAAAATGAAATTTTGTTGATGTGAGAAATGTGCAGATCTATCATATCCTTATCCTTAGATCTCCCTATACGTAGTCTTATACACACTCAGTCATTGTGTTCCAGGAGTAGTCTCAATCAACAAAGATCGAGATCACTGAAAGAATCCATCAAGGAATGACTCATATACGAGTTCAAGTATTACAAGGAAGATATATCTTAAAATGTTTTCTCAGGGTTCGAGTATTAAAGGAGTGGTACATTATTTTTGTGCCTGGTGGAGCTTAGAAGAAGGCATTGTGGATAAGTTTTGAGGCATGCTAGATTTTTGCAATCTGTGTTAAAGTGCAACTACCATAAGTTAGATTTTTTTATAGTGCATAGACCATTTTAAATCCAATTTGATATGACCGTCTGCTTTATCATTCCAATACTCCTTTGATATGTTCTTATTGGTCCATGCAACTTTTTCCTTTGCTGTTCATTTGTGCCATGCTCAAATCCGTGTACCCATATTTCATATGCAGTCCTTGAGTTCTAGGAAATATTGGTCTTGGTTTCCCTGCATATCTGCAAATTTGCAAATCTTTGTACATTTGTCACCATTATTCACTTGAACAAATTGTAGATTTTATCTTTAGATTTGGCTTCAATCAATGTCCCGTCCATTTGAGTCATTTGAGGGATATTAATTCTCGATTAAGTCAATTATTGTAGATACTGGTTCTCACTTGACGCCATGCAGAGGGTTTGAGATTATATTTTGTGCACACTTTAGAATGTGGAGAAATAATTGTCCATCATCATATCTACATGTGGTTTAAATCTCCTCGTGGAATATAGCTTCATCTAAACTTCCTGTCTCCTAGGCGCACAACTGACTTATCTTTCTTGCCACATGTTTTCAAAAGGAAATTCTTGTTGTTGTGATTACAATTGTGGAAGTGTAGTCATTAACAACTTGTGATTGTTATGCGTGGATTTGATTTTATCCAAATTTACCTCCATCGGTGTTCCATTTGCCTTGAAGCTCGTGAAGGTGCAATTCGTCAAAGATCAACAATTTTGGTATTTAAGATTTGTTTAGTTTCTATGTCTCTCGATATTTAAGATTTGTTTAGTTTGTGTCTCTCATATTTTGTGAAAATATATAGTCTTTAAAAATACCTTCGACCCATTTGTTAAGTTGATTTATTATGTTTAAGTGTGTATTGTCTAGGTCCCATTTTATTATAAGTAGTTTATACCAAGGAGTATAAAGAACAATCATTATTAGAAATAGTCCTAATGTTAGTGAAATGTGGTCTTTTTATAACATTTTAAGTTGTAATCTTGTTATCAATAGGTCTTATGTCCAAAAATCATTATTATTGTGTCAACTATTATTATTGAGTTAAATCAATGTGTATTGTAAGTTGGAAATCCAAGGTCATATAGGTGATTTTAGGTTTTTGTTATTGTGGTGTCAAGAGTTGTCAAATATCATAAAATTAAAAAGTTGGAAAATAAAAAATATATATTTTACCTTACGGATGCATTTTCAGTGTTACCCGACGTACAGAAAATAAAGTGTTTCACATTGTGGGAGGGAAGAAAAGAATAATGACAATGTGGAAAATATTAAATGTCCAAGTCAAATCCAGCTGAGTTAGCAACATGTTATTGGAGGATGGAGGACAAGCAACGTCCTCTCGCCACCATGTAGCCGACAGGCCGCAAAAAATGAGGTTGTGGCATTTTTTTCAATGTGTTTTTGCAATTGCAATGTTCTTGTTGTAATAAAGTGAGCAGATTCCTATGTACTTTCCTAATGTGAAAATATAGTGAAAATATGAAAGCATAACGGAAAAAACAACATCATGTTTCTTGAAGAGGATGAGCAGGGGCTCATACCTGGAACAAGGGTTCCTTTTTGGTGGACAAGGGTCCATTTTTTCAAACAAGGGTTCGTATAGTGAATAGTGGTTCATTTTGGATGAACAGGGTTCATACCAAGGTTGTTGGTTAGCCTTTTCAAAACCATTGGTGAGCCAAGATCATGAGCACGCACGGCGAAAAGTCAGAGAAGAAGTGCAATTATTTTTGCCCATGTTTACACTAAGGGGAGGAATGTTAGGAATTAATAATATTAGTGTTCACCTTTATATGGGCTGATAAAATGACATATATTGGGTATATAAATATTATCTTGTGTTAGTTGTATTTATTCTACAACAACCACACGTAAAATCGATTGCGGAATTTTTTTTGGTGAAGTTGTTTCCTAGATTATATGAAAAAAATAAGCTATATATTTGTGTGTGTACCAAATATGAAATGCAAAGAAGAAATCATTTGTTTCTTTGTGTAAATCTATTAATGTACCATCAATTTTCTTATCAAATTCTCTCGACCTTTCACTTAAAGTGCTTCGATGTTGCTATTTTGAAAACTTATAAAAATTAAAATTAAAATAAAAAAGGAATAATGATCATAGTTACGTCCTTTTATTTCATTCTTTCTTTCAGCATTGCATTTTGCCTGGATTTTTCTCATCGAAATCAACATTTCCTTTGGGTCTTAATAACGAACCTTCATTCTTCTCGCTATCTAGTCTAATTAGGATTTAAACGAATTACATTCACAAAACTCCCTTCACACACAACCAAACCAAATATCACATAAAATTTGAATTTAAAAATCCTTCCGAGGCGTACCTTTTTGGATTTCATCACCAAGAGGAAAAGTTGACTCAGTGTTCTAGCTGAGTATAAACAATCTAGTGGGTGGTATATCATTTAAGCACCCGACACCTGTATTGTTACGTGACTGTGAAGTGAAGGTGTAGGCCCTAATATCATGCTTCATATCGACACCAAGATAGATATGGGCCTCATGTACCTTAGGGTATATCGAGGAATTTGAACTTAAACTCACCCGAAACTCGCCTTAGTTGACCTTTGCTTAGTACCCTTTCAACCATTTTCTCATTTCAATTTTTTCTTAAATTAATCAAGATAATTGAATTATTTTTGTGACTTGTTTTCAATTGTTTTAAACAATAATTCTTTTATTTTTTTAATTTATTATGCGATTAGTTCCTGGTTTTAACTGGACAACAATCCCATCTTTAAGACATTGTCGATATGACAAACTATCTTCAGCAATC
This sequence comes from Taxus wallichiana var. yunnanensis, assembly GCA_018340775.1. Lineage (NCBI taxonomy): Eukaryota > Viridiplantae > Streptophyta > Pinopsida > Cupressales > Taxaceae > Taxus > Taxus wallichiana. Next base: position 330,489,197 of record CM031235.1, on the reverse strand, counting down.
CTTGAACTCTCTCAAGTCTCACCTTCAATATATTCAAAACATAATCAACCAATTCCGATGATCTTGAGAGATCGATCAAGAACCCCCATAGTCCCCGAGTACCCAATCGGCCACATCGAAATTTTAGATCCATCTAGCCCATGATTTTTCAATAGTGGTGATCCAATCTTTACAGAAATTATAGATTCTAACCCGATGGCCCTTAATGCTTACCTTGCTTTCTGAGGTGTCCTAATCTTACATCCGAACTAAAACAATGACCTCCCATTACTATTATCACCTTTGATTATTCCTAACTCATTGAACCTAATCATGAACCTATCGTCTAATAAATTTACCCTACTCCACTATTGGTGAATCGAGAACATCACCCCTATTTCACTAGTTCCTATTACTAGTTTCAATATTAACGCAATCTCGTCACAAAACACATCCAACCAACAATCATCTACACCATCGAATCCTTCGTCCGATCTCGTCATCCACACAAACCAACACTACGGCATCTCCTTCCATATTTAGTCTCGTAACCTCCAAAGTGCTCCTCCACCTCTTGTAAGCTTAGTTGGTATTTCCCTTACTACGACCCCTCCTATTGTATCTCAATTCATCCCATCACAACAACCTACATCCTCAATCCAAAATCTAGTCTTATATATCCCCACATCTATACCCCCTATCAATATGAGTTCCATCACTAGTACTCACCCCTTTTCACAACAAACATCCACTGCCCCTATCTCACAATATAACACCATCCCTTCTCAATATATACCATAGCCATCCCGACCTCTTATCAACACTTCCATTCCTATTCCTTATCAATACATTCAACCCTCACAACCCTTTTTGTATAAATACCCCTACAATATACCAATAAGTGCCCCTCTTCATCGAATATCCTTTACAATATCATTTATCCCAATAATCAAACCCACGTGCCTATGTTTAACCTATCTCATCATCTTCAAACCTTCAACAACCATCTCAAAATGATCCTTGTAAGTACTCATGAATAGGATTACAAGCCTTGAAGTCACCACTATGGGTCCTAAAAGCACCCTTTCATACAAACAAATTTACAATGAACCCATCCACCCATCAGTACCTTTTAAGGTCTATCCCCCACATCGGGAACTCCTGAAATTCATTAAATTCTACAAAGATGGAGGACCTGTAATAACACATTAGGGATTTTTACCATGCATACTATCTCATTTCCCATGACTAGGATCTCATGTTGAGGAAATTTCCTATGTCCTTAGCAGACTCCTTGCCTTGATCGTACAATAACATACCACAATATTCTCTTTTCTCTTTCACACAACTCATGTAGTTGTACTTAGAGCATTTCTCCATCAATATTGCTCATAAAATATCTATCACTGATATCTCGTGCCATTAAACAATTCAAATATGAGTCTCATTTGTAGATTTCATCACCGATGGCACTAGATGGCAAGGGATTATCAATAAATTATCCTTCTCACTTCTACAAACTAAATTAATTGATTTATTTACTCAATCTTGTGTTAAGAATATATCATCAACCCTCCAAATCTAGTCCTTTCTGACATTCTATGAAGGATTTACCATGGCCCATAAACTGGAGCTTCACACTCTCTAAGATGGTAAGGTTAAACTTAGATCCAAGAAACCAAAACCTGAGTCCCGATTTGAACCCTCTTCTAACAATGATAAATATAAAGGATCGACTAAGGCAGTTGTTGTAAAAGCCATGTATAAAGGTTGTTTAGAATTAGAACAAACCCAACGTCAACGTAACTACAAACCTATTGTGGAATCTTATAATGTAGTCTTTGAAAAACTTCTAGCCACATGCATGATTAAAATTCCTCCCATCGACATGTTGACATAACCATTTGTAAATCCTCATGGTATCAATACAATGATTATTATAAGTACCATCAAGTCCGAGGCCATGACATTGAAAGGTGTCATTCATTTATAAATGTCTTGCAGGATTTCATTGAATGAGATGAATTGTAGCTTGACATTCAACGCACCTCCTAATCAAAACTTGGATGTTTTTAAATAGCCTTTCCCAAATCATCCCCCGCTTACCAATCAACCCCAATCTAATACTATCAATTCTCATCATACCATCAACACTCATCAAAGATCTCTCACTTACACCTTCAACACCTAGTGCTTCTATCATAGAAGCACCAACTAAATCATCCGACTCTTGATAAGGCCAAAATATGTCTCGTTAATGTGCAATAAATGAACTTATTTTACTCTCCGTTTATCAAGTTTGACTCCATTTGTGACTTTTATTTGATCGAGTATAAGTTAGGATGTAATTATCCATCTTTTGTTGGATTTAGTTCTAACCTCTAAAAACTCGTAATTCATAACAAAGTGTGTGGAAATTCAGTTTTTGTAATAAAACAGTCACAATCAGCTTAGAAGAACGAAGTATGAAAGAACCGACACATTTTTGGGAGCATTGGCTTCAATACGGCTTAGTTTCGTAACCTCCAGACTTACTTCTGGAACTCCATCACACAATTAAGGAATTTTATCACTTCGCTTCGGAACCTTCGGACTTAGTTTTAGAACTCTAACACTTAGTTCTGGAACTATTGCACATAGCTCCGAAACTTTCACAGTTAGTTCTAGAATAGTTCCCTTTAGTTCTAGAACTTCTCTAAAGTTCTAGAATCAATGGGAATATGTTTATTTTGACAAACATCCGATGATATAGCAATCAATGGGCCTTCTAATAAGGAGCAAATCAACAGATTGCCGATTCTTCATACTCCAGATCCAGAGATAACTTATCAGACAACTGTATGTCCAACAAGGTTTCTAAATTCCACATCTATTTTGGGCACTATTCAGTTCCATTTGAATCAGTAGACATCTATGGTTGTAAATGCATCTTTGGATGATGAAATATACATAAAGACCTATAGATATAGATATGTATATATATGTATTTATAGATAGACAGATAGAGAGATACAATGAAGTTTTGTAAGATATAACATTTCAGTAATAAAATAACCACTTTGTTTTGAGAGAATCATACTTTTTCAAATCATGATTCAAGGTGGAGCAAGGGCCCACTCCTCCAAGAAACATGATCCTTGTTGTATTTGTTATAGAATAGACTCTTATTTTCTTGCAAGCATTTTCACATCATTTTCAAACGAGTGTTTATTTCAAGCAATCTATTTCATTTTGCAATGTGTGTTTATTTCAACAATTTATTTATGCAGAGAGTGTTTATTTCCAGCAAGTTTCTTATAGTTTGTCTTTAATAAGGCTTTGACAAGGAAATATTCAAGACATTGCAAAAATCCCCTAGAAAATAAAATAAATACCTATAGTCAATTACTAGATCACTAGGATTGTTCTTGTTGTATATAACTTCACACACCCATGGTTTGAATACGACATCAACTAAGAAGTTGATTAAATGAAGGGAATAACGACACCCATCATTTTTGGTGCCATTGCCAACAAAACCACTAGTTAGAATTATATAATTAGGTGTCAACAAGAGCAACAATCATACATCTAGTAATTGAAAAATATTCCCTATGTTATCATAAAATTTATGAGTAGACCAAGAGACTCAAAGGGTATATTTCTCCCAAAAATATCTCAACAAGAATTATCAGCATCCTCTAGTTCAAATAAGGAAGTTGACCAAGAATTTGAAGCACCATTGTCTCATGTTAGACAAGATGTAGAACTACCACCTTTGGAATTCTTGGATCAGTCACCAAAAGGAAGTGGAACTTATAGAAAAGGATTATCTCCCAAGATCCGTTTAGAGCAAGTTTTGATTCTCAATTGAGTAGTCAACCTCCTACTCCTGACTTCTCACCTTCCCTAAAGCAAATCACATACCACATTGATTGGGAGAAAAGTCTAGAAAGTACTGCAGAAATGGAACAAGAAGCTAAAAGAGAACCTGATAGGACCTTTACTTATCCAATTCAGTTGGATGATGATGATACACCTATGAAGAATATTTCACCTGCACATTTACCCACATTTAGAGGGATGTCATATGAAGATCCTGACCAATTTTGTTTGAATTTAAAGTACTATGTCAGACTTATGATTACAAAATAGATAATCAAAAGCTCAAGTTGTTTCCATCTACTCTAAAGGATGCAACAATGAGGTGGTTTATGGGATTAACATCTAATTCTATTACCACTTGGGCACAAATGGAAACTTCCTTCCTAGACAAATATCAAGACTATTGTAGAGGGAGAAACATGAAGGAAGAATTTTTCAAAATCAAGTAGGAGGAGGATGAGAATATGGAAGATTATTTGGATAGATTCCTCTTTGTAAGTAAAAGGTGTGGATTTGTACTTCAAGAAGAGTTAAGAAAAACCATTTTTCTTAAAGGTCTGGATGATGAATCTAGGGAAGCCCTTAATTTAATAGGAGGTGGAAACATTGATCAATTGAGAATGAATGATATTAAAGACATTTGTAGAAGCTTATTCAAGAACAAGGGGTGGACCTAGGAAAGGAAAAATAGTGAAAAGTTTGAATCTAGATATGAAAAACTGATGGATGAACTACAAAAATTTAAAACAAACATTCTAGTTCAATTAACCTCCACCATGGATGGATTGCAAGCTAAAGCAAATGCTAAAACTGAACCATTAGCTATGTATTGTCCTAGATGCAGGAAAAATCATGTAATAAGAGATTATCCTCTGGATAAAACAAAAATGTGTCTTATTTGTGAATCTAGGGACCATGAGATTAATGCTTGTTCTCTTCTTTCATTCATAAAAATCAGTGTAAACAAACCAACACTCCATCCACAACAGAAGAAGTAAACTTTTTCCAAAGACAACCTGCACAGGGGTAGCTCATGCCAAGGTCGGCCTTCCTAATCCTTAGATGATGCCATGGGTGGCTTAGATAGTACCAAAAAATTGGGGACAACCACCTTGCCCCTATCAACTAGCATGGAATCCCTAGGATTGGGCAGGACAAGCTTGGTATGCTCAAGGACACCAACAAATGTGGTCTGGTCAAGGTAACCTGAATGCTTGGTCACAACCTAGGTGGAGCCCTAATAACTATGCTTAAGGGAAGACATATCCCAATTAGAATCATTAAGCTATAATGGGTTACCCATCACAAAATTGACAAACTAAAAATGTGGTTCAAACACAAAACCAAAGACAACCAAAGGGCTAATCCCAGAAACAAACAAACAACTCTTGTCTATGGGACATAACTAGAAAAACCTGGTTATCTTAATGCCATGGATTGTAAGGATATTCAAACCAGATTTAGAAAAATAATTAGTAGTCCACCTATTATAATTACTGAAATGACAGAAGAAATTGAAACCCTTAGTTCGGTTGTTCCTAAGAAGGATGAAAAGAAAAAGATAAGGAGCCAGATAACAACTCTACTGAAACTCCATTTCCAGAGAGATTTAAAGAAGTTATAGAGACCAAGGAATCTAAGTTGGTGTAGGAGTTGAGGAAATTAAATATTGAAATACCATTGTTGCAAGCAATTAAGGACATTCTTGAGTTAAACAAGTTAATCAAAATGCTATGTTTAAAAAGACCTGGAAGGAAGAAGCAATACCCTAGGACTATTAAGGTAGATGGGAAACTTGTTGATTTATTAGCAGAAAACTCTTACTTCCCAAATATGGAGATCCTAGAAGCCCTGTTATTTCTATCTCGATAGGGAATAAATATATACATAATGTTTTGGTTGATTTGGGAGCAGCTATAAATGTGATGACAGTGGACACTTTGAAAACATTACCATTAACAGGTATATAACCAACTAGCACCATATTACGGATGGCGAGATCACCAAGAAAAAACCAAAAGGAGTTATTGAAGATGTGGCAGTTATGGTGGAGTCATGGGAATATCCAATGGACTTCCTTATATTACAACCAAAAGGTAAAACACTTGGTTATCCCATTATTTTGGGTAGACCATGGTTAGCTATTGTTGCTTTACCTTAATTGATTGCAGATTAGGTGATATGACTATCTAAAATGGTAAGAATTCTAAGCAAATTTCCTTATATCCTTCTGCATGAGCTTTTATTGATAATCAAGAAAATTATGGGTTGATGATCCTAATACTAATAAGAAAAACCCGTCTTCTTTGGCTACGATAATGTTGCAAGATCATGTATGGGAGGTGGAAGATATGATTAATCAACCATTGAATGGACACCAATTGTCCTTGGAGCAATCGGGATAGTTCTAGAACCTACGGACTTAGTTCCGAAACCATTAGATTTAGTTCCGAACATTCACACTTATCTCCAGAGCCATACCAACAACAATTCCCTGCGAATGCAAAAATTTCACTCTGAGGAACGAGATTTCTCTTGGGGAGGGGCAAAAATAGCTACAAAATCAATAGCTTTAGTCTCAAAGATATTAGGAAATGGTGAGGAATTTTTGGAAAGCAACAGTAATGAGGAGTTTGACCGACAACAAGATAAGTATCATAACTATGCCTACTGTCCTTTTTCTAGTATTCTTTCTCAAGGGAATTTTAGAGATATTGCCACATGTCATATGTTATTACCACATTCATGTTCACTAAACACCCTAATGGAATCCTTTCAACAAATCAGTTCATCACACACTCGGAACCCAATATGTTGAGATTCAATCGGTGAAATTTTGAACATTAATAGTTGGTTAAAGAATGATGAAGAAGCTAAATTGTTTAATGTTTTGAAAGATCATACTAAAGCTTTTTCTTGGGACTATAAAGACATGAAATGAATCCATCCAAGTATTTGCACCCATCAAATCTATATTGAAAACATTAAACCAATTAGACAACCTCAGAGAAGGATTAATCCATCCTTAAGGGACATAGTCAAGCAAGAAATTGAAAAACTATTACAAGTAGGTTTTATCTACCCTATCTCAGATAGTCAGTGGGTGTATCCTCTTGTAATTGTGCCTAAAAAGAATGGAAAATGGAGAATTTGTGTTGATTATAGGAACCGAACAAAGCCACACTGAGATATTATTTTCCCTTACCATTCATAGATCAAGTTTTAGACAACCTTGTAGGTAAACAATACTTTTCCTTCTTGGATGGCTTTAGTGGATATAATCAAATCAATTTCTGCTGAGGGTCAGGATAAAACTACCTTTACTTATCAATGGGGTACCTTTTCCTACACAGGTATTGCCATTTGGACTATGTAATGCTCTGTGACCTTCAAAAGAGTTGTATTAGTAATTTTTGCAGACCTAATGAATGATTGTGTAGAGGTATACATGGATGAATTTATGTGCATGGAGACACGTTTGATGATGATTTGAAATTTTTTGATAGAGTATTAACAAGGTGAGCAACACCATTTGTCTCTTAGTCATGAGAAATATTTGATGATGGTTGATGAGGGGATTACATTAGGACACCACATTTCAAAAAGAGGAATTCAAGTTGACCAAAACAAAAATAGGATTATTTTAGACTTACCTATTCCTCAAACCCCCACAAATATCAAGTCATTCTTAGGGTATGCTGGATACTATAGGCATTTTATTAAGGATTTTAGTAAAATTTCTGCCCCCATGTTTAGTTTACTTACCAAGGATTATGAATTTTGTTGGGATGAAAAGTGTCAACATGCTTTTGAAGAAATTAAAGAAAAATTAATCACTACCCCAATATTGAGAGGACCTAATTGGGAGAAACCTTTTCACATCCAAACATATGCCTCAAATAACTCAATTGGTGTAGTTTTGGGACAGAAAGATGAAGAAGGGAAAATGTATGCTATTTACTACCTTAGTAAAAATCTTACTCCCACTGAAAGAAATTACACCACCACTAAAAATAATTTCTTGCTGTGATTTATGCAATTAATAAGTTCAGACATTATATTACAGGGTATAAAATATTTGTACATACAAGATCACTCAACAATTAGATACTTAATGAACAAACTAGTGGTTGGAGGTAGGATAATTAGATGGTTATTAATTTTACAATAATTTGATATTACTATTGTGGATAATCCAGAAAATCTAATGTGGTAGTTGATTTCTTGTCAAGATTAACCACTACATGGGGAGAAAGATCCAGTTAAGGAAAACTTTCTAGATGAACAATTATTTGCTATTTCAGCTGATACACCATGGTTTGCTTGATATGGTGAATTATCTTACAACAGGGAAGTTTCCTCCTTTTACTAAGAAACAAATGAAGAAGTTAATCAAAACCAATGCACAATTTAAATGGTTAAATGGAATGTTATTTAAATGTGGTCCTGATTTGGTTCTATGCAGGTGTGTGAGAGAAGATGAAATCTTTGACATACTCAGGGCATGTCATAATGAACCAAGTGGAGAACACTTTTCAATGAAAAGAACATCACACAAAATACTTGGCACTAGCTATTATTGGCCATCTCTATATAAATATGTGAAGAAATACATCAAGCAATGTGATCCTTGTCAAAGGATGGGACAACCAACTTTCACTAATGAAATGCCTCTACAATCTCAAGTAGTGATTAAACCATTTGAAAGGTGGGGGCTGGATTTTGTTGGTCCCTTTAGTCCTCCTTCACAAGGAAAGGAACACATTCTTGTGTGTACTGATTATGTGACAAAGTGGGCAGAGGTGCAGCTTTAACAAATGCTACTAAAGAAGCAGTTTCTAATTTCCTTTGGCATCGAATTATGATGAAGTTTTGTGCACCAAGGAGTATAGTTTAAGATCAAAGGCCACATTTCATGTCTGATATGATCAAGGCCTTCACAATGTACTCTTAGATTAATCATAGGAAGTCATATCCTTATCACCCACAATCAAATGAACAAGCGAATTAACAAACAGGGGAATTGGAAAATATTCTTACCAAAAACATTGAGGCAAGTATAAGAGATTAGGTGAAGAGACTACTTGAGGTTGTCTAGGCTTATAATACAACTCCGGAAGACTACAACAAGGTTCTCACCATATGAGTTAGTCTCATGGGAAAAATCCTTGTTACCTATTGAATTTGAATTGTAAACATTGAGGATGACAACTAAATTGGGTATTGAATTGAATGCATCACAAAAGGAAAGAATTCTATAAATCAATGAATTAGATGAGCTGAGTTTGAAGCACTTCATGAAGAGATAATCCAAGACCAAAGGAAGCAATGGCATGATACACATATCAAGGAAAGACAATTCAAGATAGGAGGTTGGGCATTACTTGTTTGATTCTAAGTACCAAAGAATTCAAAGGCAAGTTGAGAACCAAAAGGTTAGGACCTTATCAGATTGAGAAGATATTTGATAATGAATCTATTCAACTAATTCCCAATAGATGGCAAAGTAGAAGGACACTTTTGGTCAATGGACACATGTTAAAACTTTGTAGGAAGCCTCCTACTAGGGATGCATTCTTGAAGCAGATTGAAGCAGACAAAGAATTTGATCATGTGGAAGAACCAAATTCTTCCAAAATGATAAAATAATTAGATGCATGAATCAAAAATAAAGGGAAGAGAATGAAAACAAAAAAATGGCATTCCCTTCCTCCTAAAAAAATGAAGAGAAAAAAGAGAAAAAATAAAAGGGGAAGGAATGAAAACCAGTAAATGGCATTCTCTTCCCAAAAAATAAAAATAAAAATCTCTCAAAAGACTAATTGAAAACCAGAAATGGTGGTTGGTCTCTTCAATAAATGGCTAATGCAAAATAAAAATAATTTCTTTGGAATTCTAGCTATCTTTTCTAACCGTTTTTCCTTTTTCACTTTTAGGAATGATGAGTCATCAAGGTGGAGGGATTACATCAACAAGGACGGTAATTATGTCTTGATCTTATTAAAGGTTAAATTAAAAGTTCACATGTGTGATTAGACTTGATTTAAGAAGTCGGTATGATGAGTCATTTATTGCACATTATGATTAAAAGCAAGTAATCATGAGGGTGATGTTGATGGAACAAGTAAAAGTGGCGGTGTATTTGTAATGAGCTATCATTTGGGTGGAATAAATGAAGTTGAGAAGTAGTTGCAGAAAACTTCAAGGAAGAAGCAGAAGAATTATATTTGAATTTCATAGCTAAACCTAGTAGTTCAGCAAATAAATCCAATAGTTTTGCAGCTAAATCTAGTAGTTCTATAACTAGTTTTGACAAAGTAAGAATTTGAAGAAGGAAGAATTTGAATCATCCTTTTCCATGGGGATTAAAAAGAAGTTAGAGCTAGAGGATGATACACAACTTCTTGTAGATGGATAAGTGTAAGCCATTTTGGACAAGCAGGGTGGCTGGAGTTCCTGAAAAATTTTATCGAGGTACAATGATGAATTGGTAAGGGAATTTGTTGTAAATTTAGAAGAATCCAGAACTAAAGTTAAAAGCATTGTAATTACTTTTACTGTCAATACAATGAGTAATGTATCGGGGGTACCAATTATACATGTTCCAAATCTTGTAAAAGAGACCCTAAAATAACTGGTGGAAACCTTGATACAAGAGAGGGAATCTGAACCCCAATATATTTCTAACACTAAGAAAATCATAAAGGGGGTTAGAAGAGCCATTTTTCCCAAACCCTTTGATAGGGTAACATTTTGGGTAGTTAAGTACCTAACTTGTGATGGCCAATTTGGGACTGTGGGAAGAGAGGTCTTTAAGATGCTAATATATCTTAGGTATGGGGCTGCAAAACTAGAATATATAGTAAATCTTCCAGGGGTTCCTTTTGAATCCATACGATAATGGCTTAGAGGTATTATTGGGGATTTGGAACAATTAGACATCATGGATTAGTCCATCTGGTCTGTCAACACCATTTTATTTCAAAGAAAAATGGAGAATAAGCATGGGAAAAGTTTCTTAGCAAATTCAAACAAAGCCCTGATATTATCAAGAGGGGAATACCAACCCCTTTCTCCCCTAAGAGTAATTTGGAGATTTATCCCCCTGAAGAGAAAAAGAAGGAAATAGGTGGGGTTAATATACCAAAGAGGAGGAGATCCAAAAGAATGATCAAAACTACAAAACCTATTGTTCCTTTAAAATAAACTCCTTCCTCTGCAGCAATACTAGAAGAAATAATATATATCTATGACAAAGTGAAAATTCACCTAATCTAGATCATGAAGTGAAAATCAAAAGAAGCTCTAGGAGGAAACCCACTTCAGACATTTTGAAGCTCCTCAAAGAAGAAGAGTTCATAAGAGGTCTATATAAAATCTAAAGGATATCAAGAACACGGCGATTTGGAGAAAGAAGTTATGATATTTTAGGCAACATGACAATGACTCCTCAACCAAGTCAAACCGAGGTGGCAAAAAGAGGAAAGGTTTGAAGAATAGGCTTTTCAAGAGATGAGTGAATCAACAATACAGCTACATGAAGAAGAGGAATTGATATCTTTGAAATGAAAAGGAAAATCCCCTTTGGTGGAAGATGAATGCTCATTTCGCAAGGAAATTTTAAAAAGGAGGAAAACAACACTTAAAATAGACTCAGTTCTTGTCTAGAGCATAACTTATCATCAGGGAGAAAGATGAGGAATTAAATTTCCTCAAACTCAAATTGGAACAGAGGGAAATGCTCATTGAGCAACTAAAAACTTAGCTCACAAATAGGACTGAAGAATCGACATTGGTTAAACAAAAAATGGTACAAAAAGAGAAAGAATGTCAATTGGATAGTAAACAAAATGATATCTCAAAGATATCTTCAATGAATCGAGTTGTGAAAAATGGATTGACTTACTAGCCACTTAAGCAATTGTGGGATGATACCTGCAGGGAACTTAATGAATTTAAAACATAAAATGAGGAACTAAGAAGCAAGATGGAAGAGGAGAAGAAGGCAAGGAAGGAATGGGAAGAAATTTTTTACAAAGAGGAAGAAGACAAATTTAAATGTCTAGTAAAGATACAAATGGTTTGCATAATGAGTGAAAAATTACTCACATGCAGGAGACCTTCTCCTGCATACAACATCTTTCTAGAAGAACAATTTATTTGTTGACAACTTGTCAAGAATTGCATGTGGCCTTCCACATGAAATAAAAGATGAATCTGAGTTCATGACAACATATTCCTCAGCTAGTGCAGAGCAAAAAAATCTTCTCTGTGAATTCTATCTCTATAATTTTATGCTAGAAAAGAATACAAGATTTATGATCAATTTGTATGTAGGGAAAGCCAATTGAATGCATTTTTTTCTATACTTCAAAATCATATTGCATGGAAAGAGAGGGATTCTGAACATCTATTAAAAGCTAGTTCATCTGACATCTGCATGAGGGCTCACTATGGAAAACCATCTTCCTTTGTTATACATTTCATATCCCATGCCTTTGATAGTTGGTTCAAGGCACATTATCTTGCCAGTTTACAGAAAAGTATTGATGCCTTCACCTCTTATGAGGAGGAAAAATTTGAAGATATTTATGATGGATGCTTGAAAAGATGGGAGTTTCTCACAGTTACATTGAGAAGAAGAGAAGTGATATCTCCCACAAAATTAATATGGAGTCTGGAAAGAGCTAAATATTTGTGTACACTAATCCTTCAGGTCAATGAAAAACATAGGGGCATATGGATGGGATCCTCTCCTTCTCACCCCCATGTCTCCATGGCAAAACAGAGAGCCTCAAGATCCCACTCACTTTGAGGAGTGGCAGAGGAAGATAGAAGCATGATCAAGGTATAGTACTTCTGAACTAAAGCACTAGGATATTCAGTTTCAACCATTTGACTTGAGTAGTCAATTGGAATGCAAAATTCACAACCCAAGATTTGAAGAGTAAAGTTTGTAAGGGGACTTACAAACAAGTAAGTATGGGGGAGATGATAAGGCCAAAATATGTCTCGTTAATGTGCAATAAATGATCTTATTTTACTCTCCTTTTTATCAAGTTTGACTGCATTTTGTGACTTTTGTTTGATCTAGTATAAGTTAGGATGTAATTGTCCATCTTTTGTTGGATTTAGTTCTAACATCTAAAAACTCTGTAATTCCTAACAAAGTGTGTGGAAATTTAGTTTTTGTAATAAAATAGGTCACAATCAGTCAGAAGAATGAAGTATGAAGCAACCAACACATTTTTGGGAGCATTGGCTTCAATACAACTTAGTTCTGGAACTCCATCACACAGCTAAGGAACTCTATTGCTTAGTTCTGGAACCTTCAGACTTAGTTCCAGAACTCCAACACTTAGTTATGGAACTATTGCGCATAGCTTTGAAACTTTCACAATTAGTTATGGAATAGTTCCCTTTGGTTCCTAACGCTCCCAAAGTTCCGAATCAATGGGAATTTGTTTATTTTGATAAACAACAGATGATAGAGTAATCAATGGGCCTTTCGATCACGAGGTGATCAACAAATTTCCAATTCTTCATACTCCGATCCAGAGATAACTTATGAGACAACCGTATGTCCAATAAGGTTTCTAAATTCTACATCTATTTTAGGCACTATTCAGTTCCATTGAATCGGTAGAACAACTATGGTTGTAAATGCATCTTTGGATGATGAAATATACATAAAGACCTATAGATATATATACATACATACATACATACATATATATATATATATATATATATATATATAGAGAGAGAGAGAGAGAGAGAGAGAGGTTTTGTAAGACACAACATTTCAGTAAAAAAATAACCACTTCGCTTTGAGAGAATCATACTTTATCAAATCCTGATTCAAGGTGGAGCAAGGGCCCACTCATCCAAGAAACAAGATCTTTGTTTTATTGGTGTTATAGACTAGACTCTTATTTTCTTGCAAGCATTTTCACAACATTTTCAAATGAGTGTTTATTTATAGCAATCTATTTCATTTTGCTATGTGTGTTTATTTCCAATAATTTCTTATAGTTTGGATTCAATAAGGCTTTGACTAGGAAATCTTAAAGACACTCTAAAAATCCCCCAGAAAATAAAATAAATACCTATAGTCAATTACTAGATCACTAGGATTCTTCTTGTTGCATATAGCTTCAGACACACCCCTGGTTTGAATATGACATCAACTAAGAAGTTGATTAAATGAAGGGAATAACGACACCCATCAAATATTCCAGTCTTGTCATTACCAATATCATGAGTCCTCCTACACGTATCACTTCCTCTTCGGATTCACCTAATACCTCTTCAAAACCCTTAAAATAAACATGTTATAGAAATTATAAGAAGCTCTTTTGAAGACCACGTCACTTGACACCACATCAAGAATCTCAATAATCCCACTACACAATCCATAAATCATTCATCTAGAAAAATAGAAATTATACCACAAAATCATCAGACAAATTTATCACAAAATAGGTAGCCCTTGCTTTCTATCTTAGGGCCTCATCCCTTGTTTAAACTCACCATTACCATTACAAAATCAAGGGTTGTTCCTCAGTTGACACATAAAATTGTCACATAGAGTACAACCCTCGTTATCTCAAACTTATAAATCATCAAACAATAAATAGATCCCTTCACCCCCACTTTCATCCAGATAGCTATGACATGGTATTATACTAGAATCCTTGAAAATCTCATCTAATCATCTCTTATAACACTACATCTTATTAAGTTATCTAACTATCAAGGGTGGAATCCCTTTTGATATATAGTTATGAAGCATTATGTGCATACCATCAAACATTAGGAAACTCCACCGAGGATTGTAAAGCCCTCTGTACCAGGATTCGAATCCTCGCTAGGAAATGACTTCTTCCAAAAATGTAAACCATTCATATATAATAAAATCTAATCATCAAATCAAACCAACTTAGTAGACCTTTAAAGAAACTCCTTCTCGAAATATCACCCAACACCACATCCACATCCAACAAGAGTGAGGATTCTTCCAAGAAATCCTTGCTCCACTAGATAGATGTCATTTGCATAACCACAAGGTCATGTGCATGAGAATCAAAGGCCTCGATAAAAATAGGCCCAAAGTCTCTATCTCTCTTACTTTTGAATCACCTAATTCACCATCTTCTAAGGCCAAGGTGTCTATCCTCACCACTCCACACACCAAATATACCACATCTATACAAAATATTCTCGTTAAACAAATTCACCAAACTCATGTGAAGATGTCTCTCTACGAGCTTGTTCAAACTTCTCCATAACATGACAACCAATGATTGAGGATTTCTAATCCATCTCAATACCTAATTTAATATAATTTGAATTAAATCTTAATTTCAGAGTAACTAATGTAATGAATGATATACAAGTAATAAAATACACTAAATGGAAAATCAACAACCATGTAATAATATGAAACCCTAACTAAGAGAGAGGGAGAATTAGTTGATTTTACACAATTTGGAGATGATTTGGGCAAGTGAATAGCTAGAGCAGACTAGAAGTAGTGTTGTCAAGGTTCACTAGAGGTTTTGGGACCTAAAAATGCATAAGATAGAAGCACCCATGGGATTATAAGAGTGCATGGGCACTTGTGAATGGATCGGGAACTAGTGTCCACCCGGATGCTCGGGTTCTAATCTTTTATGTGTAGGAGGAGCTTTATTGTTGATCTTTATTTGTTGCTAAAAATTTGTTCCACTATCATTATTCACACTGTAACATGCAAAGTATATACCTAGCTACAGATACCCACAAACCACATCAAAATTAATAAAGAAGATGTAGAATGGGGAGTCAAATCGATTTCAAATTCACTCAAAGAGTGAACTTAGTACCGAGGATTGCACTACATTTTAGAATCCATGTAGTTATGTGTGAATGTGTGTGTAATGATGCCCTAGAATGCCCTTGTGCAAGTTGTATAATGATAGTGGTCTAGATTTAGAATATAACAAATGTATAGAATATGTAAGATGGAAAAGAATGAACTTCCCTCCTATGTTGTGTATGTAGAGTGATGCAACCCTTTTCCCTTGTATGGATGTGCTATATGGATGATTTGTAATGCTCTTGTGGCTTTGGATGCAAACTTAGGTGATAGTAGATAATGCTTAGTGTTTGGCCATTATTTGAGATCTATAACTATGTACCTACGATTCTCTTGTTTGATTTTTTAATTGACAAATCGAAAGGTTGACCTAAAAGTATAAAAGATGCCTAAGAAGTAAAAGAGAGCCCAAAGAGTGAGAAAAGGCTAGAGAGAGCCTGGGAGTGCCCAAAAGGGACAAGAGCGTCTGGGTGTTAGTGTCTGAGGTCATGAAAGATAAATAAGTCAAATATCGATAGGGTTGTAGGGTGTGTAAGGTCAATAAAATTATAAAAAAAAGTAAAGGCCTGAAATATATTTTCAATTACTAGTTTTCTTGCTTAGGAATCATGTATTTATTAGTATGCTCTATGACCTAGAAATGTACCAAAGTGCATAGATTTTGTGTCTACATTTTTCCCCCACTTTATGTTGTTGAGTGAATACTCAATAGCATATAATAGATTGAATATGTGTACCTTGTGATCATGTAGAGAAGAGTGTAGCTGATAGTTTGCCGAGTGGACAAGTGAATCATGAAGTGATCGTAATGCAAAGCATGGAAACTAGGAAGGGGAGGTAGGCCCTAGGGGTGGGGTGTATGTGTTGGAGCTTGCACTTGTTGTAAGCTTGTGTTTGCTAATGTGCACTTTGCTCCTTGTTGTGTGTCAAGGAAGAACTCGTAAAATAAGAGCGAGAAAGTAGTCAAAGTTGTGTATATGAAAAATCAGAGTAATATGTATGTGTAAGTAAAGATTGTATAAACAAAAGTGTGAACCTAATGTATGAGTTAGAAAATTGTCTTGTTTTGCTTGGAGATACTAGTGTATTTTGTTTCCGATGGTGAGGTTTTGGGTGATCCCATGCCAAGAGTGAGTTTTTGGGCGATATCATGATGAGAGTGAGTTATCAAGACGATCTCACACTAAGAGCAAGTTTTTTCGGCAATCCCACGCCAAGAGCACATTTTTTGGTTGATTTCACGCTAAGAGAGAGTTTTTTGGGTGATCTCACGCCAAGAGAAGAATCTTATGGAGAGAGGTATATATTTTCTCTCATTCCACGACGTTTCTTGAATAAGCACCACTATAAATGTTACATCCCTGATTTGTTCCTTTTTTATTGTTTTGATTGTTCCGGTTGTTCTAATTATAACAAAAATGTAACTTATAGATCGAATTTTTTTCCGGAGGCAAGTGCCTGCTACTAGAGAGATGATATGAATTTTTTTGTGAACTGTGCTGGAGTGAGAAAATGATTGTCTTTTCCCCTAGGACAGTAGTGACCAGGGGGACACAAGCACCCATCACTATTTTCCAAGTCTAGGCACTAGTGTTTGTTATGTGTTTTGGGCCTAAGTCCGATTTTGAGTCAATCTATAGTTGTGTTCTTGTGTTGATTATATATTATGTTGTGTCGTACTACAACTCGAGCTACTGTAAGTGTGATTTGTTCACTCAATAGATTCCTCCCTAGTTTGGGGTGTATACAATGACCGTAGGAGAATACGATCCAAAGGAGAGGACCTGATACTGATATGCATATCTATAGTGGATACCTACAAGGGGTAACAAATGTGCATGGTAGAAACCAAGGCACATGAAAACAAGATAGGATAGTACAAGTGTTAGTGTAAAATAGATAACATGTAATAGAATACAATGTAACAAACATGTAGGAAGACAAGATGGATTGCGAAAAGTGGGTTTCATACATAGGACATCGCTCACAATGTCACAAGACAATCAAGGCCGAAGTGGCTAAAAACATACAATGATCATGAAAGACATAAGGCATAGCCCACAAACAATATCAAACAATAAGAAACAAGTAGCAAATAGTCATGGTTGTATTGATCCTATGAGAAAAATGTTACACATGAAGCACACATTAATATGGTATAAAGATAGATAGTATGTCAAAGTGTGTATAAATCAACAATACGTATAGTGGTAGTGAATAGAAATAGTAAGGACTCGAAGCGATATAATGTGTGATGTAGAGTGTGATATTAACAAAAGTAGATGCCCCTAGGAGCCTCGATGGGGTGGTAAAGAGTTGGGTCAAGAATCATGTATCATGTATGAATCTATGAAAGCTCTTGCATTCACCTCAAGATACCAAGTGAATGCATATGTGCATATAGAAAAGATAATCACACACTAAGAATCCATCTATCATAGTAAGAAAAGTACAACATGTAAGTAATATAAGCTAACAAGAGTAAATACAACAAAGATATGTAAATGATGTGTGAGTGTGATAGTGTGATATACCAGGTGTGAAGATAGTAGGAGAAACATTTCCCCCAATAGATGTGTATGATACGAGGTTCATTTATAAATGGCCCCTCAACAATCAAGAATGAACCATTGAACAAGAGTGCGCCATCGAGAAATGAATGTGTTGTGTGAAAGTAGCAATTAGAAAATATGTATCGTGAAGCACAGAGCATGAAAAGTATGTGATGCAAGGTTAATTATAGAAGTGGACTCTCAACATTCAAGTGTGAACCATGGAAATAGAGTGCCTCATTGGGTAATGAAGAGAAATTATGTGAACCAATAATGTAGTGATGCTCAGAAATATAGTCGTGAAGCATGGAGTAAAAGAGAGTAATAGATCCTATGAAAGATGTATCATGAAGTATTGAGCATAAAGTATAGCAGAGTAGATGATGGGAGGTTCATTGATGAATTATGCCCTCAATAGTCAAGTGTGAACCGTAGCACTAGAGTGCATCATCGATAATGAATGTATTGCATGTGATTGAATATAGATGCTAAGAAAGATGTATCGTGAAGCACAAAATGTGAAGTGTGTATGATGTGAGGTTCATAGATGAAGTATGCCCTCAACGGTCAAGTGTGAACCATAGCATAAGAGTGTGTCATCGATTAATGCTTTGGTATAATATGTGCACCAAATATTGTATCGGTGCTTAGGAAAATTTAGACATGAAGTGCATAGCGTGAAGTAAAGAATCTATAAGTAGATACTATAGACAACCAATAGTGATGGGGGAGAAAGTGTGGTGCCCCAAGTGTGTATATCGATCTGTGGCAAATAGATGTGATCATTGTGAAAAAGAGTAGCCGAGTATGTGTAGTACACAAAGGATGTACACCATCTATAGAAATTAATATGTGTATCATGATTAGAAGGATCCATAAGTAAACATTATGAGTAAAACTTGTATGGAGTTGTATAGGAGTGGAAAATAAAACCACAAATATAAATAAATATAACAAGGTGTGCTCATAGTGTAGATAGGAGAAAGTGCTTCAAGGAGGAGTGACTTGAAGTGTAAAGCAACCGTAATGAATAGGCGTGCATATGAGTAGGATTGATAGACAATCTTGATTAGAACATGCAACTATGGGAGGGGGAAATTGATCTCCCCAAGTATGTGAGTTATGGATATTTATGAGATGAAGTAAGAGGGAACACACCATGGTGATGGGGTTTGAAATGTATCATAAGAAATTATATTGTTGTCACAACGAGAGGTAGAAGCAAGAGTAGGACCAAGGTTGGATTTTGGGTCGACAGGAGGAAGTTTAAAGAGGTTAGATATCATAGGGTGAATTGGTTGGTATTTTTTGGTTAGTGGTTTCTTATTTGGAATTGGTAACACTATAGAGGACTTGATAGGAGGAGGTGATGGGGTACGTATTTTTAAAGGTGGTTTCTTAATTAGAATTGGTAACATTATAAAGGACTTGATAGGAGGAGGTGATGGGGTACGTATTTTTAAAGGTGGTATGACATTGGGTTGGATAGGTGACTCTTGACTAACCAGAGAAGGAAAATTAGTAATTATGGCATGATGTTCATTAGACATGGAGGGATCAAATTCGGGAGCCCAGTGGGATTTAACAATTAGAGATGAAGTTGTAACATAATATTGTGTAGCAAATGAAATAAAACCATGATGCTCAAGGTGCTTAATTCTTCATTTTAAAGCATATCAATCATTGTCATGATGTTTATTAAGTCTGTGATAATTGCAAAATGGGAAAAATTTGTATTTGGAAAGCCGATAAAGAGGGTAGTAATGAGTAGGTGGCAAGTTGATCAACTGGTGATTTAGGAGATCATGAATAATATCATATTACTTAGCATTTAAATCAAAATTGAGAGGTTCTGGGAGCAGTAAGACTTCATCTTTACTTGTATGAGCACATGTAGCAGACACAGATTGAGATGAAGTGGAGATGAACTAGCTAGAGATTGAGAAACAACCTTGAGATGTTGGATTTCAGATGTGAGGGATGTAATCATGGTTTGCATAGCTTGAATTTTATCTTGAAATAAACAATGTAAAGCTTGAATTGAACTCAGTAAATAGATTGATTAGTTGAGGTATCAAGACTAGTAGGGTTTTTGGAGAGATGATCGAAAATGAAACTTACTTACATGCAAGTGACATATCACTAGGGAGGTACATAGTGTTTAGGGGTTTTTGGAGAACACCTTTACAATGTGGGTACATTTGAAGTAACTAGATGTAAGGAGACTTGAGAAACCTTAGGAGCCATGAAAGAAAAAGTAGGGTGCAAAATAAGGATCCGAAGGACCGATCACAAGTGGGGTTCACCAAATGATTTAATATAAATTGAATTAAATCTTA
Organism: Taxus wallichiana var. yunnanensis; assembly: GCA_018340775.1. Lineage (NCBI taxonomy): Eukaryota > Viridiplantae > Streptophyta > Pinopsida > Cupressales > Taxaceae > Taxus > Taxus wallichiana. The sequence goes on along the minus strand of CM031235.1, from coordinate 330,468,603 downwards.
ATTTTAGAGTAACTACTGTAATGAATGATATACAAGTGATAAAATATAGTAAATGGACAAGCAACAAACATGCAATAATATGAAACCCTAAGAAAGAGAGAGAGAGAGCGTGACTTAGCTGATTTCACACAATCGGGAGATGATTTAGGAAGGTGAATCACTGGAGCAGACTGAAATTATTGTTTTCAGGGTTCACTAATGCTTTTAGGACATAGAAATGCATAGGAAAAAAGCACACACAGGAGGACAAGAGCGCTTGGGTGCTAGTGTCCACCTAGATTCTCAAGTTGTGATCTTTTTTGCGTAGGAGGAGCTTCATTGTTGATATTTGTTTATCACTCTAAATTTGTTCCATTGTCATTGTCCGCACATGTAACCTAAAAAATAGATACCTACTTGCACATACCCACAAAGCACATAAAACCTAATAAAAATATGTAGAATGGGAAGTCAGACTGACCCCGGTGGTCACCCAAAGAGTGAACTTAGTAGCAAGCGCTGCACTACATTTTAGTCTCCATGTATTTCTATGTTAATGTGTGTGTAATGATGCCCTAAGATTTTCTTGTGCAAGTTGCACAATGATAACGGGCTAGATCTAGAATATAGAAAATGTGTAAAATGTGTGAGATGGAATAAAATGAACTTCCTCCTATGTTGTGTATGTAGAATGATGTAGCCATGTCCCTTATATGGATGTGATAGATGGATGCTTTGTAATTCTCTTGTGCCTTTGGATGCAAGATTAGGTGATAGTAGATAATGCTTAGTTCTTGGCCACTTATTTGAGAGTTATAACTATGTATATATATGATTCCCTTGTTTGAATTTTGTAATTGACAACTGGAATGCCGACCCAAAATTGTAGAAGATGCCCAAGAAGTAAAAGAGACCCAAAAGAGTGAGAAAAGGATAGAGAGGGTTACGAGTGCCTGAAGGGACAAGAGCGCATGGGCCCTAGTTTCCTAACTAGGTGCTAGTGTCTGAGGTCATAAAATATAAATCACCAAATTCGGACAGGGTTGTAGGGTGTGTAGGGTCAATAAAAGTATAACAACCAAAGCAAAAGGCCTAAAAGACATTGTTAATTAGTAGTTTTCTTACTTAGGAATCATATATATATATATATATATATATATATATATGATCTATGACCTAGAAATATAGCCAAGTGCGTAGATTTTGTGTCTATAGTACCATCATATGACCCTCAACTGTTCACCAACCTTGTTGATACTCTTAAAATGTCTACCGCTATCGCCTTTGACGATTATGAAATCCCATCATTGCAACATGAAGACCATGACCTCCCACTCTTCGTTACCACCCAAATCGATGATACTCTCGTCAAGAGAGTTATGATTGACAACAACTCCTAGTATCAACATCACATCCTCTCACGCCTTCAATAAGATTTATTTACCTAACATCATCTTTTCCTAGTCACATGTCATGTTGTGTATCTTTAACAACACCGTCACCCCTACATTAGGCACAATCATTTTACCCATCAAAGTAGGCATTAAAATCCTTCATGAGATATTCTACATTGTGGAAGGATATTTTCCATTATAACTTGTTGTTTGGAAGACCTTAGATACACGCTATGCATATCCCATCAACATTACACTCATTGTCTAAAGTACGAACATGAAGGTAAAAACTTTACTATTCTTGCTAACTCAAATCCTTTCAAAGCATGTCACATGACCTACCAACCTAATGATGTGCTCGTCCATAAGACAAAATCAAGATCTTCTGATGAGGATTTTACTAGATCTTACATCCCCTCATCTAAGATACTAGACGATAACTCCTTTGAAGATGTCATGTAATGTTTCTCACTAGGAAAGTACCGCCTTCTAGCCCTTAGCTCACTCCCTAAACTTAAAACATATGGGAGAATTGAAAAAAAACTTATATATGAACCAAACGTCATAGATATTATCTCCTTTTTCTCCACATCTTAATACTAACCTTATTTACGAAGGGAATTATCACCCTTCCTCACACCACACCAATCGGTATCATGCTAAACCTTTCACATCCAACTTCTCATTCTTATACAATCAATCCTTCACACAATTTTATCTTTATCGTTGTGTCTAGAAAGGTTTTGGTTTAGGACATTACGAATAAGGCATACATGACTTGGTCTTTGACTAGTCTCGTAAGCCTCATGAGAAATTTGGGCTAGGTTTCAATAAGCCTTCCTAAAATAGTCCCACAACCACTACATTCGGATCTATAACATAAATAGAGCCATCCTCTTCATCTTAACTCGACAACACCATGGACATAGATGACACCATTTCCATTCCTCCTATATTTTTTAAATCAATACAATCACCTTAGGATAACTCACTTATCATAATAATGACAACACTAAGACCCTTCCACTTGTATTACCCAAAATGGTAGAGGAATTCTCCCCTACCATCAACATTATTCAATGTCACAACAATGAATCTATCCTATCCTACACGGGGCGGAGAGGAACATTATCTTCAAAATATTTTACCACACCGGCACATCTACACTCCTTAAAAATCCACTATCGACGTCAACATAGGGACTTCATAAGAACCTCACATAATCAAAGTTGGCCAATCTTTAGAATCGTAAGAATTAAAGGACTTCACCACCTTTCTTTCGAACATAATCAAGCCTTCGCATGGTCATATAGTGACATGCCAAGAATTAACTCTAGCATAATTTTTCACAACATTGTCACAATCCTTAATGCTAAACATGTCAAGAAAAAGCTACGTAGGATGAACCCTCGTGCATAGCCTTGGTCATAAAAGAAGAGTTACAACGTCTTCTCTCTACTAATTTCATATTACCCATTGACTATCCATAGTGGGTTTCTAATTTCATACCCATAACCAAAGCCTCTGGAAAGTTACCTATCTACACACGTACTATCAAGATATCGATCTTGCTTATCCTAAAGATGACATCCCTCTTCCTAACATTGACTAGTTTTTCAACCTCATGACAGACATGAAATTATATCCCTCATGGATGGTTTTTTGGGTATAATCAAATTCTTGTTGTAACTAAAGACCAACACAAAAAATATTTCATTACCCCTTTGGGGACTTTTTTTATACAAGATGTCATGCCTTTTGGTTTTAAGAATGCAGGGGGCCACTTATCAATGTGTTATGACATACATATTCCATGACCTCATCCATAAAACCATAGAAGACTATGTTGACAATATCTTGGGTAAATTCAAACACCGAAGGGACCATTTTATCATCCTGCAGACACCATCTTTGCCCACCTTATTCACTACTTTCTTCACCTTAACGCAACCAAATGCATATTCAGTGTTCTCACCATAAAATTTTTAGGGTTTATCGTATCTATCAGGGGAATTGAAGTAGACCCTACCAAAATCAAATCCATCATTGAGATTCCCCCTCCTTCTAACATCAAACAACTTCATAGTCTCCAAGGTAGACTCCAATCAGTTTGTCACTTCATTTCTTATAGTTTCAACAACTACTACCTTTTCATCATCTCCTCTAAAAGGATGTCCATTTTAAGTGGGATGAAAAATGTCAAAAGGATTTTAAAGATCTCAAATGATATCTCCTATTACCACTCGTGCTCACACATCCACATGAGGGGGAGCCATTTTACCCATATATATCTGCCACCAACCATGCCTTGGGTGCTATGCTAGCACATCGAGATGACCAAGGTAGAGAGTAGGACATCTATTGCGTAAGATGCATTATTCATGACTACGAAACTCATTACACCAAAGTATAGAAGTTATGTTGTACCTTATACTTTGCAACTTTTAAGCTTTTTCAATATATCCTTAATCACAAGACTTATGTCGTCACCAGCTTCAATCCTCTCTAAACCATGCATTCTAAACCATATCACAGTGATCGCATCACTTTATGGATCATGCTTATGATTGATTTCAACCTATAATTCATGTCACATAAATCTATCAAGGGAAAGGCATCACTGAAAAACTCGTAGAAGCTCCCTTTCTTGATAATAAACTACCTCATGAATAGTTTCCCGATGAATCTATCAACACTATCGATCAAGAAGACACTCCTATTAAAATGAAACTCTTTTTCAACAGTTATAAGTGTTAGTAGGGGGAGGTACGGGTATTATAATCATACCTCCTTAGGGGACTCATATTCCTCTATCTTTTAAACTAAATTTCAAGTTCACTAAAAACATGACCGAGTATGAAGCTCTCATTATGGGTTTCCAAACCACTTTCATACTTGATGTTCAAATCCTTGACATCTATGGGGACTCCTACTCAACATCAATCAAATCAAAGGAACTTATCAATGTAAGAATGAAATTTTACAAAAATACAAAAACATCGTCAACTTCCTCTTAGAATCCTTTGATCAATACACAATCCAAATAGTTCCTCGTTAATCTAATAAATTCTTGAAACCATGGCTTCTCTTACATTGTTTATCCCTTTATCAACTAAATATTCCAAGTTGTTCATTGTTGTGCATGGATGCAATCAATCATCTCATACCAAAAACTTCCCTTTGTCAATCTTATAAAAACAATCAATCATATCTTTGGTACACTAAATTTTATGAATATCTTTCTTAGTCTAAAATTCCATCCGACCTATCTAAGAATGCTAAAAGATATTTTCTACAATGCACTAACCGCTATGTCATAATATATGGTGTTCTTTATGAGCAAGAGTTTCATAACCTCGTACTTCATTGCCTCAAATCTCATGAATCCAACAAACTTATCCAAGAAGTTCATGACGACATAAGTGGTGGAAACTTCAAAGGTTTGGATGTTCTAAACACATCCTACGAATGGGCTATTATTGGCCTACCCTTAATCAATATTGTTGCAAATATGTCAAGAAATGTGTCAAATGCCAACAACAATCCAACCTTACTTTCACCTCAAGTTTGGATCTATAACCCGCTAAGGATTTATGGCCTTTCTTACAATGGGGACTTGACCTCATTGGCCTCATCAACCCTTGTTCATCGCAGCGACATAATTCTATCATCACAACAATTGAATACTTCACAAAATGGGTGGAATCTATCCCCCTCATCTCTACTAAAGATGATAAAATTGTTGACTTCATCCATCATCACATTATTTGTCGCCTGAATTCCTCAAAAAGTTATCACAGTAACGGAAAATATTTCAAAAAAAGATTCAAAAACTTTACGACACCTATAACATCAAGCTTATCTTTTCATATCCTTACTATCCACAAGAAAATGGTCAAGCGAAGCCTATAATAAAACACTCAAAAAAATCCTCATGAAAATAGTCAATCAAACTGGAAGGGATTGACATCTCCAAATTCCCTTCACCTTGTGGGCTTATCGGACCAGCTTCCGAACTCCTACAAGCACTAAACCCTTCTCATTAGTCCACAACACAAAATTTGTACTTCCTCTTGAAGTCTAAATCTTGTCACTATGTGTGTCCCTCATAGAGCCCATATTTTCCAAAGATTATTGTCAAGCGCATCTATCACAACTAGAACTGTTAGATGAACATCACCTAAAAACCCTTGAACATCATCATGTATATCAAGAATGCATCAAATGTGCCTATAAAAACACCTTAAAGAACGCAAATTTTACAATGGTGATCTTGTTCTCAAATAAAACCAACACCTCACTAATGTGGAAAATAGAAAATGTGGAAAATTCACTCAAAACTGACTTGGACCATACATCATCACTCATAAATATGGATCCAAAGCTTTTCATTTAGCTTCCCTTGATGGTAATCCTGAAAAGGATTCTCTCAATGCATTACACTTGTGGTCATTATACTTGTTAGCCTATCAAAACACGAGACCTTAGTCAGACTATGATCTTGCCTTATTAGCTCACACACCCTATCACTCTCGTAATGATATGGAATCATGTGGTCTTCTGTCAACATACTTTTCAAAGCCTTAAATAAGGGCACCACGAATTTGATCATAACATATTCCTCATGGAAAATTTCCTTCCTTATGGCTAGGGAACCCCGTTATCATTACTCCACCATCCCTATATCTCATCCTAATCAACATGAAAAATATATATGTGTAGCTCGCATGCTTATCTTATCCCCTTCTAATGGTTACCCAAGATACCCTTAACTCAAAAGTCATAAATATCTATGGGATGTATTCAATTAAAATATATACTTGTCCTTGAAAGGATTGATATAAAAAATAAATCATATCAAAATAAATTTGTAGACCACTCCCTCGAAGGATGGATACCATCAAAAGAAATTCAATAAAAATTGTAGACCACTCCCTTAAAGGATGGTTACCCAATCAAATTACATATCCAAAAAAGGCTTCATACATCGATCAGTCCTCTTGTTAAAACAAGGATTCCCGCACTAAATGTGACCTCATGTCAAAATCGAAGAAAATTAGCATCATCCCAGGAAAGCTTCCCACATCAATCAACTTTCACATCAAATGCAATCTTTTCACATCGATTAAATTTTCTATCAAATGCAATATTCCCGCATTGACCAACTTGTTCAAATACAAAGAGATGGGGAAAATCCTAGGGAATTGTCATGAAGAACCCATTTTCCCATGATCACTACATACACACTTTGTCTATGTCAAAAGGATGAATATGATGACCCCATCTCTATCTATGATCTTAATATGACTAACCATTGTAAGTCATACATTAACATCTAGTATAAGTTCGTATGTGTAGTATTATACATTTGAAATCAATTTACCATCACACAATATGTATATCTAGGACAATAAAGAAATAAATTTTCAACAATAAAGTTCTTACCCATTTACAATGTGTGAATCATACAACAAGATCATCACTTGTCACAACAACATTAAAATCATATTATAACATAGAAATTTCCAATTTAAATCATACATTCTAAATATTTCCATAACACATCATATCTGAACAAAGCCAATAGTCAAATCACATCAAACACATCTATATCCATCACATTGCAAAACTCACAAAACATAACTCAAAATAAAAAAATCACACACACACACACACACACACACACACAAAAATGGTTGTAAATCATCACGGGTCTCAAAAACCCGTGTATCAAAAATATATATCATCCAAAAATGGCTTCAAAAGAGCCTCATACATCAAAACCATATCTATACATCTACCGAGTAAACTAAAAGTCCATCACACTCCCATTACTCCCTGTAACACCACATGAACCTCTATTTGGTCCTCTGTTAGGATGTCCCTTCGGACCGCATGGTGGTTTTCTAACATTTGCAACACGACGTGATGTTGTCGCGTGTCTCCACACTAGATACATTGAGTAACGAGGCTCATCCAAAGAGCCTTTGTCGTCGTACTATCTCCTAGTAGTATATCAACTCCTCACACAATGACTTGTAGTTGGCCATATGCATACTAACAGTAGCCCCATCCGACCACTATTCTGAGATCTCACCGCATGTAGCTCAACTCCTAGATAGAAGAACTTGTCACTCAAAAGGCCTTTTTCGCAAGGCCTCTCTTTGCTAACGGTATCTATCTCTATCAACTATAACATGTGTCACTTCGCCTTTATAATGGTGAGCTACTAACCAACCCATCTCTATTAGCTACCAATGTGTCCCTCTTGGCCTCTAAATGATCCTTGTTAGCCTCAACAATTGCCACCTTATCCTCCTCATCTCCGCCCTCAACATAACCACCCTCCGGAGGTGTGACCTCGACACGGGCTCACACCCGTCTCTCAACCCCATCAAAATGCCCCTACTACCATGCAATGAAGGCCTTAGTCACACTATCATCATCATCCCCTGTTAATATTCCCTACGCATCTACCCTCACTCCAAACCCCTCCTCATTTGTCATATCCACTGCTCTTTAACAACCGACAATGCCACATTTATCTTCGTATCATCCCTCGGGTAGGCCACTTTGCTACTCTCCTCTGCGCATCCTTTACAAAACCAAATTGTCATTTGATATGGAAAAATTAGATCAAATCCCACTCACCCTCCCTCAACTCACACACCCACCTATCTTGCTACATAGTTACCAACTCCTTCACCATATTGGGCCATACTAGGAAACTTGTATAAGGCCTCCAAACAATAAATCGTCCTGTTAACTAGCTAGGAGCTTCCTGTAGTGGTCTTCCTTGAACGTGCCTTGAAGCCATAAAATTTGATCTCCACTAGATGAAACCTACTAGATACAATAAAGTCACCCATAAATCCTAAGGCACTCCTCTTGACTGAGCCACTGTAATGTTCTCATATGCCCATCACTCTAGAAAAAATGATACTTCAATTCTGAACCTCTGTCTAATGCTCCGAGACCATATATCCCTATACACCTATGTTAACAATATAAGGGCCCAAGAAAACACCATCATGTGTACCAAAATATCCACTACCACCCCCGCCAATATCCATGAAAATCGTCCTCTCAAGCAAATACTGTATAGCATAACAATCTGTTGTGTGAGTCACCATTCCACATAATTGGGTGAGTCATCTCACCTAGGTGAGATCATAGGTTTACGTGTCATTTAGGGGTCATTATGAGATTCTCTTACACATCAGTGTGTCATATGCATCATTGGGAGTTACTTTTCTATTCTGGGAATGTAACTTCCCCTCTCCACTTGAGTTGTCATGATTGCAACACGGGGTTACTCAACACCCTCTATGTGTACACCATTTTGGATTTATGAGATGGAGAGAGAGTTTTGTGGCTTAACAAGGTTCTTCCCATTTTTCAAATCTTTGCATGCACTTTCTATTGATGTTCGCTCCTCGTAAGATATCTTCATGTTATCGTTCACACATCTATGAATTTCACATCGTCCCTCGTGATCCTTGTGTTTCTTGTTTTGGCCTCCCTCTTTCATGGTATAAGAGCTCACACTTTGTGGATTTTTGTAACTCCTTGGTTTATGTGTTTTCCATCTTTCCAATGTGATACATAGAGCTTGTTCTGATGTTGTCATAATGGTTATTCCATTCGTTGTGTTGTTATTGCATTGATTTCGGCTTCATACCTCTTGTTCAGATTTTTTGGGTGTGTTCGTGTTCATGTGTTTGAGTTTCTAGTGTTTCTAGGTTTTTGACCTTGTATGCATGTTCTGGAGGTATTTTTGCAAGTTGGTCTTCAAATATGGGTTACTGTGCTAGTTTTGGGAGTTTTTTTGGTGTGAGAGTTGTCTTTAAGGGCCATCTCACCTCAACTCACTGAGGCCGAAACCGAGCTCCCCATCAACTCGTCATATAAATTTCCTTACATGGTCCTTTGGCTCGGTCTGCGTTGGTCCCTCTTTAGTTTTTGTATTGGTTATCGGGGCTTCATTGTTGTGGGCTTGCTTTGCATCACTTCATGCCTTAAGCTCTACAATCTAATGAATTTTCTAAATCTACATTCTTCTTTGGCTTGTCATGGCTCCCAATCACCTAATCTACCCTCAAACTCGTCACCTTACTTGACCTCGCTCTTGATAATCTATCGTGCTTGCATGTATCTTCTTTCTCGGTTTAGTTTGGCCTTCATGTGTTCATTGTGTCTGTGACTATGTGTTTTCCCCTGTTGCTCGTCCGTGCTTCAATCCTACTCACTATCTCAATAAATGTGCATTCTGGTTGGCCATTGTGATCACCATTTGAACTACGCATAGCTTAGCTTCCGGTCTCTACTCGACGGCTCGCTTGACACTTTCACCGGTTTGCCCTCCGTGTGGCACTTACTTTGGCGGCTCTTCGCACGACATTCCACTCGGGGTTCTCGCACTCCCTTCGATTCACTCGACGTGTAGCCTAGCTCAACACATTACCATTTCACCTATCCTACTCGAAACCTCGGCTCTTCCCACCTACCTCGGTGATTCCATCTCCACCACGCGGCCATCCTTGCTCGACATTTTCCTCACATTCAATTAGGGACCTATCTCTCCGACATTTCTCCCAAGCTAGCTTGTGAAAAGATCTTCCCGCCACTTGAACGGACCACGCTATAGACTTGCTTCTTTTCCCGTGCACTCATGTTCACCATTCCGTAATCCAATTGTCCAACTCTTCCCTAATGACTCACCTCTCAAGTTGTTTCTACTCTGGATATCCCGACACTTCACTTTCCATTATGCACGTGGAATTCCTTGGCATCGTTTGACTCGCCAATCGGCTTGGCACAAAGTTTCCTCAGCTCGACTCGGTCCCATGACCCACTTGTTGTAGCCACACGCTCCACCGGTGAGTTAACTCACTCACGAGATCTCCCTCTAACTCGATGAGCCATTTGGCTTAGCTATCCCACTAGCTCCTTGCTCGACTCACAAAGTTATTTTAGATCCTCCACCGTTCTCGCCTTCGAAACTCTGTAGGACGCTCCTCTTGTTCTATTTTCAATTTTTTTCAATATTCCTACCTTTGTCTTTATGCGGTGCATGATCCTATAAAGGGGAAATTTTAAAAAAATCATTATTTTTAGGAGGGAGTATCTTTTTCTAGGGTGCTTTTACAAGATTATTGGGCTTCCTGGGCCTTTTTTTAGGCTCATGCATTATAATGCTCTTCTTCGCCTATGGCTAGTGGATGCATCCACCATAACCTTTTGGCAAGAGAGCCTTCTCTTTTGCATCGTGAGATGCCATTTTTGTCACTTTGAGAAATTTATACCTTGTTATTGCCTTGTGCCTCTTGTGCTTGATTGCGTGCGTCCCTCGATTTTGACTTAGGACCTCCTTGTGGCCTCCACCGTCACATAACTTTTCGATTCTTGAGAGGTGAGTGGTAAACTGTCGTCCGATGTCGGATGAACGCACCCTATTCTAGTCATGAAATATTTAATGCCATAGACATGGGGGTTACCAAAAATTTTCTCGGGTGTTGTATTACTTGTAGATGCATTATCGGTTGAGTTTGACGTCTTACATTATTTCATCCTTCTTTTTCTGCACCTTGCACATTTTTCTTTTGCTTATGTATCATGGAGGATGCTCTTTCTAGACCTGAGCATCGCAAGATCACCTTAAATACTTCGCTAGTTCTTATTGGGAGAGAGAACTATTCGTGATTGACTTGCTTCCATTAAACAAAGACTTCGCCTACGAGGGTTTTACACACTTCTTTCTTAGACTAGTTCCTACACTCATTGATTTTTGTCATCTTGAGGAATTTCTTGACACTTGTGACTATGTTTTTGGTCACTTGATGAGGTTCATCTCTAGAACTCTCTAGTTTCAAGTGGTAGAATCAGATCCTCCCCACCGCATTTGGATCATTTTTCAGTCCCTCTTTGGAGACCCTTCACATACTGCTGCCATTGTTGCTGCTGTTGATCCAATTGTCTCCTCTTGTTCTTCGTGTGATGGAAATTTCGCTGACACATACTCATTTGGTTTTTCTTTTAATGACGAGGATTATGCACCCAACTATGATGCCAAGATTACTACAGAGGACTTATCTCCTCCTTCTCTCCCTTATCCAGTGAGTGTTGACACATCCCACATCTCATTAGACTTTGAGCAATATCCCACTCGGCCTCACACTTTGTCATTACACAAACCTTCTTTCCACCTCCAGCGTGTGAGGCCCCTTCAACTCCTCTACCTTCATTGGATGAATTTTACTTGTCTGACATCGCTCTTATGTTTTTTGAGCCCCCTCATTGGGACAAGTGTCTGCATGACCGTGGTCATCTTTTTGTAGAGTCCACTTTGTTGGGGTGTGGATCTTGTTTTTGGTCTTCTTGAATCGGTGTTGAAGTCTTTGGAGCTTGAATGGCTAAGTTTGGAAACTTCAGGAGCATTCTATAGCCATTTACTATGACGTTGCTGTTAACATGTTGTTAATTGGTTGTCAACGTCGGGACTATTTTTCTAGCCACGGGAAGTTGAAAGATCATGACTTTCAAACTTCTAGGGTCAGCTTTAGGGCTTCTTAAGAGGATAGTAATTCTATAAATAAAGGTGTTAGGGTATCTTGAGTGTTCAAGAGGTCTTGAGTCTTAATGATCAAGAGGTGATCAAGAGTGATCAAGGTTATGCAATTGGGTGTCAATTGTGGTTTAGATGTGGTTTAACATCTTTGGAATTCTATTGTGAGTTCATAACTAGAGAGAAGACTGTGAGAGTTGTTTTACTCTTGTTGATAATAAAATATGAGCAAGTTCTTGGTGGATGTAGCCCACATTGGGTGAACCACATTAAATCTTGTCTTGTCTTCTTTTGTGTATTATTTATTTATGTTGTTATATTTTTGTAAGTATAATTCTGCTATATAGTTTCCTACTGTACTGTGGTTTGAGGAATTGTTTCCGCATATTTGTTCTCTAATTCCTAACACACTTGTGATGCACGGAAGGTTCCTCATCCTTCTACAGGGTGCCTTGGAGGAGTTAATCATATCCCTTGTTGGGAGTGTCTCTTCTCGGGACTCTTATCACTTTCACTTTTCCGAAGACCTTCATTGATCCACCCTTGCTTGTGGATCTCTTTTTTGTTATGGGAGTTGTGTTTCCTTCACATCACTTATACATCCTTTCAAATGTTCCCCTTCTTCACTTTAATAGTTATATGCATGTGGTATCACCTTTGGTTCCTTGGCACTCCATTGCTAGACATATGTCACACTTTCATGGATCGACTTAGATTTCTTCGAGCTCTTTACCTTGATTTCCTTTGCGAGTGAGCAGATTTCCAACACTCTATTTCTATCCTTCCTATGGGTAGGCACACAGTTTAGTGTGGGTTCTCTTCTTCAGTCTAGAGGCAGAGGACCATGTCATCAACATTCTTCTGGGAGACTTCCTAGAGTTGTAGAATTTAGATCCATCCATGGCATCTTATGCCTTCCTCTTGTATCCATCTTCTTCTTTCTTCTTCTTCTTTCCGAGAGATTTCCCTTTTGTACATGGGTACCTTATCGACTTGTCTATGGTAATGACCCATCATGACATATTTCTTAGATTAGAGGGTGTGTTTTCTCTTGTGGTGAATGTTTTTCCCATTGGTTTTTCCTTCACTGCTTGGTATTCTTTATTGTGCATGGGTACCTCATCAAGGTTTTGTCTTTGGGACCCATTTCCCTCTTCTAACTTTCCACCTCATCCTAAGTTAGGATGAAGGGGGGGGGGTGTTGGTGTGAGTCACCATTCCTCATCATCAAGTGAGTCATCTCACGTAGGTGAGATCATATGTTTGCATTTCATTTAGGGGTCATTATGAGATTCTCTTACACGTTAGTGCGTCATATAACTAGGGTGTGAAAGGAATTTTTATGAGACAAGTAAAAGTATTTATATATATGTTTTGTAGTAGGTGCAATGATATCCGAGGAGCTCGGATCAAGAATATGTGTTATCTAATGGGATTATGATGTAAGATAGAACATAAGGATACCTTAAATTGGTCACAAGTGTATAAATAGGATGAATATTAGAATATGTGTCAAATGCCATATTGCTAAATGGATGTACTAGATTCTAAGTAGTACGCATAAAAATAACAATAACTCACAATAATATGAACAAAATAGAGTAGATCCAAACATTATGATTGAAATCAAAGATGAATACTTGAAATATATGACTAAGCCACTTCGAGGGATAACCTCCACAACTTTATAATAAGAAAAAATATACAATACGATAATCAAATCCTTACCACTATATCTTATTTATACCATACTTATACTATGGTTGTTCTTAGAATGACCTTACTATCAATATAAAATATAGATAATTATCACATCTCTCGTAAAATATTATGTTAGCCACAAGTAAGTCACACATATCCCGATCTATGTTATTAGTTAAAAGAGTAACAATTTACAGGGTAAATAAAATTAAAAAACAAAATATCGGAAATTAATAATTCAATTAAAAACATTCTAATTATTTTGAAAGTGCGGCAGACTAATTAATGTGGATGATGGTAAAGTGATTTGTCATCCATTAATGTATAAATTTCAGGAAATACTAAAAACAAATGAGGCTAGTTTTGAATCTCATTTTTTAAGAAATGAATGCCCTTCAATATTTAACATCAAATTGAAAAAGTATGTTCACCCAATAATTATTACATTGAAGTTGTTTCCCTTACGGGCTTTATGTTTGATAACGAATTGCGAACCAATATGTTTATGCCATGTGTATTGTTCTTTGCTTCATTTATCCAATAATGTCATGTCATGTGTGTTCAGGGAAAATTTTAGTGGCGAATTTTCGTAAACTCGCGAATATTAGGGATTTTGGAAATTGGAAATGGCTAATTTTCAAGGCTCCCGCCAATTCACCTAAAATTTCCACCAATAAGTCATTTATATGGGTGAATTCACCTACTATTTATATGTTAAATTAACTTATGCATGTATTTCGCCAATGTTTCTTATCATTGTACCTCATCCAAGAAAATTGTACCCTGCCAAATCGCCTTTACCATGAAACATTTTTCGAAATTCGCCATCGATTTGAAAGTCGATTTTGGAGATTCGGTTTACAAAGGATTTTCCTATCGAGGATCCGCTCATTCTAAACTAGATTTTTAGAGGGGGTCTTAAAATGAACCACCTGTGTGTTATTATTTCAAAAATAGATCCAATAATATAATGACGTGTCTCTTTCTATATTTAAATAATATGATTTTTTTATACGAGGTATTAATTTTTATGTTCATTTGACCATTATTTGGAATTTTTTCACCTTACTTAAAGAATTTGATTTTAAAATAATAATATCTTGGGCATATGATGGAGTTGAACCCAATTTTTAATTTGTGAAAATATTTTTTCAAGCCCGATACACTTTACCGCAACTAGAATGAGGCTAAATGTTACAAGTCATTGGAGAATTTGTAGAGAAGGTAATACATTTTTAATCAATGTGGTATGTGAATAGTCTAAGATAGGTTTCTTGAGGTTGATATATCTCCAATGTTTTTCCAAATATATGCATTTAAATATTTTGTGTTTTCGGGTTTTAGGTTAATGGTGGGTTAATGGCTTAAAGGTTTTGGATTTTGGGATTTTTTTATAGTTTTTGGGGTGCTTTATATCAATTGATTTTTTGTTTCTTTTCTAGGATTTAAGGGCCCGAGGTTTTCAAGTATTTGGGTTTTGTATTTTTAGGTTTTGGGACTTTCAAGTTTCGAGTTTTTGGATTTTCTATTTTTTTCACTGCTTAGTGCTATTTAGAGTTACAACTTTTGATTTTAAGGTTTTAGGTTTTGAGGTTGTTTTATATCAATGTAGTTTCATGTTTTGGAGTTTCAATGTTGGGTTTTGGGGTTTTTAGGTTATGAGATTTGCTTGCATGAAACTTGGAGAGTCTATATTGTGGCTATAAGAAATACTACATGTGGAGATCTTATGTTTTTATTTGTTGCCAATGGTGTACGGTGTAGGAGCATCTAGGATCATTTCAAATATTACATCACTCAAAACATGTTAGTTGAGGTATATAAGCTAAGTCTAACAATGTGTAAGTTTGATTGCACGAGTCTTTGTTCTATTTTGTGAGGTATTTTTCACTCCTATATCTTATAAAGTTTTGCATAACCCGCAAGAGTCTTTATAATGTCGTGCATCTTTTATAAGCACGCAATTGTTTTCTTATTTTACCACGCATCTATTTATAATGCGCCTATGCTTGTAATTATTTTGTGTAGCCTATGACAGGACACATGTTTAGAATAGTCCATAGTTGTTTTATTGTTATAGATGTTCAATGAACTTTGTAAGGTTTCAATATTTTATAGAGTTCAAAACATCTTTTAGGAGATAACGGAAACATGTATTTTAGTAGTGTAATGCAAACATATGTTTCTAAAAAACAATATGTGTGCAAGGAATCAATATTTTTGCATGGCATCCTAGAAGCATTTTCATAATCTCATGTTACTATAAACACAAAATTATTCACTTATTACTATTACTTTACACCTATAGTATGTCATTAAATGCATGATTCGTAAGTGATAAGATTAGACACTAACGACACCTCTCCCAATCCTATTGATTTTGATTGATTTTGATTGTGACATTGTCTTATACTTTCTAGATTTATGCTTTGTGGTCATGTCACAAGTATCTTTGTCTATGCTTGTGATCTATTTTATAATTCTTGTCCTAGGGATAATAATGCCCAGATGGGACACTAATGCCTAGGTGTTAGTGTCCCTTCATGGTGCTTTTGTCCACTCTTTCTTATATATCAAATTATCACTTTGCACCCGATTTTTGATCTTTTCTAATTCTTATTTCATGTTTGGGTTCATCCTGTCAGGGATGAGGGTGAAAAGGTATATTTACCAACTAAATTAAATGTTAGGTTAACATACATTAATAAGTGGAAATATAAATGTGCACACCATAATAAAAGTAAATAACAACATAAAACAAATTACACAGTGACACCGTATGTAACGTGGAAAACCCGTAAATGGGTAAAAAACCACGGAAGAATAATCCACTATAGAGAAACATTTTACAACCCAGTCCAGTAACTCCTCCCTCACTTCTACTCCATGTATTTACCCGTAATCCAAATGATTCATGTGATTTTGAATATGACCTAAATCCATATTTAAATAACCCAAAGGGTTATGTCCATATTAAGTGATGGGGCACACCCGATTTAATATATAGTTAGTTAATTAATAACTAACAAACCTAATATAAAGTTTATATTTAAATAATAAGAATATAAACTATTATATATTATTTAACTATAAACTAAATATTATGATGCACTTAATATTATAGTTCTAACACTCCCCCTTAATATTAAGTGGGGATCCATATGCCAACATTACCTGTTTGTACAACATGATTTACAAATCCATAAACCCTAAAGGTTTAGGCTAACACATGTACTTTTGAAGGAATTATAACACCTTCATCATGCTCAACTTACCTTTTGGTACAAAAGGATTTGGAATCCATAAATTAGACATATGATTTAGGCTAAACATGATTTGTGAGACTACATCTCACCGTTTCTCGTGGAAATATTCTTATACCACATCTCTAGGAGCCTTTTATAACACAAGGACCTCCTTTACAAACAGATGCACACTGGATTGTATTTTTCCGTAAACTCTATCAGTTTACTTTAGATCATACAAGATCTTTTACAATGCTTTTAAACCAGAGTAGAAGTATAGAGGAGAAGGAGTCAATCAATCGGTTGACCATTAGGAGGTGACATTGCATGCACACTCCCCCTTAATGGAAACTTTGAAAGGCCAAGCATTGCACACACTTGTAGTATTTTACAACACATAATGGCTCGTAAACATATCTACAATATAATCTTCGAGTCTTGCAGAACTAGAGATCTCTATCACCGCAGGAAAAGAACCTTCTCTCGGATAACATGCTTCATTCTTTGATGTTGT
Organism: Taxus wallichiana var. yunnanensis; assembly: GCA_018340775.1. Taxonomy (NCBI): domain Eukaryota; kingdom Viridiplantae; phylum Streptophyta; class Pinopsida; order Cupressales; family Taxaceae; genus Taxus; species Taxus wallichiana. The sequence continues at coordinate 330,451,206 of CM031235.1, read as the reverse complement.
ACTAGATTCTTCAGCAAGAGTAATACAACTTTGACCACCACATAGAAGAGGAATACTTCTTTTAGCTTCCATGTGTATCTCTTCCAATAGCTACTTCAACCACATGGCTTCTTTGTTGCTTCCATTGTACTTCTCTACCTTAGTAGAAGAAATGGAGATTATTGGTTGTTTTTGTTGTTTCAAGTAATGGTTCATGCACCAAAAACTTGAACACATATCCAATATATTTTATATCTAACACAACATCAACATGGTTAGAGTCACAATATCCATATAGACATCATAATAAGCATATAAATATAAATCATTATTGATTTCACTTTTAACCATCTGTAAAAGTTAAACACTAGTTGTATAACAACTAACATAACAATATGCTTAACAACTAACCATGTCAAAAAAATGTTGAAAAATTCAACATACTATTCATGTAGAATATATATTAAATGCAATCAGTATTGGACGTCTCCAATACAAACACAAAGGCGTCCCCAAGTGTCTTTTGATATGTAAATAATAATATTTTAGTTTCACATACTAAGAAATGTTTTTTTTTAAATAAATAAACATATATATCTTGTATTATCTTATTTTAAGCCTTTACAAATAAGATAAGACTTGTTAGATAACATATCTAAATAGATAATCAAATCATTCAAGAATAATCACAATATTCACTGAAAACATAATCCACTAACTGTGGATACTTCTCATAGAGTTTGCTTCAAAAGATGACATGTAAGCACCTTTCAATACATTCCATAAGCTTATATGTCATAAATGATCAATTTTTCATGCAAAAATATGAACACAGTTCTATTTTTGAATAAACTATCAGAAAATGAAGCAAAATTTTAAAATACATATAATCCATTTTGTGTATGTTTTCAGTTGTAGCTATTTCTAGTTTATTTTTACTAACTCATCTGAGTTAATTATGGAAAAAGAAAAAAACAATTCTTTTTCCAACAGTTTAGAAAATATACTTTTTATTTAGAAATAATTTATAAAGCTATTATATTAGCACTATGATTATTCTCATTATCATCATCATTATCTTGATTTTGATATGATTTATTCCATTTTTGATTTTTGAAATTTGACTTGTTTTTAAATTTACAAACCTCTTTCTTATGTCCAAATTTCCCACAGTTATGACATTTACCATCAAAACTAACTTTTAAGTTTCCTAGTTTCTTGTTTTTATTAGGAGTTTTAAAAGTTGATTTTTGATTCTTGTTAATCCTAGAAGGTTTACCTTTCGCTTTTTGAGCAAGAAGTGCATGTGTGACATTTTCTTTTGAATCAAAATTAGTCATAACTTGCTCTTCCTCGAACCAGGAGATTACTAAGGGTTTGAAAATTTGGAATGTCTTGTTCGGATTGATATTTTGAATTCAAAATTGAAATGAAATTTCTAAATTTTTCATGAATATTTAATTGGATAATAAAATAGAGCAATTTATCATGAATCAAATTACTACCACATCCATCTAATTGTGACTTAATATTTTTTATTTTTGCTAAAATTTTAATCACTTTTTCATCTCCTTTCATAGGAGTTTTTTTTTATTGATGGCAAATAGTTTTGAAGGGACTATACCTTGTTTACAAAGAAGGCCAAAAAGCCAGATATAGCAATCAAAGTATCAGCAAAAAAAGGATCAGCATCCAGAATAGGCGTTTGAAATCAACCATAACCAAAAAGTTACATCGGAGCAAAACAGAAAAGCGCTGCAACCATGCGCCAGTGTAAAAAAACAACAAAAAAACAGCAAAAACGACGGAAAAGATCGGCACCTGCAGTGAAAAACAACCTTACTTCTTAGTTGCTCTGGTGATTTTAGATTTTATGGTTTGTAGAGAAGTGAAGAGGGCCACCGTAGTCATATGGGTGGGGTCCTTAGTATCAAGCTTAGCCAAGGTTTGGCTGCTCTCCTTGGCCGTTCCCCACAAAGTCTCTGGAATCCCACTCAGCACAGTGATGCTGCGAACATGTTGTTCAAAATCACTCTAGAACAAGACCTTTATAGGAGTTGTCATAAGCTCTAAAACTAATTTAATATTTTTTGATAAACACGTACCTTTGTGCATCAACTCCAATTGTGTCCAAGCTTCACTAAGACTCTCAAGATTTTCGATATGAAGCAGAAAGTCATCTTGTACATTTCACAAGATAATGGACATCACCTCTTATACTTTTTGTTGATATGTGGCGATGTTATTAGCAGTTGCATGTCTTCCGGTAGGAGCTCTTTCTGTTTCATTTACAACTCCCCACAGTTTGCAAGCCATGAATTTTGCTTTCAATCGAATCTTCCAAATGTTGTAGTTGTTTCCATTCAACATCTGAGATTTATCAATTGAAAATTGATTAGACCCCATTTGTGCATAAAATATAGATAAAAAACAATTAATAAACAAAGATTAAAATAAGAGTTTTTATAGAAAATTCCACTTTATCGTATTTTAATCCTCGTAATCGATCATAATCAATTTTACGCCACAAAAGGAGGTCCTGTTAAGTAAAAAGTCTATACATGAAAAAGTTATAATGATATCAAAAAATTAAATTGAAATGTGAGTGAATTTTTTTAGTTTTCAACAACAAAAAAGATGACAACGATCTAGTCATCGTGTCATACAAAATATATCATTTTAAACAAAAAAATGATTATATTGTGTTTACATTTTTCTCAAAAGAAATCATTTTCACAATTAATTTTTTTGAAAAAAACAAAACAATATTTTATATATTTTTCGAAAAATAATAATGGTCTAAGAATTTATTGAATTTTACAAAGTACTTGATAAAAAAACCTTAATCTAAACAAGAGTATGGAAGTTTGACCACAAAACCTATGGTTTTTAAAAAACATTTATTACCAATTACTTTATTAACCTTTACACTTATATATTTAAAAAATATTATTTTAAGTTTAAGCAAGAATTTAAAAAAATTACAACAATAAAAAACATATTATTATGTCCATATAATTTCTAATGACCAATCCACGTGGACGAGACAAAACAAAAGTGAAATATATGAAGTGTATAATTTTCCACCTTACCAAATATAGGGAGAGGACCCTATAACCGAGCGGGTACCAAAAATGTACATCTCTTTTCACCATAGGTTGTTGACAAAAGTACCAATAGTTGTTCACTTTTTGGTTAATGACACTTTTTAAGAGTTAATGAGAATGTGACACATAGGGCGCTCGGTCATTGGTCCCTCTTTCAAATGTTTTATATTAATTTTCTTCATATTAAATCAATTCAAAAACTACTTTTCCCTCCAAATAAACACGCGAAACGAAAATGTTAATATGGCACGATCATATGCTACACGATGATATAATTTTTTACGCTACCGACATACCTACATATATCTACGTGCCCCTAAAGTTAGGTGCACGGTTATAGGGTCCTCTCCCTAGTCCTTAGGCACCGGTCAAACCACCAACCAAGCGTAAGTTTGTTAGTTCCACCGTACATTTTTATAACACGCCTCACATAATATTTAAGGAAGCCACATTAAATAAGCTTAATATGGTGGTTAGGGTTTAAGCAACCTTTAATAACATTTAATATGGTGGTTAGGGTTTAAGTAACCTTTTTTTTAAATGCATAACCAAGTTGCTAATTTAAATTTCTAGCCAAATTCGCTAACATTGAATGCATATGCCAAGGCCAAGTCAATGCCAAGTGTGGAAATAGGTAAGAGGTTAGGAAATAGATGGAATATTTTTTAAAAAGTATTTGTTCATGCTAACAAATGCTAATCGTAACATAAGTATATGCTAAGGGTTTTAGGGATAAATTTTAAAAAATTGTTTATGAAAAACTTAACCATATATGAGGGCGGTTAAAAGTGGGTGGTTTTAATTTATTAAACCAAGTGCTTTAAACATAGGACACACCAAATTCCATGCACTCAACTAATGTCCCAAGCATATGGGTTTAGGTTTTAAAATATATATTATGATTTAAGTATGGAGCACTTAAGATCGCGATTAGATAAAAGTTAGATGTCCTCTTATTTTTTAAAAACATATATATATATATATATATAAAAGTGGGGAAAGTATTTTAAATTTCAAGTGCCCCATAACCATATATCTAAGTTGCACGACATAAGATATACCTTAAATGCCCCCTAACCACAATTGAATTAGTATTTGGGATCATGATTTTCGGTTATAGGATTTCAAGCTTAGAGGTCTTTTTATATCAATGTAATATTTCATGTATTTGAGTTTAAGTATGAGGTTTTGAGATTTGGGTTTGAAGTATTTTCATTTTTCAAAATTTTGGCTTTCTAGTTTAAATTTTTTGGGGTTTTCTAGTTTTTCGTGTTTTTAGATTCAAATATTTTGATTATGTATTTCAAGTTTCATGTTTAGGGATTTATGTTTCATATTTCAATTTCGAGGTTTAGGTTTTAGGTTTCACGTTGGGCAAGTTGTATATCAATGTAATTTTTATGTTTTTGAAGTTTCCTCATTGGGGTTTCAAAGTTTTTAGGGTTTTTAGGTGGATATTTAGGGATTCAAATTTTGAGTTTCAATTTTGGGGGAACTTTATATTAATCGAATTTTTATGTTTTCATAGTTTTGGGATTCAATATTTATGGGTTTGGGGTTTTGGTGTTGGAACATAAGATTCAAGCTTTAAGGATTTTCGTGTTTCGGGGCTTTGAAATATTCGGTTTAAGTTTTTTTGGATTTTTCATGTTTTTAAGGTTTTCATGTTTCGAGCTTTTAACTATAAGTTACATAGGTGTTTTAAATTAGTGTATTTTTGTGTGGAGTTTTAGATTTCTTAGATTATGAGTTTTAGGTTTCAAAATTTTCGTGTTTGGATTTTACAGGGTTTGAGTTTAAGATTTTTTTACATTTTAGTGTTTGGGTTTCTTATTCGGGGTTTGTGTTTTGAATTTAAGGTGTTAGGATTCTCGAGATTTACGATTTTTAGGTTGAACATTTTTGTGCTTTGAGTTTTAAACATGTTAGTCATATTTAATATCAATATACTTTTACGTATTTTGAGTATTTTGGGTTCAAGTGTCAAGATAAATAGGTTATAGGTTTTGAGTTTTAAGGTTTACAAGGTTTAAAGGTTCAAGGCTTTTGAGTTTTAGGGTTATTAGGTTTTTTTGTTTTAAAGTTTAGGACCTTCAAGTTTTATATTTTGAGCATTTTGGGTTTTAGGGACATTTTATATCAATATAACTTATGTGTTTGTAGGATTTTCTCGGTTTGGATTTTTGGGTTCATATTTTATTGTTTTTCGGTTTTGGGTTTTTTGAGTTACAGTTTTGAGTTTCAAAGTTATCGGGGTTTTAAGGTTTAGATCTCTCAGGGATTTTGGTTTCAAATTTTTTGGGTTTCGATTTTTGGTTTCCAATTTTAGGTTTCGGTTTTGTGTTTTGAGTCACTAGATTTTTAGGTTTGGGTATTTTGGTTTCAGGATTCAATATTTTGAGTTTGATTTTAGTTTTTGGGTTTTGATTGAGATATGTTTTATATCAATTGTTTTTAGAGTTTTCAATTTTTGAAAGTGTGATATTGGAACCACTCGATACATATTTCACTTTGTTATATGGATCCATAAAGGCTTTCCAAGTTTCCAATAAGATAGTCATGTTTTATATCAAACTACTTATTGTTTTCTTTGGGTTTTAGAATTTGAGGTTTTCAAATTTTGTGTTTTAGGATTTTTGAGGTTATAATTTCAATTTTCGAATGAGATATGTGCATTTCATAACTATGCATTTTTCATGTTAACAAGGTTTAGGATTTGAGGTTTGGAGTTTTCATGATATTCGAGTTTTAGGTTTTAATGTTCATATTTAGATTTGTAGTTTCAAATTTCAATTTCGAGACTTTTAAATTTTTTTACTCTCAAATTTTAATATTTCTTATCACATATTACAATTACATTACAACTAGATACTTTTGAAATTCATTAACTTAATAAAAAAACTCTCATCTTAAATATATCCTTGCATCTTAACAAGAGCCACAATGTGACAAGTACTTGCCTCATTGAATTGTTATGCATTTGTTGTAGAGTAAATAAGACAACAAGGCATGATTTATTTATATAATTTTTAATTGCTTGTTGTGAATAATATGAAATAGTCATAAGAAACTTTGTAACCAATTATGGTTTGTGTTAGGTTTGCCCATCTACAACAATATTTATTATATGGTCGTGGAATATATGTATAGTAGAAAAGGCGATTACTACTAGAAATGAACCAGGTAATAAAAAAGCATTGACATTTTTAGAGGCAATGAACAATAACTAGTGTCCATAATCGTATAAGTATGATGTTTGAATAATTGCAATAATACAACATTGAAAGTAATTGTGTAAGAAACGACTTTGAGGGATGATTAATTTGGAGGATAACCTTTGTTGTTACTCGATTATCAAACATGTACAATAATGTTGCTATGATAATTTCAGTAATTTGTATCTGTTTAAAAAATGATTGAAAAATTAAACATAAGAAAGAAGAATAAAATTTTGAATGTTGATTGGTTAGAAAATAGAAGTATTTAATTTGAATGGTATAGTATTTTATGGATTTTAAGATGATTATTCATAAAAATCATTATAAGATGACTTAAACATATATGAATGAAAACACCAAAAATTAATAATCTAATAATAAAATTTTAATGATCAAATTTGTACATAAAAATGATTTTTGATATAATATGAGGTTTAATATAACTTAAAATAGATATTAAGTTTTCAAAATTTTAACAAAAAATTGGGAAATTTTACAACATTGTAATTGCTTTTTTTTTTGAAAGATATGATTACAAAATATAAAAAATTATCAATTGAAAGTTGTCTTTTCATATATGTAATGATATTTTTAATAATAAATGCAAGGTCTTTTCTAGATGTAATGTCATTAAATATAGTGTTAATTATCATGGCTTTTATAGTTGTTTGAGAAAAATAAAAACTACCAATCAGACGTGAAATGTACGATGGGAATGCCGAAGGGATCTTTTGAAGGATTCATATTAGAAGGAGAGAAACAAAGGGGAGAGGAAGGGGGTGAAGATGAAGGGGTTAGAGGGTGCAACAAAAAAGAAAGCGAACAACACTTTAAATATAGCGTAATGAAATTGGGTGGCTACTACATCAAAAGTCCATGCTACCTAATATTTTTTCAAAATTAGTATATAATCAATGGTTCCTAGATGTCTCAGTGCATCAATGCACACTCTCAATTCCTACTCAAATAATAATGTGTTAATAAGAAAATGTATTTATAGCAAAATAATAATAATACCTCCATTGTGCAACTTGATGTTCGAAGGTCGCGCTCCTATTCCACCACTCAAATGGTTACTAATGAAATAATATGCATTGAAAGTTGTATGTGGATGTTGCTCACATTATTCAAACACCTCGACCAAACTTAAAAAGAATGGAAAATCCAAAACGTCTGTAGTTTGAAACCCAACCGCACCATACAAAAGCAGTTTAAAATGTTTCAACAATCACATTCCTCAAATGACCAATGAATATTTGCTTGTTGGTTGTACCTTATGAATTACTTGTGCTTGATTGTGGTGGCTCCTCTCTTGGTGAAACTACACATTTATCTCAACTCGCAAGTATATTTTATTTGAAGTGAACACCAACATCAAGAAATAATATTTTAATTGCACGAGAAGAAATTTGTCATGCATGGTGTAAATTGTCTGATCTTGCATGTAGGTCTACAATTTTAATGTTGCAGGATCAGTAATCACTTTTGTTGCAGTGGTGTGGAAATTACTGCTTCTTGTATGTTGCCAAGTGCTTCATGTATGTTGCTTGCGTTGATGCAATCAATGTGCAAGGCTAAAATTGGGTGGCTAATGTGTCAAAGGTCTACGCAACCCTTTTTTCAAAATTAATATTGAATCAATGGTTCCCGAACGTCGTAAGGTCAACGCACACTCTCTGTAATCCCAAAATGTCGATTGTTTGACGAATGTCGATACATGGAGCCCTCGATCCAATCGAAACGCCTTTCGGCGTAAAACTACGAACATGGCCATAAATTCATAATAAACTCCCATTAGAGATGAGATTTGACGACTGACCCCACCCGTCAAACAAAAAAATATATGACATTAAAAAGTTCTAAACAACTCATCTATCTTTGACAAATATTTTTTCTTTTTTTATTAATCTAAAAATATGTTGTTTTTGTACTTATATTTACGAGTGCAAGATAAGTTTCGGGGATTATATGCTTGAATAGTATCGAAAAATATGTTATTTAAATATTTATGTGATGTTGCACTTATATTTATATTGAATGTGTTCATATTGATAATGACGGTTTTGCTAAAAATTTCACATCACATAGGGATGGGGTGATTATTTTGCAAAGCGTAAAATGCGGTTAAAACAGAAAAAATGTTTGATATGGGCATCTAATCTTAGCTCTGACTAAACTATATTAAAATTCAATTGTAATGGTTTTTAAAATTTATCAATCTTTTAAAATTAGATAATGCATAGTTAGTGAAAAACAATTAACCGTCCCATTCAATGAACATCTATTCATTCTATTCCTTCGTTGTAAATAATTATTTTCAGTTACCTCTCTTTTTGTGGTCCTACAAGTCCTCTACTTCCATTTTCTCATGAACATCTTGACATATCTAATGTGCAAGGTTTACACTTTTAAAAAATTCCAGGCTTGCAACTACATTGACTATAGAGGCCTCCATTCATTTCAAATCATTTTAATCACCACTATTTGTATAATTTCAATCAGACGCTTACAAATGCATGCCAAGTAAATTTGGCGGTTTCTTTGTTTTTAACATATAGTCTTTCATTTGATATTCAATTTCTTGTACTTTATTTTGAAATTTAGTTTGGGGATTAATTCACACTTTAACGTTCTTCACATTTTTGTTCGTCATGCGCTTTAACACTTTTGACATCATATAAAAAAGAAATAGTTGATATGTTTCGCATTTAAAAAAAAGGAGGAGTGGAAACATCACATTACGAGGGATTGTGCTAAATGGAGATCTCGCTAATCGCCATCCTAGAATCAACGCCATTATGGGTTAAATTAGACTTGCACACGGAGATAAATTTGTAATCCTAATATATTCTCATTTTATTATATACAAATTGATTGATCTAGCTCTGTATCTGTATCTGGAGTGGGTTCAATGGTCTGTGAGAGGAAAGTATTGCTTGTCCTGTTTTCTTTGTTTTGCGAAGAAGAAGAAGAAGAAGAAGAAGAAGAAGAAGAAGAAGAAGAAGAAGAAGATTGAGGATTTGGAGGCGCTTCATTCGGCGTAATGTCTAGTTGTATTGATTTTGTTTCTTCGCTTCGAGCACCTACGCCACGTGTCTTTGTAGCCTTTGCGTAACCTTTGCAACGCCATTCTCGAGGTCCATGACAATAGTCCACCATCAAACATGTCTCCAATACTTGCTGCACTATCCCGATGAGCTGTTATAGTTGTATTGAGGTCAGTATGTAGACCAGTGTCCGTTGTTAGATTTTCAACGCATGTAAGTTAACAAACTCCTTCACAATTTCCCGAATTTTGTTAGTTTTGCAAGCCTCGACCCATAGTAGACGCCTTCGGCATAATAAAGTTTATGGAATAAGATCTCAAAATAATCATATCATTATAAAGTCACTAATAAATACAAAGACAAAAATGTGATTACAAATATAAATTAATATTGTATTTGAAAATTGTTTTTCCATATATCCAATCAAATCTTGATAATAAATGCATGCTTTTGTTTAAGTACAATGTAATTATATATAGTGTCAAATGTCATGTTAATATTTGTTTGAAAAAAAAAAAATAATGTAGTGGTATAACGCCTAAAAATGGCCATACCAATATAAAGCAACCAATACATACAAAGATAAATGATTTATTATATAATTATAATATTACAAATTGATATATTCAATATCCTAACATTAAAAATCTTAACTCTAGTAAACAAATTTTGAAATATGATTGGCCTAAAATTATTGAATTAATAAACTGGTCTGTAAAAACTCAAATATGAAGTATATATACTCACGTCTTACAAACTAGTATCCAGTAGTAACAAACTCTCATTTGGAGAAAAGAAACAAAACACAAATGGGGAAAGAGTAGGAACAACCATTAGCCCGCCTAAAGTTTCGGTCTGCCTGGATGCCAGGGAAAAGAAACCTAACTCTAGGTTGTTTCTCTAAATTAAATTATACCCCAGACACTTTCATGCCATCCACACTGCCGAGGGTTCGAACTCCAAACCTCCGCTTCTGCAATTTAAATTAGGTACTGTTATAGGCGTATCTTTTTCCTTTTATTTCGTAATGTTCTATGGTTTTTCCCCCTCTGATTTTGTTTTTGATTCTTTATTTATTTTTACTCAGTTTAAGCCGTCTGCAAAATTAAACTATTTTCATATCCTTCAAACCCTAAAATCTTCCGTTACACGAATAATGCAGAGATTTTGTTTTCTGGTCATATAAAAATGCATGTTTTCTTATTACTAATATTCGTCATTTGCAAATATGATTTATTTTTCCAAACTATTATGATTTCCCTATACAATTGATATCCTCTGTGGTGTCATTAAAATGATATTCTTGTACTGTTACCGATATTCCCGAATGTGGCAAACACCCATCAGCGGGGTGTTTCTCATCAATGTTTAAATTTTGAGGAGAATTTTGAAAATGAGATACCGATTATCAGTAATTGAAAAAAAAAATTATATATAAGTTATGTCAATTATTTATATAAAGTAGCTCAAAGCATTGTTAGTGATCGTGGCTCTAATCCAGTCACAGCAATAAGCCGACCCATATCGGAGAATATGTTATTGAGGCTGCAGTGTATTGAGATATGAGTAAGTGAGGTTGCCATCTAGGGAAAATGGGTTACATTCATAAGTGTGTGACACAGCTACATGTTCAATCCCACACCGCACCATGGCTGGCCTCAGTATAACATTCATGGACAACACATGTCTACAGTCTTACTTTCATGGAAAACACATTTCCACATGCCATATCTGCATGGTGATGCATTGGTGTATCACACAGGTTCCACCATTCACTGTACTATGGCAGTCCACAGTCTCGCCCCCAAGCCACAATAAAACGGTCCACAATGCTAGTGTCGTACTCTACGATGAGCAAAATAAAGAAAAAAATATAAAAACATACTTAAAGATACCAGTTTTGTAAAACTTTACCAACAGTAATGATAAGTACTTGTTTTCCTTGCACATAATCCATATTAATGTTACGTATATTTTTGAAATTGTAAGATTTGCTAAGTATCAATTTCTAGTAAAAATTTTCCATACCCTATTTTTGTTTCTGCCCACGAGGCATTGTAATAGATGTTCCCCCTTATAGAATTTGCTATAAAAAAGTTTTAAAAGTCCTGGGGATCTGCATTGCAATTATGCAAGCCCTGTTTCCTGAAGCAGAGGAGCTCACTACTAGCTGAAACACAATGTATAATGGTGTATTTTAATTATAAATCAGTAGAATCCAATCCATTTCTAGATTATGTAGGAAGATTCAAAACTTCTTGAAGGCGTGAGGTCTAAGATATTATGCCAGTGTTCAGTTCCTTTCCACACACTTGATGTAGGGTTTTATTTTTCTTTTTGTTTATGTCAAGTAAACTTATTTTGAATGCCAAAAATGGTACTTATTCTACAAATGATTACATCCAAATTCTGTTCAATGTCAAGTACAAGGAGCATGCTTGCAAAGATTTGAACCTTGGTCATCATGGTGACAAGTGGTCTAACAGATTGGTAAATCCTTCATTGTGGCAAACACTCAAATTTATTTCTATACTGCTCATCAAGGCAAGAAGTGGTCCAACCTATTACTGATCACACATATGGTGACAAGCGCTCTTATTGCTGATCACTCATCATGGCAACTAGCGCTCCAACTTATTACTAGACCACTCATCACGGTGACAACTTCTCCAGCTCATTGCCAGGCCAGTCATCACAGTGACAAGTGTTCCAACTATTTGATGGACGTGTGTTTGATTATTTGTCATACTTATATCTGATTGCCAAATGCCAAGGTCTTCACATTGAAGCAAGGACCTTGCATACTAGGTAGCCATTTGGTTGTTGAATCGTAGAGCCTTCATATCGAGACAAGGACTGTACATTGAAGGTACCCTGTTTTATTGCTGATTTATCTCCTAGATAAATCAAGAATGTATTTTCTGTTTAAAACATATAAAATCAAAATTTGAATGTAAGCCAATGAATGGTACCTGCTTCAAATAATAAAGAACATTGGGTTTACAAAGAACATAAAATGACTCCTAAACCTGGAAATTATTCTCTTGTAGCAGAGTTGCATGGATACGAATATTGATATGTGGAAGGATATGATACCGGTTATGGATACGGCTAATTTCTAAGACCCCTAATATGGTTCTGGTTGGATATCACACACACACATGTGTGTGTGTGTATCTGTCTTAGAAATCATGATTTATCATCAATAAATCACGATTAATTGTGACACACAAGCAAAACGATAAATCTTTTGAAAAATCACGATTTCTTTTTTAGCAATTAATTGGCGATTTCCGCGATAAAACTCATGAAAAATTGCCAAAAACCACCTTGAAAATCGTGGAAAATTGCCATGCAGGGTATAAAAATCCAAACCAAAAAGAAAAGGTCATTTCAAAGCATTTTTCAGCAATTTTTCCTCCGCGATTTGACCTGCGATTTTTGCCCCCAAGTTTTGCTAGGGTTTCGACTCTTCAAGCCTACTAGGGTTTTGAAAATCGTGTTTTGCATTTAATTTAAGTTTATTTTATGAATTTAAAAGTTTTTAAAGTAGTGATAAAGTTGACGATTAATGCCAATAAATTGCCGATTCCCAATTTCCGAGTCAAATTTTGGCCTGCCGAGTAATTGCCGATAACGATTTTTTGAACTATTGTCTATATATATAAAATATTATAATAATCCAAATCATATATTAAAAGAAATATTATAATTATCAATTTTAAATTATGAACAATTTATATATTAGATTAAAATTACAAGCAAAGTACAGAACACCTGCCTATCCCTGCCGACGGAAAGGTAGAAAGTTGGGTTTAAGTTTTTTCTACATGCTGTGAATGCCAAGGGAAAATAGATGAAATGAAAGAAAAAAACATAGTAGGCCAAATGAAACAAATCAAGTAAAATAATAGCAAGTTGAGTAGAGCCAATGTGAAATTTTAAATTAATAGAGCAGATAAACTTCACCTTCATGTCCTCAATTTAAAACACATCGTAGAATATTTTATGCAATTTTTAAATTATCTCTTTACCCTTAGAAGGTTTTTTTTTCAAAAAAATTGAACTCTTAAATAACATATGGCTATGATTGGCCCACATACCATTTCTGACATTATTTGATATGGCTCAGTTATGGATCTGTATGTGGATCAGCTAGGTAAGGTATTCGGGCCGTATCCAAGCCGTGTTGTACCTGTATTTGATATGGCATGTAGATACACACGCCCTAGCAAAAGGGGTGTTGTATCCCATAACCTTGCTTATAGTGCCAAGACCTAACCTACCAGTCACAACCAGTGTTGCCGGATATGCCACCTCTATTGCCAGGGTGTGCATATTTGTGTGCCGGATATGGATACGAATATGACTCAGGTGCATCTCGGATACCATTCCTAGCTTTATCCAGATGCAAACTCGTAATTGTGCTGTATTGGATATAATTGGATATGATAATCAAAGCAACTATAGCCGTATCTAATTTAGAAGTTGAAAAATAAAATAAAAAACCCTTCAAAAGGCTAAAAGATGCTAAAAACTGCAAATGATCTTCTATGATGCATTTTAGCAGAAACAATTGAGGACATGGAGGTGAAAGTGTTGATTCGCTCTTTTACTTCAAGCTTTCACATTGGCTCTGATCAGCATGCAAGTTTTTTGATCAGTTTTTTTGGCCTACTCTACTTCTTTTCTTTCATTTTGTTTATCTTCTGCTGGCCAACACAACCAACAGTTTTTTTAATTCATTGAATACCAAACTACATACCTTCCCATGGGCTGGGAGTGTGTAATTTTAATATAATGTATACGTTCGTTTATAGTTTAAAATTAATAATCATTACTAATATATTCTAAATTTTTTTATTAAGTAAAAAAAGGGCTTGTAGCCCAGCTATATTAATATTTAGCAAAAAAACCTGAGAACATGTTATAGTTACGAAGTTAAGCAACCCAGATGGTGTTGCTAACATAGTACCAAAATTACATAATATCGAAATATAGACATATACAAAAACTAAGTATCCTCCTCAGAGGAGCTGGAAATCACCACTTCAGGAGCCACAATGGGATTCTCCATGGCTCGGGCATTCTCTTCCATGACTAGTGTGGCAAGCGACTCCTCCAGCTTTGAGCTTTCAAACTTGTTGGCCGAAATCCCTAGGAGTAGAACAGATAGCATCAAGTTTGCGACCTTGGTTGATGCTTTCCAGGGCTTGGGCTTTAGACAGGGTCCAAATTTGCTCCAAGGCCGAACTCAGATCAAAACCCGTTTTCTCAATTTCTTTGTGCAAAGCAAAATAATTGCTCGCCCCAAGCAACACAGTTTGAACACCTATAATTTGTGCAACCTTCAGGGTGTCCAACTGGGAAGTAGATTGACCAGAATCACCCATCACCCGAATTACTTCCTCCATCGCCGCATTCTCCCCAAGCCTAGCCGAGAGTTGAGCATGCAACATGTTAGTCGCCATCCAACGCAGAAGCCGAGGATCATCCACACCCTCAATAAGAGTGTTCTGCCAAAATTCCATTGCCTCTTTAGCAGTAATGCAAGTGCCTTTGTCCAACAAATGTCCAACATTCAGCAGCTCCCTCAACTTCAGGTCATTAACCAAACCCAAGAAGGAGAAATGCACATCGTCCAAAGAGAAACAATGAAGCAACTGATCGTCCATTTCTTTAACAGTGCTCTCCGCAATCAATTTACCCAAGCTCTGCCTCGTGCACTTAGTCGGACCAGCTATCCCTTTGCCCTTCTCCATTTGGCTGAACGAACCCGAGATTTCACCGCTGAGACAGTTAGATGAGCTCCACCAAATACTCAGAGTTTCCTTAAATCCCCACTCGCATGCGAATGCCATTTAGAAACAACATGCAAACCAAATGGCAACATGCCAAATAATCATGGGGCAAGGATATTTAATGTGTAGGACAGTTGTGCTGTCCTTTCAATCCCACCGCCAAATGCCCTTGCTAATATCATGATTGATTAAAGAGCCCATTAAATTTAATAATTCTTTGGGTTGAAAAATGATGAGGCTTTGGGTGTCTTTCTTAATGCTTCTATCCACTCCAATGTTGGCTAATTTATCAGCTACTTTATTAGCGCTACGAAAAATGTGAGAGATTAGGAGAGGCTCGCAGAGAGCACGATAATCCTCCACAATTCCGGAAAGCTGCCAATTATTGACCTGATCTTTCTGAACTGCATTAATGATGACTTGTGAATCACCTTCGACAAGGAATTTTTCCCATTTTCTTTGCTTTGCAATTGAAAGACCACGCCAAAGTGCTTGGCTTCAACAAAGTTGTTAGAACACTTTCCAAGGGCTTCAACAAAGCCCAAGATAGGCTGACCGAAAAAATTTCGAAAGATTCCGCCCGTCCCAGCCCAACCCAGATTGCACTTGGCAGCCCCGTCAAAATTTAGCTTGATGTAGTCACCATTAAGAGCCTCCCAAGAAGAGGTTCTGCGCTTGTTGCTTTTGAGACCAACGCCTTTATCAAGGAAATATATTCTTAATTTATAATCTAGATTATTATTATATTTTAAATAGTATATATTATGCTGTATCCAGCTGTATTCATATCAGGGGGTGCTAAAAACTATTTGTATTTGTATCTCGTATCCGTACCCATGCAACTTTGGTCACAACTTAATCAAATAAGGTAGTTAGAGTGGCATTACTTGTTTCCATAGTAGTTTTCTGGTCACGAATATAACAACGAAAGTTATGGAAGCCTGGACGGCTGAAATCACTTTTGCTCTATGTTGGTTAGATGTTTATTGGTTCAAAGTCAAAGGTCAACAAATTTAAGATATAGGGCAAAGATGTGAATCACTAGCATACTAAAAGAAATTACACCAAAAGAAACATCAGAAGCATCTTGCATTAAGAATGGATGAACTGATCACAGACATGAATGGACAACACATTGAATAAAATTGCTTCCAGGTCAACATCAAAAGCATCTATAGGAAGAATGGAAGGCTAGAAAAGTTTTGGTGTGCCAAAGTAGAAGATGCCATATAGAAAACTTTATTTGAGAAAGTCAAGTTCATAGGTAAGGGTTGGAGAAAACTGTCTCTACATAACAACTCTACGTAGTAAAGCATGCAATAGGGACTATGGAGGAAGTGTAAAGTGGCAAAATTTTGCTCGAGAGCACCAATGCCCAAGAATTGAATTTCTCTTAAAAAGTGAGGTATTGAAAATTCAAAGCAAACTTGATGTAAGACATTCAAGCTCAGGGAAATTCCACACACATACACTTGAAGTAAGACATTCAAAGCAAGCTTGAAGTAAGACATTCAAGCTCAAAGACATCACACACTTTTGGGGTTCTTGTTCCCCCTACTTGGCTATTTGTATTGGTTTCTTGACCACGTGTTGGTGGTCCCCAATTGTTCTGTATTTTTGTTTTTGTTCTTCCCCTTCATGGGGCCTCTCTAGGTTTCTCTTCCTAGAACTTTCTATTGTAAACTGGTGTACTCTTGAGTCCCATTGACCTACTTTTGGTCATCTGTGGATGTTAATATAATTTCTTTCTTTCTTTCTCACCAAACTTGAATGAACAAAGCATTTGGTTGGTGTAATTGATGGTTCGTAGATAAAATTGTGGCTTTTGCTTTGGATGTTCTCAAGGTTGAACTATGTCAACGAGGACTCTATTTTTATCAATGTGACTCATATTTATACATTAAATTGATTCAAAAGGGGTAATTGAAGAAGAATTCTAAATCTATCTTTTTATAGAGTTGTAGATGCAATTCTTGAAGCGCATGTATTCTTGATAGTTGAGTAGGCAAATTTAATTTAAAGAAGAGAGTGAGCATCACACCCCCTTACTAACATTGTCACACCAACTCACCAGCCCCTCTCTTACCCAAACCAGTTCAATTCTGGTTCTGATCCTGGTTCTTATTCTCCTTACAAATGTCCTAGGGGTTCCCTGAAATGCCATAAGATTTTTTTATAAAGAATAGATTTTTTTAACTTGACCTAAACTATTTCAACCCATTTCTAATAGTACCTAACTGACCCCAACCATGACTAAACCTAGAATTCTTTATATGTTTTATATTTTATGCATGGACGTTTCCAAGATGCAACACCCGATTTCCCAAAAAATTGGTGTTTTCAAATGCCCATATCAGTTTCATGGTAAATTGGATTAAAAGAGGACAAGATTGAATCATTGACATAGTTGTATGACAAAATGGGAGAATAATATTGTTAAGAAAAAGCAAATTCCAAAAGAAACTGGATAATGAGTGTAGTGCCCATTGTATGCGGCGTAGTTGTAACCAGTTGAATGAGCCATTAGGCAACACACTCACACATTGGACAACTAGTGTGCAATAAGGGATAACTAATGTCTAAAGGCCAGTCTAGATGTGATAGGTTTCTACTAAGTTCCACGGAAATGGAATTGGAAACATGTCCAAAATGTGGAAATACCGATTTTCCAAAACCACTTGGAAACAAAACAACACAGAAACATACACACAATAGATTATAAATAATATAAATGTATATTAAAAATGTATGATACTCCTTTTTAGTCTGTGAGAGATAAAACATTTGAAAAATATAACTTTTCTTTTTGTTTGACTATGGTTAGGGATGTGTTAAAGGTAAGTAAGGTTAACTTCAGTTTTATTCATAAAAGTTTTACAACAAAAATTCACTAGAAACTACCCAGAAATGGCCCAGAAACTGCAGAGCCATTAACATGCTTTTTTTGCATGTGTTGGGCATTTCCAGCGTTTCCCAACCATTTGTTGGTGTAGGATATTATTTATTCCATTTATTTATTATGTGGATTATTCCTACACATGGATTATTCCTACACTTTAGGAGTTAGCTTGCTTAGGTGTACTAGTCATAGGAGTTACACTTGGAGTTAGTCACAGGAGTTACACTTGGCCATCTTTGTTAGCTAAGTGGGAGTTACTCTAGTTCGACAATGTCAAGTGGGTGAGTTACAATTCTATTTTGGGCTCTTTTTCCACTAATCATGGAGGAGTTACACATCCACTCTCTTATATGTACATCTTCATTTGTGAGCTATTCAAGCAAAGTGCATTTGTAAAATCTTAACTTTGTTGTTTATTGAGTTATTTTTGCACTTTCATGCTTGTTAGTTATTCTTTTTTCTGCAACTATGTGTGTACTTGTTTTTCTATCAACGATCCTTATGAATACTCCAATATGGTATCAGAGTTGGCTGAAGAAAATGTGTGTTTGTTTTTAGTATAGTTGCAAATTCAATTCTTCGTTTGGTACAACTAACAAAGCATTGTGCATGTCAGCTTTTACCCAGGGCATTTTCTTGCAAAATGAATTGTGCGATCGGATCTGGAAGGTGGAACAACCATAGGATCAACAATAAACTCAGCCATAATTTGAGACACTAGTTTTTTGGTCAAACTGTTCAAACTGTAGGGAACCTGTTTTTGAAAAAACCAAGATATGGGTTCTTCTAGGTTTCTGTAAAAATTAGTGGGTTTATTTTAGTTTTTTGGTATGAGCAACTGTTTTTGCAGATCTGGGTTTGAGTGTTTCTTTTGTAGTGGTTGCACTTGGAACTCCATCATTGGCATATTTTCTGTATTTTGCTGATTTGCAGGTTTGTAAAATATTAATGGTGGCTCTTTAAAGTAGAAAATCCGTCTTGTGGTGGCCATTACCAAGCAAATTTAAGCTTCAGGTAGCTACATGGGTTTTTTTTTGCAGATCTGTTTTTAATTTGCATTAGATTCAGAACTTCTGCCCAATAGAAAGAGAAATGATTTTTGGGTTTTGTTCGCAACACCCAAAAAAACTTTTTAGGTTTTGTGTTAATTTTTTAGATCGTGAATGGATTTTGCTGAAAAGATTGCTAAAACAGGTGACCAACTCTCCAATGGCAAGCGTATGACTAGGTTAATGAGCTAAGTTTGCCAAAATAAAACTTTCTTAGCCTGGTTATTGACTTTGCTATGCTACAAAGAGATTTTTATTGTTTTTAGTATAAAAACATCACAATTGGAATATTGTAAAGAGAGTTAAAAAAAGCTTTTTTTTTGCTTGTTTAAATCCCTTGTATTTTTGCTTGTCAAAGATGAAGGGTGAGGTCTGGTTTGGCAGGAGGCCAAAACCCCCTCATAAGCAAAACAAAACTCTCTCCTCTTTTTTTCTTGCCGATTCCAATGACTGGTTACAAGGCCACCATGCTTCAGCCCTTATTGCTTTTTTTTAATGTTTTAGTGCAATTTAATTAAATGGGCCATTAATGACAGGGAAATGGTTTCCTTAATATCTTTTGATCGGTAACTCAAAATTGAGTGTCGTCTTCTTCAAAAGTGGATGTTTTTTTGTCCTCTTTCCATTGGTACCATTTATATTGTAAAACACACTAAAATTATAAAGTGCCAAAAATGGGGTTTTGATTGAAGTTGATTTCGGAAGGGGTCTTGTATGGTGATCTTTCTTTTTTGGCATTCATGCATGTATTGTTTCTCCTCATTGTGAAAACATCACCTTGTATCTTCTTTTTACATCTTCTTAGACACATTCTCGCTTTTACATGACATCTGCATTTTTCCGTTTTGTCAACTTTTTTGTGACTCGAGATGGAGGGATTTTCTATCTATGGGGGCATTCATCCTCCTTGAAATTCTTCTTACGACATGGCTTCATGGTCTGTTGAACCCCTCAACACCTCTAACTACGACACATGGAAGGAGATAATGAGGTTATATTTGATGATGAATGATTTTTGGAGAGTCACTATTGGTGTTATGCATGCTCATATTTTCACTAAGGAGAAAGACATTGCCTGGTTTGAGGCAAAACATGTTGGGGCCTTTTTGTATTTGCCTCAACATCTTAGACTACCTACAGTCTCACATTGCACATGCCACGTCACCAAAGGAAGCTTGGGACATACTTGCAGAGTTGTTTGGGGAGCCCATTGTTGCTCCACCTCCTATTGTTCCTACAATTCCTCTTCCTTCTCATCCCCTTCTTTGCGATGATATTTTTGGTGATTTGCATGAGGATTTGTTGGTTTCCTCTTCTCCTACTTCTCCTATTGCAATTATTCCTCCTAATGAGGACATACTTGCAAATGGTTTGTTTGAGGCACCTATTACTCATCCTATAGTTTGTACTCCTATTCATTTCATTGATTGAGAGGACATGATTCTAGAGGATGTGGCACCTCCACCATCACTTATGGAGATTATGGATGAGGCACCTCCACCTACTCCTATGCATTCGAGACCCTCCTTTGATCCTTTGCAACATAGGATCACATGTCTTCTGGATTCACCTCACTAGGACACATTTCTACCGGATATTGCTTCCTTGTTTGTAGAGTCCCACATTTCGGATCTAGATGACACCATTGAGGACATTTGTCTTCTCTTTGACAACTCTTATGGAGTTGCACCTTCTTTCTCTAGGATGTAATGAGGGTACTTATAAACCCTCTTGCTCTCCCTCCTTCATTTCGTTCTTCGCATTGTCATCTTCTATAGTTAGGCCTGGATTTCCTGATCGACTTTGGCACATTTGAGCACTCGTTTGGAGACATTTGAGCATTTTCCAGACTTCTACATTCTCATTCCTACCTGCATTCCACTTGAGTGGGAATTCAACAGTTTGCTTGCTATGGGTTTCTCTTCTGAAAGGAAGAGACATTATTTGTTGTAGAGGGACCTACTACAACATTCACCATGCGACATTCTATGTTTATCTTCTCTCTCTTCTTTGTGGAGGCACACATGGGCCCTATCTTGCGGATACAGGGTGGCTTCATGTAGTTGTAGCTTCTAGTGAGGCTTCTTAGTCCTCACTTTTCTTCTTTGTCTCTCTTTTAGGGGGAGTTTTTTTCCCACTAGGTTTTCTCCTTTTACTCCACTTTGTGAGAGTTGCATTGTATGTGGGTACCTCATCAGGCCTTGTTGCTTTGGACCACTTTCTATTCCGCCCACCTAAGCGTATGTTTAGGGGGTGTTAGTATAGGATATTATTTATTCCATTTATTTATTTATATGGATTATTCCTACACATGGATTATTCTTACACTTTAGGAGTTAACTTGCTTAGGTGTACTAGTCATAGGAGTTACACTTGGAGTTAGTCACATGAGTTACACTTGGCCATCTTTGTTAGCTAAGTGGGAGTTACTCTTAGTTTGACTATGTCAAGTGTGTGAATTACAATTCTATTTTGGGCTCTGTCCACTAATCATGGAGGAGTCATACATCCACTTGCTTGTATGTACATCTTCATTTGTGAGCAATTCAAGCAGTGTATTTGGAGAAATCTTGGCTTTGTTGTTTATTGAGTTATTTTTGCACTTTCATGCTTGTTAGTTATTTCGTTTTTCTGCAACTACGTGTGCACTTGTTTTTCTATAAATGATCCTTGGATACTTTGATAAAAATATTAGGCAAAATAAAAAATGCACCTGATTTTGAGTATGTATCAACAGTATGGCAAATTTTAATTTTCAGGGTTTCACACTATTGTCTAGCCTGTTGACCACTGAGGTTGACCCGATAATTGGTGAGGTTGAGCTTCTAAGCTTGTAGGATCAACTTGAGAACCCAAGATGGTCAACTGTATGTCCTTGAACCTGAAATTTCTAAGTTTTAGGGAAGCATACCGAGTCTCCTTCAACTCCCCTATGACACGAAAGAAAGGACGTGCTTCAACCATTAACACACAAGTAAAGAGGACATCCATCATGGAGCTGTACAAGTTGACATTTTCTGTATTTATTAACATAGTATCGTAAACACATCACTCAATTCCAACTTAACACATTTGTTATTCACTCAGTTACATGTGGATGGGAGATATCAATGGTACAAGAGACAAGCACATGGACGGGGAAATAATTTTCAGAAGATAGGACACAAGAGTACTGGGAAGTGCCATAATACACAACTTCTGAATGTATATAAACTTTATAAAATAAAAATATTATAAGGTTTATAAATTAAACTTCAATTTTTTTAAACAAGCTGATTCAACAATTCTCAAACAAGATCAAATAAAAACTCTTGGACTTCATAAGGTTCATGGAGACAACTCTAATCCATAGAGTTAGAGATCACATGTCTGGGATTGTTCAAATTAATTGTTTAATATTTGCTCACAAACATTGTTGGTCTTAACATATATTTTAAAGTTTGAATGGCGGATGGGTAATTTTGAAGGCCTTTTTTGCAGAAGCTGATAACTACGGAGAATTCCTTTATCCCATATTTTGTTATTGAAAAAGAAGTAGCAAATGCAAATCAGCAACACCATAGTTAATATGTGCAACCTACTAACAATGGAGTGCTGCTCTTACCATAGTTACTTAAGACTGTAGGATGGGGGACGACACAGGGACAGTTGTGGGACGGCTATTTAGTTAATATATAACTATTAAAAATGTACAAATAAATTAAAAAATAACTTAAACAAACTAAAATAAGCTGAAACCATTAATCCAATAATCCATATGATAAGTGAAAATTGTTAATATCATAATATGATAATGCAAAATCTGATATTTGTTATCGAGTCATTGCCAGAGAATCAAGATACATCAACAATGAACATGCTACCTCAGAGCTGAGAGTCAAGACAGTGAGAAGATTCAGCAGTACATGATGATGATACTTAACATGAGAAGAGTACATATGCCATTGTAAGAAAAACCTAAAAAACATATTCCACCACTCAAACATGGAGGTATTGTGGGATGCTTGAGCTTACTTATAATTAACTACCTATGGCAAACATGCCCATTTCGTTCGTGCAACAAAGAGAGAAGTGATATGGCCATCACATATCATGGAACCAGAACTTGAAGGCCAAAAACAGAACATCACCCTTCTAAGAGGCACATGACGTTTTGCAGAATATAGTTAAACTACGAAACTGCAGCCTTACCATCCATGGAGCTTCCATGCTTCTACTTACTTCTATCAGTGACCAGAAGTGATTGCTAATGGAAAAAGTAAAAACCAGAAGCTTGCTCATTGCAAGAATTCGTATTGAATCAATTGAAGGTCAAAATAGAAAAGGGGTAAAAGAAGATAAAAAGTCAGGGTGCCAAACACAAATCCTCACTTCAATTTTAAAGTTGTTCTCAGATAAGGAAGTTGGTCCATCAAAGGACTGAAAAAATATCAGTTGCAGAGCACTTTGAAAAGAACCAAAACAGGAAGAATACATGTCAGTTGCAGTTCAGATAAAGTGTTTATTTTTGTTTCTTCAGCTTTTTTGCGACTGCTGCATTCAGCAGCTGCAGGGGGCACCGGGTCGTCCCTGAGATGCTCCTCGAACGTCACGGCGTCCCCCAAGTTTTGAAGAACTGGGTTTTTTTTTCAAATTTTGGGGATGTCCCGTTAAATTTTGTCATACATGGGTGTGTGGGGGAGATGTTTTGTCCCCATCCCCAAGTCCACGAAACTTTCTGGACAATAGGAAATGGGGGTCGTGTCCTTGTGTACCACTGGAGCCTCTTACACACCTGAACATCTTAATCCCTCTTATTGTCTTCTCTTCCCAATGGTACCTTTTTGGACTTGGGTCATAAAATTCTCTGCTGCAAAATATTTTTATACAATTGCATGCAAAATATGTTCATACAATTGCATGCAAAATACATGCTTATTTTCTTCAAATAATTATTAGCAGAAAGGAAATCAGAATATTATATGACATTAAGGAATCTTCTATATGAGGATTCCTGATTTTTAAGAGAGGTCAGCTCAAGTCCCCTATTGTCAAGAGATGTTTCCATACATGTCTGAGAGACACAGCTTTGTTTCCAAGACGGGAGACGATTACTGGGGGTCCGGGTAGGAGTCTGCATGTAACTATGATTATTAGTGCAATTCAGGGAAATGAAGAGATATTTTTATTTCTAACTTGACTCACCATCCACAGACATCACAACAACTGATTTGGACCCTCACAATCAACATGCCATGCAGAACTGAATGAGGCAAATGTAAGTTAAAACGGAATCATAAAATGGCAATATGGCATTGTCCATGAAAATTCTTTAATGTCCTTCGTAAGAATGGAATTATCCTCATACTACACGCATATTCTTCAACGTATGAAATGACAACATTTTTCTGATGCATTCAAACATGCCCAATGGGCATCTTCAACATAAGCTGATCTAACAAGCTTAATCAAGAACTGACGTTGCAAGAAATCTTGGCTGTAGATTTCCAATATTATATTTAATTTTTCCAGCATACAAGACATTATATCTTGCATACTAAATCCACATATGGAGTTTCTTCTTTTCTTGGGCTACTTCTAGGATCAGATTTCATATCTACACGGGTTTTTGATTTTGTGATGTAATGACATTTATTTCATTTAACTTTTAGACTTTTAGTGCCATGGACAGGATTTGGCATGATTCCTTATCAATATCTGTGATATTCTTGGTGAACAACTTTGTATTTATATCTCATTGTTTAGAGTATTTCTTTCAATTTGGATATAATGTTATGAATGTATAGGCTTTTCTCTGCTCTCCCATTCAAGGAGATTTGCTTATAGTGCTTAAATGGATTTCTGCAAGATTCGTTTGTTTCATTTAATTAGATTACTGTACACGTCAATCTTTTCCAACACTGGCCAATAGTTGTGAAATTAAAAGTAACCCACCTTTGTTTTAAAATCATATATTTAGCCCTTTTGCTCACATTGGCATTTTCTTTGTTTTATATACAAATTCATTGGGTATAGGAAGAACAAAGGTGGCTCAAGCAAATTGGCAAGGCCTAGTTGCTCCTCTTTTGAGTGTAGTTGTATAGTAATGCGAATTCTATTGTATCTTAGAAGACTACATTCCATATTATCACTCTCGAGATATGCTACAAAGGACCCTTTAATCTATTATTTGCATATTGTGGCTGTCACCTCTGACAACATTTAAGTACTATATGCCAAGTCTTTCTCAAGAAAACATATGATTGAGCCTGGATTTTATCTCTTTGTATTGACTAATGCAATTTATAAGCTGTCGATATATGGTGGAATATTAACTAATTGTTAAAGATGATTGTTCACCATGATATGGATGGATGTATGGCTAAAGATGCGCACTGCCATGTCTAACACGTGAATAAAATTTTAGTGACATTTGGATTCATGTTGTGTTGGTTGGGCCCGAATAATCAAAAAACAAATGTTAGGATCATAGGTTATGGAGCCTTAGATACATGTTGTGTTTGTTAGGCTCTAATAATCTAAAAAGGAGGTTTAGGACCTTGTTTATAGGACCTTGAAATGATTAGTATTTATTTCATCAGTTCATTGTATCCTTGGTGTGTATTTAGGCCCTAGGTTGGTTGGGGAAGTCATTTTCCCTGTTTTGCGTCTATGAGACACCTTTCCCGTAGATATTTTGGCAGGGTCTTGTTGCCTCATCTTTGCTTTGTACTCTTCCTTTTTGTTATTAAAACAAAAAGGTCTATTGGCTGTTGCAACCTTTGATGAAGAGACTGTTGACAACATGGAGAGTGATCACATAGGCAAGCCATGCAAGAGACAATCGTCGTGCAAGCGAGAAAGCACCCATTGTCCATATCTAGATGCGCAGAAAACACGACAACATGGCTTTAGGAGCCCTTTTTTGAATGGTAATGCAAATGTTTTAAATCTCTAAATTTGTTAGTGTACTCTTTTGTTTGAATGTGGGTAAATGAAGTTGAAGAGTCCTAACTTATGGTAAGTTTATTCGTAACTGCTCATATGTTGTCCATCCTCTTCCTCAACATAGTATTCAAAAGGCTCTCAATTGAGTCGACATACCGCTCAAGCATTTTGCTGTTTGAAGGAAGCTCTTTACTTTGCTCTAGTGCTTGCTTCCATGACTTGCAACAACCATTTGAGCTTGAGTATATCAATACTTCCCAATATGCAACAGGTGTGGTACTCAAGCAAGGTGGCCACCCCATTGCTTATCATTTAGAAGCCACGTCACAAGCCAAGCCCATTTAACATCTGTGGCAACAAATTCTGTGCCTTGGTTCAAGGGCTCAAGTAATGGCTCAATTATCTTCTTGGCAAGGAGGTCATTCTCCATTTTGATTACCAATTACGTTACTTTGTGAACTCCCAGTCTTAGATTCAAGAACTTGGGCCTTTGAAGTGGGCATCTTACATTCAACACTTCCATTTGATGATTAAGTATAAGCAAGGTTTCGCCAACAAAATGGAAGCTTTTCTTAGTTGTCCTTCTCAGGTACTTAGCATCCGGGATACTAATTATAAGCAGAGTTTCACCAACAAAATGGCAGCTTTTCCTAGTTGTCCTTCTCAGGTATTTACCATCTGGGATACTCAGTGTGCAGCCTATGATGAATAGAAAAGTTCTCTACTCCACAAATACTCAGTTTGATCTGATTGTTGAAATTTTGTAACAAAAACAATGGTGAACTAGACACCTTTCCTTGATTACAATTTATGGGATAGCTTATTGTATAAATTTACTCAACTTTGTGTTTCCATGGGCCCTTTTCATGAACATGTTAAAGGATACTCACTTACCCTCCTATAGTGGACATTTTTCCATACAAAAGATCTTGCAATACCTTCAACTTTACTTCTATTAAACTTCTATGTAGATGAAGGTTGAGGATTACATCTGTCGGTGATTTGTTTGCACTCAATCTTATGCTTTCCAACCGAAATCTCTGATTATACTAATAAGTACTGGAGCCTTCTTGACCATGAGAATCCATTTCATGGACTTAATTAGCGGTGTGTCCAACTCTCAATGCAAATATGATTTCAGCTTTTTAATTATCTGCCAGCTTTCCAAATGACAATCTTTATGGCATGTTACAAATTAATTGATGCTCCACAAGCTATAAACTTGTTCTTCAACCATGTTTGGAGCAGTTTTAGGTTGTAGCTGACTATCTTTTCAGATTGCTTCTAATGCATCTTGAGTCACTTTTGGTAACCATTGTGGAAGTTCTTGGGTTGATAATTGCACTTCTCCTCTTCAATTCATCCGCATAAGCGATGGCCAAGCCAAGGTCGTTAACTGTATGTTAATCAATGCTCTCCACACATTTTTGATCAGAAGCGGAGGGTCACTTTTCCACATGCCATTCATGTTTCTACAAGAGTTAGCTCCTGATATGTCCCACCACCAAAAGAACCAAGAAAAAGCTTATTTGTTGCAACTTGCAAGACAAAGCTTTTGTGTTTGTGCAAAATTTGGCCAGCATTTACACAACAATGCAAGATGTTCTTGAAGGAACTTAAGCCAATTTCAAGGCACTTTCTTTTCAACATTGGATACCACATTCTTTCCAAGTTGGTGATCTTGTCTGGCTTCACTCGGATAAACAAAGGTGTCACTACACACATCACAACCGGTGCCCTTCTAATACGTTCCTCACGCTATTCCCCAAGTAGTCGATCCTAATGCATTTTGCCTCAATCTCCCAACTCATCTTGGCATCCAAGTTGTTGTGAATGTGAGCAAACTCAAGTTGTATGTGCCAACTCCTTGGAGGAGATTTCTATCAGCCATCCCAAGGTTATCATTCCAAATTTTCCAAATCCACTAGCTGAGGGTTCTTTGCTCAATGTTTGGATTTGCACCATTTTCAAGGTGGAAACTATTACTTACCTTGTTGGTTGCAAAGGCACTCTGCCTATGCATGTTCTACGTGTTTAATAGGGGAAACCAGTACCCGTTTCCTTCAAAAGCGCTATGGGGTTCTAGTTTTTCAATAAGTGACTTAATAGATTAATAAATATAGTTTTGGTACTACTATAATGGGGATTGGTGTCATTTCCATATACAAAATATTCAAAAGAAATTGACGAGTTAGCCCTTTAGACACGTACTAAATAATCCATTCAATCATGCAATGCAGGCAAATATTAAGTGCAGAACAAGAAAATATGTCATATTTGCCGCTCTGCCTAAAGCTTACAATGAATTTTGTGCCCTTAATTGAGAAAGAGAAGTGGGGTCTTTGACAAATGGGAATATACATATTTTTTTTATCAATACAATTTAACATATCGACAGTATTAGATTTTTCTTGAAGATTAGGCAAGCTTAAAATTTACCTTTCAAAAAGTAATGAACCGGTTTCATGTTTCATGTTTAAAGATGCATCACAACTTCAAGTGCATAGGCATCTTTGAGCTACAAATCCACTCTTCAGGCACATTATAAGACTGTTGCAAGTCTATAGAGATCATTAGAATGAGTAAGTTGTGGTCCCCGCCTTTCATGTACTTATGGATTGTTTAAGTCTTTATTGGGATATAAATCAAATTATATGTTATATCGCACCGAATTTTTTTCAGACAATAGCAAAGGCAGCTTTAGAGAAGATTCGTGCAAATTAAAATCATCATTGTGAAAGTTCAAGTGTTGTCATCTTGTTTATAGAAACTGGGAAGGTTTATTTTTTTCCGGCCCTTTTGCTGAGAAATCTATGTTCTGTGGAGCAATTGTTGTTTCTGTATTTGTTCTTGCTTATATAACTTGAAGGGAGAAAAATCTTATCCAAAGGTCATAAATGTTGTACCTTTTTCCCTAGGGGCCCTAGCTTGAATGATAGAGCATTCACATTGGAAAAAAGGTTTTTACATTGCCCTTCATTTCATTGTTATAATATTATGTTCAAAGATTTGGAACTAAGGTTTGAGGAGTTTTTCTTAGAGAGCGTTTGAGATTGCTTGGATAATTGCGTACACTTAGATGCCAAGGTACATTAAGATGATAAGGTACCCCAAAATTCACTTGGGCCTTTCCTTCAGCCTCATCTTTTTTTACTTTTTCACATGTCATGGACCAAGAATTCGGTAGGAATGGGACCTTGGTGGATTGTATAACAGCCAAGGCAGCTCGCCAACAGACTTGTACATTGGACTAGCGTTGACTATTGAATTTCATTGGATAAATGTGTCAATATCAGAAACTGAGGTTTTGTCTAAATATTATCCACAATTTGCATTTGTATAGGTGCAGGTAAACTTGTAAACGAATTTGAACAAAACTTTAGGAATTAAAAACACAATACAAGGTAGAGAAGTCATGTTTCTATCCATAAATGACTTTGTTTTAGTGCCTTATTTATTTATTAAAATACTAGGATTAAAAATGTTGTATGCGGGTCCCAAACATGGTTTGTTACGCAATCAACTTTGCCTTTCACCCCATCTTTCATTTAAACAAAGGAAATCAGTTCTCTTTTGACTTTTTAGTCATTATCAAACTCATTCGAGAAATATTTTTACAATTTCCTATGTTTGTCATTGAGGACTACTAGATAAATCTGGTTCTCTTAAAACTAGAATTATATTAAGCAGATGATTAAGGAGTTTTGCCTCAAATATACTTCCTTTTTATAGTTTTTGCAAAAGAAAAAGTCATTTATACTCTCCTCATCCTTTAAATTAATACTATTTCAAAAATGTCAGATTTATCATTTCTTGAGATTTTTATTGTTTTCAGTTAACAATAATGAAGTTTAAGACCAAAAAACAAGATGCATATTCTGCATAGTTTTGAATGTTGAAAGTATCCCTTTGTAGCATTTCATTTATCTCCAGTCAAGAATCTTATGTATAAAACACGTTTTTCAGTAAAAATCAATTATAATAATCTTTTAAAATAAAATAATATTATCCTTCACTTGTATACTAAATATAAAAAGATAAGAAGGTGTTCTGGTCTCATGTAACCCTTGTTGGTTAACACCATATGTGTGGTTTCTGCTTGGTTTCACAAAAAATGTATGTGCGAGAGTTATCTAAGAGGCCTCTTGGAAGAAGTCAAAATAATAATAGGGACCTGTATGTTTCTTTCAATTTTCTTCTGTGGACTGGTCTTATATAAGAATTAATTGACAGGGCATGGCTTTGTTTCAGGTTTTGTGGCCTACGTTTTGGTGGCGATGCATTTTGAAATTGGAATTGGAGTTTGTATTTGTTGAGTTTTTCTTGGGTGTTGCCGCCACACACTTTTGCAAACACCATGGTATGCTTTTCAAGGACCCATTAATCTTGGTTGTAGTTTCTTGCATTTCTTGTTGGTTGATGGAGGTTGAAAAGTTGAAATGCATTGCATCCAGGGTATTCTTGATTCTTAGTTTGTAACTTTACCCTTATTTAGTTTATTTGATTGTGTTTTGGCTTGGCTTGCATCTAAGTGACATATTATTTTCTACTGTTATCAACATCAAGTGATCTTTTTTTGTTGGTTTTTTACTATTGTGGTTTATGCATTCAAATATTAATACGATCAATCTCCTTTTGAGCAAAGTTTTTGAATTTTCAGAGGAATATACTTTTTCCATGGATTTGTTAGGTTGTATAGCAGTAATACGTTCTCCTTGTGAGGAAAGTTTTTGAATTTTTAGAGAAATTTGTTTTTTTCTATGGATGTTAGGTTGTATAGCAATAATATGCTCTATTTGTAAGCAAAGTTTTGAATTTTGAAGGAATATGTTTTTCCGTGGATGTGTTAGGTTGTATAGCAATAATACGCTCTCCTTGCATGAGCAAAGGTTTTGAATTTTCAAGGAATGTGTTTTTCCATGGATGTGCTTATGTTGTATAGCAATAATACATTGGTCTATTGCCTTGTTATTAATGCAAAGGGAATCTTAGTATTCTATATTAATAATGTATTTTTGCTTGATTGCTTAGCAGACACACATTCTTTCCTCCTAGGATGTAATGGTTTAAGTGAAACCCCGATGGATGGATGATTGTTAGCACTCAAATTTATGTAATGGCTTGCTAAGTCACAAGGTTCGTGTTTGAGTTCAAGTTCGGCGAAGATAAAATTCGGAAAAAAATGTGACTAAATTCGACTACTATAGTTTGCAATTTTTTAAATATAGGAAATGAATCCACAAAATTGTCAAAATAGGTAAGCATTACTAAATAGATTTGAAATCTATAGAAAAGTTATGTTACGTGGGGATGCATCCCTAGATTTTGGTGACGTCCCGGATGTCCCGAACGTTTTGGGACTTGGGGACTTAGAGGGGACGTCCCCTATTTTTTTAAAATCTTTCAAAAGTTTTCTGATGTTTTTACTTTTAAAATGCTGTTATTTTTACCAAGAACATTAAATTATGATCTTGAAAGTACCTAAAATACATTAAACACAATTTAAATCCCTAAATTTCATTGAATACAAATAAAATATTCAAATATTAATTTTTATATATTATTTTAATAGTCGTCCCCTGCTGTCCCCAAAATTTGGGAAATTTTTGGCCGTCTCGGAAACTCGTCCCTCGTCCCTGAGACCTAGGTAACTATGATAAAAAGATGCCACATTTATAAACCATGATAATTTTATCAAAGTTAAACTATAAGAAACATATGAAATTGTCAAAAAGTGACAATTAGGAGTCAAGACTCAAAACTTCAAAAAGTTCCAAGTCATCAAGAGCACTTGGTTGAGTTGATGCAATATCATCATCACTAGATGCACCACTCAATTCATCATCAAAAAGTCAGGCTCATCTACATCTGTTGTGTCTTCTAGAATTTGTTGGAGTTGTGAAGAAGAGGTGGAGTCTTTTGTTGCTTTGTTCATACACAATTGTAAATTACTATGAATATAAACAAGATCTCCCAACTTTACAGATAACAACTTGTTCCTCTTTTTAGAATGGATGTTGTCTAAGCAACTCTAGTTCCTTTCACAAGTTGATGAACTTGCTCCTTGGCTCAATATTCGAATGGCAAAGTGTTATAGTTCAAGAGTCTATGCTCCATAGGACCACCATCTCGTACTGTTGTCATGAAATTTAAAATTACAAATTTTTGAGTTGAGAGTCGAATTTTTTTAGCTTTGAGAGTCACATTGTTCCTTTATGCAAATTCCATCTTTGGGGGCTTTTATGAATTTTTGGGGTGTAAAGCAAAATTGGCTTTTGATAGAACAAGAGGAACAATTCCTTCATTCTTTAAGTTCCCTAATTAGGGGGATTAGTCAATTTGTTTTTAAGTTGCACATTTAGTCGGTGAAATCGGTTTTGCGGAACAAGATGAATGTTCCTTTTGTCCCTAAGTTTGCCGTCAGGCAATTTAAACATTTTGGGCATTATTCGGTCGGGTCAGCTCCTCACAGAACTACAAGAACAGTCCCTTTGTTCCTTATGTTCCCCGCCTCCCTACATAAGCCAATTTGCATTAAGTTGGGTGTTATTTGACCGAATCGGCAACCCACAAAATTGTGGGAATAGTTTTATAGTTCCGTCATTTACCAATTTGCTGATGGCAAGGATGTTAAACCTAAATGGATGGTTACATGGGCTGCCCACCAAGTTTTTCCTTTGCTGCTGCGTTTTCCATGCCGCCCTTGTCGTTTTTTCGCCCCTTGTGCAATCATTTTCAGGCCAAATTCAAAATTTCAAATGCTAACCAGGTTGCCTTGTGGAGTTCTCCATTTTTATCCAATCGTAAGTGTTTTTTTCCTAGTTTTGGTCATTTCTCTCCTCTGAGCTTCCATTTGCCCCTGGGTTGTCAAATTCCTTTCGTTTGGCCCATTCTCTCTTTTGGTTACTCCTTGAGGATTGAAACTACCAAAATGAAGTTCCAGTATATTGGATATGAATGGGACAATGATATAAAACATAAAGATTTAGCTTAAGTCTGGAATAGAATGGAGGATGGGAAGAGGACTCCATTGGCCAACCAAATTTTCAATAGTGGTTTAGCACATGCTGGTGGATTTCTTACATTTGTTCAGTGTGCTGATGCGGTGCTGGCCTGCGCTTCATGCTTTGATCCCCAAACCAAGGAATTGAAAGATCCTCAAGGTTAGGTTATTGCTCAATTGGATGCATATCATATTAACCTAGCCCTCGAATCACTCTTGTTGCAGGTGCTAAGGTACTATCTCTTGAAACAACACAACATGAGTTTGATTTAACACCTAATAAGTACCAAACCATGATTGCCAAGTCTTGGTTAAAGGCTAAGAAGAAAGGACCTTCCAAGTTGGCCAAAACCCTTTACAAGAATGATTTCATTGAAGAATTGTCGGACATGAATGCTTTTATTGAAGAATTGCCGATATTATTACTCTTCTGGCTAGAGTAATGGGTCTTCCATCCACGAGAGAATTTCATGATTGGATGAGTATTTTCATCAACTTGATATGTGAAGGCAAACAAGCTTTGAGTTGGGGAGAAATCATCTGTGAAAATTTAACTAAGCAGCTCACTCAAGTACATAACACTAAGTCATTTTATATGACTTCCTATTTGATGTATGCCATCGCAGGATATAGAATTTGGGTTGGCCTTTCAAATCAGGGAAGACAAAATCTCTCTCGACCCATTTATGAGTGTTACACCCAACTGACTCTTGATAACAACAAGAGTCATTTCAGAAGGGTAAATGATGCATTTACCATGTTCATAATCAGGTTATTGGAAGGATGCACCACCAACAAAATTTCTCAAGAAGCAAAGCAATTGGTAACCAAGTTTGGTAGTTTTTAATTCAATTTCATAGATTATCCTATATCAAAGCTGCAGGATTTGAGGGAATCCCATACAAGCTTCCAATTTATTGTAGTGATAAGCTCATCTTGATTGAGTTATGTAGACAGTTGGACATCCTCCACAGGACTATAATTTCCCTTTGTAGAGGTGCACAACAAAGGTACTCAGAATATTCCTTAGAAATCATCAAGAGTCAAGAAATAGATACTTGTCTCATTTGGTGAAAGCAATTGATCAACCAATGGGAGGAGAGATTGGAGCATGTTCGGATCACTTCCACCAAATCAACCTTGAAGAAACACAAGTTCTACTTTGAAATAAGCCAAATTTGGAAAAAAGGTGACCATGAGAAAGCACAAATGGTAATCCACGAGGGAAACACATGCACATCCAAAAGATCTGGAGAATTTGATGGAGAGAAAGTTGCCACCTGTGAATCAGACCAAACTTCCACCTTTGGATCAATATGAAAGCTTAATTCTTTAATTTCCAACCAATCTTAAGTCTCCAACGTGTCATGGTGGGCCTGCCTTGGAGATAAGATAAGATAAATATATTAATGTCCAACAAATGACCACAAAAATAGGTCAAAGGGACTACAGAAAACAACGAGTACCAATACAAAGCGGAAAACCAAAGAGTTCTTGAGAAAGACAAATACAAAAGCTAGAAGAGATGGCCAACCGGAAGAAGAAATCAAACACACCCAAAATGGGGGTGGAAATACAAGTGAGAGGAAGAGAGGGGGAAAGACGACCAAGGAGAAGAAAAGATGAAAGCTCATTAAGGAATGGTAGAACCAACTCTCCTAATATCCGAGGCCGATTGGAAGAAAATGAGGATAGAATGCTTCGACTAGCCGAAGAGAGAGTTTGCCTACTATGTCGTTATTTGGAAACAAAACTATCCCTTTGATGCCTGGTGGATCTAGTTTGTCTCCTGAGGCCAAACCTAGTACATGCATGCTGTGATGGCTCGGGGAACCATGGATGGTTTTCCTGGGCCGAACCAATATGGAGGAAGAAGTAGGGTCGGTCTCACAAGGGCGCTTAGTGCCTCTCTCCGAAGGTAACACTTGTGAAGAAGGAAGTGATCCACTGGGTAGAGTCCGGTCTAGGATGTGGCTGAAGAGTGTGCTCATGAAGCTTCAAAGCCTCCTGTAAGTATAAAGCCAGACACCTCTGATCCTCAAACTGAAGCGCTAGAAAGATCCTGCGTCCTCTTAATAAACAATGAAACCTCTCTCTAATCTCGTAGTAATTGGGGCACCAGAAAGATCAAGTGTGTTACCGTCTCGGTCACTGGAGATTACACAATGGCAAATCATGTCCGAACGATTAAGGTGCTTATCCATCTCATAACGAGTCTATGCGAACCAACCCTAAACCGACCAAGCGGGATACGAAGGGCATGCATCCAAGGTCAAGGGTGTGCGGAGGACGGATAATGAGACCGTCCTCAACTCGAGAAAAACACATCTTTGCAAGTGATTGGGAGAAATTGGAGGACTCAAAAAGTGATTTGGAGCCCAATTGATCAAAAGAACTAGTCAAAACTGCCCCAAACTCTATCACTAATTGCTCATCAATTTCTCCCAAAACTAGAACCATTACAAAGCTCCAACACCTTTCTAATGACATCGGTCGCAAGTCGTTTGGAGCTTCTGGTGACAAGTCATGATCAAAAAACCAAAACTTAGTCATGTTTATGGAGCCTCTCAGTTTGACGTCCCCGAGCTTTATTTTGCACTAAGCTTGGCCGTCAAATTTAACTTAGTCAAAATATCTCGTGACCAACCACCTGCCGCCACCTACCCACTTGGTCTTTTTGGGTTCTCGGGCTCTCGGTCACCGTTACCTTGATTTCAACTTTTTAGCATTCCAAGTGACTCGTGATCGGTCCATGTGGACCAATCACGTATTTTCATTGTTCACGGGGTTGCCTCGGAGTCTCGAGAATGCCCTTGTAGTCTCATCTCACCTCATACACTCGGGATCACGGGATCATGAGCTTTCCTGCCTTGACCGCTTCCGCTTTAGATCTCGATCCTTTGGGACCACAAAGTGTCGTAATTGGTCCACGTGGGCCAATGACAACTTTTCGCAATATTGACCCCTTCCCACCTCTCAGGCCCAAACCGTTCAATATTGGTGACCAATGATGTGCTTTTGAGATTTCTTGGGGTTTCGGGTTCCGAGATCTTGCCTTGGCCGATTTACCACTTCATGGGAACTCGAGCTCCGAGAAGGCGTTACGTGTCCATCCGAGATCCCTTCTCAAAGCTTTAGCCAATTTTGGACTTGGGCAAAGTGTCAGTATGGAGCCTTCACTCCACTTAACTAAGTGATATCCGTGGCTTATAAATGTGATCCGATCCATCCACTTTGCAAATATGGGATTAATCCTAAGTGACCCAAATGGCCAGCAATCACGACATGCCCCTCCTGTGACCCGATTAAAGTTGACAATTTGGATTGTTAAGAAAATGGATGATTCGGACGTCACAACCCGTCTTGAGCCCAAAATAATTGAACTTGATCAAGGTTTTGCCCGTTTTGAACCGCGGAAACTTGGATTTGATCTGTGCAAGCTATTTTGATGAGGCCTGAGATGGCAGTGTCCAAAATGCATAAATGGTCGCAATCAAATACCAATTTTTAACTCTAAGGCCCCAAAATAAGGTGAAACATTTTGGGTGCCAACAATTTCCACAAGAGAACATTTGATAGAAAAAACTTCATCAACAACAATCTTCGGTTGCCAACCTCATATTCTCATGTTCCAACTATTGAAGATTACTGGGAAGATTATGATGATGAATTTGAAGTCAAAAAAATTATTTAGGAGGATGACTCTCCAACAAATTCAGAGTTTTCAGTTGTATCAAGTACCTGAAGGTATGGTAGATGATGGATCAGATTTGTATGAACCTGAATTTATAAATTCCATTCAACACTCTCCTCTTCCTATCATTGATTGGTCCCAAAAGGAAAAGGATAGCATTGATGATCTCACTGAACCTGCTCTCTTGAGAACCAAAACGTGGATCACGAAAAAGCTGATAGAGTTCAATGCTTATGAGAAAGCTGTTGTTTTCCAAGATGTACCTTCTTCCTCAACCCAATAGCAACCATGTACGAAAGTCTGTGTGTGGACTCCTAGGGCTGATCCCAAGATTGAAGAGGTTGAAGTTGTTGAAGAGGAAGAGGAAAAGGAGGAAGAGAAGATGGAAGAAGAAAAATCTACTGAAATTCCTACGAAGGGCATAACTGAAGGGAGTAGTTCAAGACATAAATTGACTATAAGAAGACCTCCTGCTTCCCACAGGTATCTACTGAGAAAACTCTCTCAATGGAAATCATTCCTACACCAGTGCCTTCTCCTCCACCCCTCACTCTCAGTGTACCTGTTGCAAGTTCGTCGATAGATGTCACTGGTACCTCTTTCTCATGGGTTCAACCAATGGTTGAGAAAAAGAGAAAAGCTCAATCTAAAATAATTGTTCCTGATTATGATGTTGTAGCTGCTCTCCTTGGTACTCTTGCTCCCAAGAAAGCTAGAGCAACTTCTCGCCTTGTGACTGATACCTTAGGACAACAGTTTGTTGAAATTGCAAAGCCTACAATTGATAAAAGTGAACATGAGATCACTGTAGCAGATTATGAACTTACAAGGATATCACTTGGAGAATCCACCCCGAAGGAGATGTGCATAACTTGAGAGAGATAGTTTCTAAGGTTATTAAGAGGGTGGAAAAAGGTAAGTAGACACAAGAACAATTGGAAGAGCAAGTTCAAACTCTCTCAACTTACATTAAAGCATTTCTCTCTCCAAATCCCACTCCTCTTGCATCTCTCCCATCTTCCACCTCCGTGAGTGATGTTGATATCAAGGCCATCTCAGAAGTCCATAAGCACACTTTACAAGGTAAAGTTACAGAAGCATGGGTTGAGAAATTGTTGATAAATGGATTAAAATTCATTGATGAGGGATGCAAAGTATATGAGAATTTAGTAGCTGCCCAGAAACAAATAATTTTGGAATTGAAGACATTGAAAAAGAGGCCAAACTTTGGGCTGATATGATTCAAGATTTAAGGATCATGGCAGTAACTGATGAAAAATCCTCCTGTCTGAAAAGATTTTTGATAATTCAAAAGATAACCTTTCTCAAACTTGGTCACGTAGTGTGGAATGGAGGCTCAAGATTCTAGAAGAAGCTTCAAAAAATCTGCAGAATTTCATTCAAAAGGGCAAGTCTTTAAAGGCCACAATCTTTGCTGATTTCAAAGCCCTCATTGTGATATTTTTCGAGATGATTCCTCTCAAAGGAATACAGTGGATGAAATCAAAGAGCAGTTCAACAAGCTAGTTAAAGAAGAATTATTCAAAGCAGATGATTTCAATCAAGACAAAATGGACGAGCTCTCTAAATTAAACAATGTGGTGGTAGAAGCCTCCAAGAATTTGGCTCAATTTGGTGGGACAAATTCTGAGATGGAGAATGCTTTTGGAAGCTGGTTGAACAACCTGGCAAACACTGTGATCCCAAGAGAATCAGATATTGTTGCTGCAGTAACAAAGTTCAGGATGCACGTGCTTAAGCTCAAAGTTCCAGCTTCCTCACTTCCTTCTTGAAGTCCTAGCAAAAAGCTAATTGTTATATTTTTGTGTTGTACTTGTTTTTTATTTTGAGTTGTTAGAAGTGTAAAAGTCACTTAAGTGACTTAATTAAGTAAAAGTGCAATTGTTAAATAACAATTAGTTATTTTGAGGTAGTTACAACCCATTTTGCCTATAAAAGGTATCTCCTCCTTTGTAAAGGGTTGGTTGATCTTTGTAAAAAGACTTGGAAGACTGAATACATAAGAGAGTTCTCTCCTCTCTCCTTTTCTTTCCATTTTTGTGTTGCAATTTCATATAATAGAATCTGAAACTCTGCGTTCCCTCTTGTCTTCTGTGAGTTACTGAACTTTGTGTCAGTATTTATTTTATGGGCAAGAATTTCTGTTATATAATATTGTAAGTTCTTTAAATCATTGACATGCATAAGTAAATTGAGAATCACCTCCTTTCCTTCTTCCCAAACTCTGATTCCCAAATCCTGACACTTCTATATTTCTTTTCTGAATTTCCTCTGACACATCTGTACAAGACAATCAACACCCCAAATCAAGATAGTGTTAGTGTGGATATTGTAAATATCTTTGGTTTCATTTTTGTTTTTAAATAAGGGAACCTCCCCATCAAGAGGAGGGACTTCTTGTCCCTTGAACTGTTGACAATTTGTCTCAATGCAATTTTTTTCGCCAACAATACCCAAGCATGTCAACTCGTGACATGTCATATTTGACTACTAACATTCTAAATATCCCTTCCTTTATTTTGTATTTCCAACATTGATCTCTAATTTGACTTGTAGTTGCTAGATTTGGTTCGAACCTCTCAATAGCTTTATAAAGCTCCACCATAACTTCACTATCGCTCTCTCTAGCAATTTGAAATAGCTTAGGCTCCAAAATACACATTGTTGCATGTAAAGGTGTGTGCATCATTTTCCATTTGGAATAAATTGAATCCCATATCTTCATGTAGTCTACTTCCACATTATTCAACGCTTTTTGAACGACTTCCTCGCAACGGTCCATACTCTCATAAAGCATACTTGAAACACATGTGTTACCATCAACCATGCGAAGCACTTATACAATTGGTTCACACACATTTAGAACCTATGTTGTACTTTCCCAAAAAATGCTATTTAATATAATTTGCTCCATGTTCTTCCCCTTAGGACGTTTAGAGAGCACAAATATTTCCCACTCATTGGAATAAATAATAGACGTTAACAATGTTTTTCTTTAGTTACTCTTTTCAAAGTGATATAAAATGAAACAAACCTTGTTTCTCAACAACTCCCTCGATGTATGTTACTTGCAAAGATTCAATGCGAGACAATGATTTCTTCTAAATTTGCAATTGCTCTCCCTCTGTGAATTATTTCATGTACCCATGGGAATTTAGCCAAGTCATGAAGCAACAAATCCAGACAATGTGTTACACATGGGCTTCAATATATTTGTGGGTACTCTACAATCAGCTTCCCAACTCCCACACAATTTGTGGCACTATCAATAACCATTTGAATCACATTCTTCACACCTACTTCAAGAATGGATTCCTCTAATATGTGAAAAGTATACTCTGAAGTTTTCTTATGGTTCATGGTGTCAACCATCTTCAAGAATGCAACACCTTGAGGGGAAGCTACCAAAACATTAATCATTGCCCTTTGACATATATTTGACCATCCATCGCTCAATATAGTGCAACTTTTTGCACTCCAAGAGGCTTTCACCTCAGCTAATTTCTCAGTCAGCCTCTCTTTTGACCTTTGCAAAAGAGTTGTTTTGAATGTCTCTGAAGAGGGAGGTGT
Source organism: Taxus wallichiana var. yunnanensis (assembly GCA_018340775.1). Lineage (NCBI taxonomy): Eukaryota > Viridiplantae > Streptophyta > Pinopsida > Cupressales > Taxaceae > Taxus > Taxus wallichiana. Next base: position 330,410,891 of record CM031235.1, on the reverse strand, counting down.
GTAGCCTTTGCCAAATTCTAGGACTTTATGAATTGCATTTCGAAAATGTGGATTCTTGGCTACATTGAATGGAATGGCACTTGAATAAAACAAATTAGCTAATGCATCATCCACATGTTTTTCATTGGTTTCCACAAACCGTTCAATGTTTTGCTTCCTATTGATCCACCTGTTGTGGCCTTGGGCATATTGGAAGAGGAAGACACAAAATGTTGTGAACCTAGACATATCCTCTTGGATTCTTTGTTTCTTTTGTGTTAATTTCATCTTCTTACAATTGACGAGACTACTCTCTTTAAAGAAATTCTAATCTTTGGAGTAATTGATCCAAATGGAGCAAAAGTGACAAAACCCCTCCCTTGATCCCTTGAAATGTTCGAAGACATGGTTGATTACCCTTGTTAAAATTTCAGTAAAAAGATGACCACACAAGCGACATATTAGATTGTTACCATCACAGGTCACATGTTTCCATCCCTCAACAACTGATTTTAGGGGAGCCATTAAATGACAATCTGCATGTAAATAAAACACATTATACTTCAATACATTGTAAATATTAAATATAAATTAGTTAAAAAAATAATTTAAATATGTAAATTTTATATATTAATAATAATAATAAATTTTAATGTTTTTTTAAAATATCAATAAAAATATTTTTTTAACAAATTACATATATACACACACACACTATAAGATATAAAAAATAAATTTAAAACTTAATAATATTTAAAGTTTTTAAATTTTAAATATTTTTAAGTTTTAAATTTACTGTTTATATTTTATAATTTAAAACATGAAAAATAAATTTAAAACTTAATTTAAATTTCAATTATATTTAATAATTTAAAAAAAAGTAGATTTAAATTATGTAAATTACAAAAAGTAAATTTAAATCGTAATTTAAATTATGTTTTATAATTTAAAGCTTAATAATATTTTAGATTTAATTAATATTAAAAATATATAATATTTTAAAATTTAATTAATGTTACACAGATATTTTATTATTTTAATATTTTAAATTTAAAATATAAAAACTTAAAATATCTTTATTTGTAACATTATTTAAATTCAAAATGTTATTAATTTTTAATATTCTTTAAATCTTGCATTGTATATTATTTATTTTAAAATATTTTAAACTTTATAAATATAAATCTATTTTGTTAAAATATTGAAAAGGAAAAACTATATAACAAAAAAATAAAATAAAATTTGGTAATAAAATAAAACTTTTAAATTAACTAATTAAAAGAAGAAATTATTAAAAAACAAAACCAATTAAAAGATTTCATTTTTACTATACCTAAATGCAACTGTAAAGACCTAAAAGCAAATTACCTTGGTCAGATGACAATGGCAATGATTTGCAACTTTGCTGGCAGCAGCGGTTTCTCCTGAGCAAGCTCTTGGTCCTCGACTCCTCCACTGGCAGCGGCGGCTTCTCCTGAGCAGGCTCGACTTCACTACTGGTGTTCACGTCTTCTCGGACTATGTATGTCTGCTCAGTTTGTATGCACTATGCAGTGTTTGTATGGCTTTGAAGTGTTTGTACGGCTTCTCACTTCTCCATGCTCACGTCTGCAATGTTTGTAGTGAGTCACAGTTCAGCCTGTCATTGTTTCTAGCGAGTCATGGCTCCACTCACGCACAGTCCACTCATAGGCCACATGTAGGGCTAAATAACTCCACTCACGCACAACATGCATTTGAAATAAACACCTTTCAGTCTTCCACTCGCAGGCCACACTCTTGCATACACTTGACAGAGGGAAACACTGCCTTTAAAGATGGTTAGCAGAAATTTTAGGCAGAAATTTTGGGGTTTTTCCCTGCCAAATATTTATGAACATTTGCAGATTTAATGCTTACCTAAAAATTTTCGTGATTTTTGAACTGTGTGCTTAAATATTGCCAAACCCTATGACCTAGGTGGCTTGCATTCATTAGGAGACAGTTTCTTTTGAAGTTTACCGTCCATGCCCTTGGTCTGCAAATTCACAGAACTTGATAATGCAGTACCAATTACATGATTTTTCTTGAGAAAACGTGCAGGTGGAAACTAACAACTGAGTTGTCCAATTTTTGTAGGTAGAACTCTTCCTTTTTTGTTTAGCTGTGTTTTCGGTTTATCCAGATCATTATTAAAATTGTACAAAACATTTTTTTGGCTCTCCGGGACCTTCCATTATACATGCTTTCACCTTCTTTATGTGATAGATGCCATGTGACAAGTTGCTAGGTTCATCCAGTAGATGTCTTTAACAGAATGCGGAATTTTCTTTAGAGGTTGCACATTTGCACTGGGGCATGTAGTTGCCTACCTTGCTATTCACCACACCAACCTTACTTTTAAGTCGGCACCTTGGGTGTAAAACTACTCCATGTTTTTGGTTAATGCATGATATAAGCCTTGTACTCTGTCTTACTGTTATTGAAAACTAAATGCTCATGTAAGAGGTTGACCTGATGAAGTTGTTTTGGTACGAAGAGATTGTTTAGCTGTTTAGTATGTTTGAGGACAATCTCACTTTGCATTTTTGGACCAATTAAGATGATTTAAAGGTTTCTTAGAAGCCCAACCTCTCTGTAACAGCTACCTGAGTAGAACAGATATGCAGCCAATCTAATCCTTTGTGGTAAATGGTAAAATTTAATTTATTTTTTTAGTAAATTGAGGATTGATAGTTAAAATCATGAAACTAAATAAGCAATCACCTCTACCATAAGTTGTGAGAGCCTAAAAAAAATGACACCCATCAAGTCCCAAAGCCAAATGAACACCATCGATGACTGATGTAGTCTAGGATAGGGGGCTCAATGAAGGATAACTGGGTCCTAGCGGCCCCAAAACAAGTTTTCCCACCTTATTTATCCCAACTATGCCCTTCCCACCCTCTTTATGGCCATTTGCAAGAGACTTGAAAAATCCGTCATTTAATGGGAATTTTTAACTACTAAACAATGTAAATTGTCTAAAGCTTAAAATTACTTGAAATGTAAGTGGTATATAGGATATGAGTACTCAAAATGACTCACTCTATTTTGACAGATTTACAATTTCATACGGGCCTCAGTCGGAACAAGGACTGAAGTGCTATTGGAGTGTCGTTTTTAGCCTCGTTAAAGGCATATAAAGGGTCTCGAACTACATTCAAAACTTTTGGAACAAACATAACCGTCAACATCAATGTTTTTATGCAAGAAAAGTTTATAAATAAATCACAAACATCATTTAACACCCTTCCCTTGACTGTTACAGGCAAAGCAGAAAATGCAAGAGAAGGCATTTTGTCAAACACGTAGGGTGATTTTGGCCACTCGATTAGTTACTGCCTGCTGAGAGATGGATGGATAGACCATCAGGGTTGAAAACCCATTCCAAATCTATTCTCCACTCCCCTTGTGAGTTCCCCAATTGTTCCAACTTCTAACCATCAGTGGTCAAAAATGCCCATGTTTTTCCACTTCTTGGATTTGAAAAAGAAAAGTCTCTGCTGCCTCAAACTTGAGTTTCTTTCCTTGTTTTTCTAGTTTCTTCACCTTCCTTTGGATGCTCCCCATCATGGTTTTCACACAAAAACTGAAAACGATGTTTTGGCTTCCCCAAAAGCATTGTATTTTGGATCATTTCCTTCTAAAAGGGTTTTTAGCAGAGGTAATTTAGTGTTTTCTTATGAGAGTTTTGTCTTTTTCTTCAATTTCATGCTTGGATGATGTTTTGAACCTCCCAACAGCCTTGGAGGACCATTCCACGCTCAGTCTTATCCTTACAATGCTTTCCACTTGAGCACAATGCTCTGAAATGGCCCGTATGTAGCATAGATGTTTGGAATGTTGTTCCTTTATTTTTCCAAGGCTATAATTAGGCTTTAACTTCATGATACAGGTGAAGACTTATTGTCCTCTTCCTAGGATGCTCTCAAAACATACTTCAAACTAGAGGCTTGCAACTGAAAATTTGACATTGAAACAATAACGTTTTTGGGTGATGTAAGGTCGCATTTGGGCCTAGGATGCTCTTGCAGGAGTCACCTTGGGTAACTGAGAATGTGATTTCCCTCTCACAAAATTGGTTTGAGTCATAGAACCACTCGTTTGGCTAGCTGCCATGGCCATGGTGTTCCCTTCCACCTGGTCAACTACCTTTGAATGTTTTGTCTCTGTTTCTTCCTCCTTGTTGAGTCACTTGCTGGACCATAGACTGTTCTCCTCCGCCTACCTCTGATTACCCTTCTCTTTGTTTTTCCCATTGTCGGGGCATAGTCTGTCCGCCTCCTCCAATTAGCTCTACTTTTTTTTACCATCCTCTTGCGGGCTGTCTGCCACCTCTATAACCGTCCACCTCCTCCAAGTGTCTTATACCCCAGTATTTTTCCAGCCACACACTCCTTTCTTCCAAGAGCACGCCTCACCCTTTACTTCCTTCATAGCTTGCTTGTAAAAGAATTCCTCATATCTTCTCCCCATCATTCCTGCAACTGTTTACCATGGTTGGCCTCCAAAGCCTCTTTCACTTGTACCCTTGTTTTGTGTGCATTCACCCATCCTTGCAACAAAATCAAAACACCATGGATTTTGAGAAACAACTCCCATGGATACTAGCTCCTTGTTTGGCCTCCAAAGACCCTTTTATTCAAACTCTTCTTCTCAACACTCTCATCTCGTTTGTTGTGTATTCATCCATACCTGTAACAAAATGAACACACCAAGCATGTTGAGAAACAACATCCATGTGTGTTAGCTCCTTCAACTACATCATTGTTGCAACATCGGCCTTTTACTTCTTATATTCTGCTGTACCTTCTCTTTTGAATGCTATCAAACTTTTTTTTGTTGTCAAGTGCAGCAACAAACTCATCATTCATAGTATTATGGGAATCAGTGAAATCCCATGTGTATCTCCTTTAATGACATCTCTTCTTCACAACATCCGCCTTACACCTGCTTGGGCTGATAACAACATCAGCTGCTTCACCTTTTCTTTTTCTCTCTTTACCTTCTTTGGCATCAAATGTATTCCATTTGCGAAGTGTCTTGCACTCCCTTTGCCCATATGGAAACAATCCAACCATTTATTCATGAAAGTTTCTTCAACTCCTGTGGGCTGCTTCCACAACTTATGCATCCTTCAATGTTCTTTGTAGAAGCATATCCACCATCTCTATCTCATTCTTTTGCTTCATGTCAAATTGGGAACAATTTTCATTTTTCTTTGTTGTCCGAGAGCTCTTTGAATCAACCTCTACGTACAATTTCTGAACTTGGCCTTCTACAAATTCATTTTCTACCCATCTTTCAAGAGGGAAAATGAATGCACACCCTTCTCTATCCACTGTTGTCCTATGGAGAAGGCCTTCTTCTTGCCACTCTTTTTCAATTTCTTTTGTTAGCGTCTTTTCTGCCACCTCTAATTCTTGTTGTAAATGAATACCCGCTTGTGTTTCTTCTTGAGGAAGTTGTTGGACCATCAATTGTCCACTCTCTATTGCCTTCATGTTAACTTTTAAACAATCTTCTACTGCTGCTACATCCATACCAAACAATTCTCCAACTATTGCTACAAAAGTTTTTTCTTGTTCTACTTCACTTGTTACTCATGCATATGAGTGTGTTGTATTGAATGAAAAATTTGCTTTCATGCTAACTAGAAGACAATTTTCTATTGCTGCCATATTCATACCAAACAATTGCCCAATTATTGCTACAATAGTTTCTTCTTGTCCTGCTTCTCTTGTTGATCATGCATATAAGAGTGTGTTGTATTGGATGACAAATTTGTCTCTCTAGGAATAAAGAGTTCCCACAAACACTTTTTCCACCTCCTCACCATGTCCTATAGACATGTCCAACTTGTCACCATTGTTTGCATTCTCATCATAGCCTGCAGTCTCATGATGGGCTATCAAGGATCCCTGCTCATCTTTATCAATCCCTGTTACTGCCCTATCACCATTATTCACTTGTTTTTCTGCATTGACTTCACGAGGATTTTGTCTTCTATGAGCTGCTCACATCCTTCCTCCTCATTGTTCATCAAATCAGATTTGGGTGGCTCACATGGCAACTTCACTCTTTCATTGCCTCCCAAGGCAATCCTCTTCTCTTCATTCTTAATCGAAAAGATTTGAAGCTTCCCCAACCACTTTGCTTGCATTCTTGGGTACACTATTTGTTGCATCAACTTGGAAATCATATGTTCCCATCATCGAATTTTTCTTTTCCCCTTTCTTGTCTTTTCTCATGCAGATCTCTCTAACATGCACCTACACAACCACGTAATCTTGTGGTTGCAAACTCTACTCTCTTTGGGTATTTGGTCCGTTTCTCTTCAAAGAAATATTTCTACTCCACTATCCATCTCGTTATCTCTACTGGGATCTGTCTACCCTAAAACAAAGGGGCATTTCTATTGGGTTCTCCATCTTTTCTCACCACAACCTTTGATGGTCTGTCTTCTTTTCAGTGCTCCTCCTCTTGGCTCCAAGGGCTACTTTTTCTCAACGTTTTTTTTCTTCCTATTGGTCTTCTTTGCAAGGCATCAAATTTGGACACCATGTCTTCTAACTTCTTCTCTACTGTTGCAATCTGTGGCTTCTTGTCACCTTTCCTCTCCCTCTCGACTATTCTTTGATTCATTTCTTCAACTCTTTGTTCTCTACCCATCAATATGCAATGAAAAACAAACTCCTCTTTCTTTCATGCATGGATGATGGACGGTCTCTTGTTTGAGTTATGTCTGCACATTCCTTTCAATACTTCTCATAACCACCAACATCTTTCTTCTCCAGCTCACCCTTTTACCATACTTGCAACCGGCTTTGACACCAATTGATGCAGTCTAGGCAAGGGGGTCCAATGAAGGACAACCTGGTTCTAGATGCCCCAAAACAAGTTTTCCTATCCTTATATATTCCAAGTATGTTTTCCCCACCCTCTCTGCAGCCATTTGCAAGAGATTTGAAAATTCTGTCATTTAACGGTAATTTTTACTAGTAAATATTGTAAATTGTCTAAATCTTAAAATTGTTTGAATTGAAAGTGGGATATAGGGCATGAGTACTTAAATTGGCTCACTCATTTCATCACATTTACAACCTCATACAGGCCTTAACTGTAGAAAGGACTGAATTTGCTATCAAAATGGCATGTTAGCCTCTTTAAAGGCGTACAACAGGTCTCAAACTACAGCCAAAATTCGTGGAAAAGATTCTATTCATTTACAACAATGTTCTTAGGTTAAGAAAAGTTTATAAATCACAAACTTCTTTTAATATCATTCCCTTAATGTTACACAGAAAATGCAAGAAAAGACATCTTGTAAGGCAATTTTGGCCACTAGATTATGCACTGCCTGCTGATAGATGGCTCCAAAACTTTGTTTCTACTCCATTAAGGTTGAAAACCCATTTCAAATGTATTTTCCACTCCTCTTGCAAGGTCCCTGATCATTCCAACCATTACTGGTCTGAAATGCTCACGTTAAGTCGTTTTCCCACTTTTTGGGTATGAAAACTGAAAACATTCACTGTAATTTGTTGCTGCCTCAGACTGAATTTTTTTCATAGTTTTCTAGCCGCTTCACCTTCCTTTGGATACTCCCCATCATTCTTTTCACACAACAAACTGAAAAATGACATTTTGGCTTCCCCCAACAGTGCTTTTGGGGCATTTTCTTCTAAAAGTGTTTTTATCAGAGGCAATTTCCAGTTTGCTTATGTGAGTTTTATATTTTTCTTCAATTCTGTGTTTGGATGATGATTTGAACCTCCCAACAATCTTGGAAGACCATTCCACACTCGGTCTTATTACAATGCTTCCCAAGTGAGCACAATGCTCCAAAACAGCACCATATGTAGCATAAATGATTGGAATGTTATGAAGGTTGTACCTTTACTTGTTCTAAGGCTATAATTGAAAGATCCCCAAAGGGGTCTCCCTGACACTACGATGAATTTTAAACCAAATAAAAACAAACTACAGATTTATGGATGTTATGGCAATTACCCTAATGCAGATCTGAATTTAATTAAGGAAATGCGACTAGGGTTTGAGCTGGATCTCAATGCAAATAACACTAAAAATTATACTGTCAATCCCAAATGATTACTGGTATTTTTAGACATCAAATCATGCAAAAACCAGAATTTATTGCAGCCAAAACAACCCAGAAATCAGATCTGAAATCTGATTATTAATCTGCCTGAAACCCTCAAAATAACACTTCAGATAAATGTAAAATTACAGCGATCTGGTTTACAATAATATGGAGAATATTTGACAAATATTTTTGAAGGAAATACCTCTTGAAATGTTGCCAAAACCATCCACAATAAGTCGACCCAACTGCTGTCATAAACCACTGAAAAACACCTTCACAAACACTGCTGAAATTAACCTGGAAATCTGAATAAGAACGCTGGAAATTTCTGAGTGAAATCCCCTCTCAATCCCTTGGGGTTTTCGTCCACAAGAGGTTTAATTCACAAGGGTTTTCGTCCTTGGAATTTCTGATAAAAGCAAGAGCTCTTAACAATGCAAAATCTGATAATAAAAATCTGGATGTCTCTAAGCAAGTCGACTTGCCCATATAAAGGAAAAACAACCCAACCACCACCTCTAAACCAGCCAATCACATTCTTTCTTTTCCCTATGCTGGTCGCATTTTTCCCTATGGGCTTAATGACACATTTCCCTATTTATGACTCCCATAGGCAAGTCGCACTTTTCCTCCTCTAATACAATTAATTTTAATTGTATTTTGATATTGACATTTTAATTTATTAATAAGCTTTATTATTTATTATATGTGCAACTTATAATGTTATTTTAAAAACATGAGCACAATATAATAAAATAATAAAAACTTAGTCACCCTAGAAACCTCCTTTGGCCGTCGGGTAGACAAAAAGGGCCAAAGGTCTTCGTCCAAGCTCATTCGGAAAGAGGAGACATTACAATAATCAGGCTCCTATCTTCATGAAACGCCTGAAGACTTATCCTCCTCTTCTTAGAATGCTCCCAAAACATATTCCAACTTGAGACTTGCAACTGAAAATTTAACATTGAATCAATAACTCTTTTTGGTGATGCAAGATTGCATTTGGGCCTGGGAGGCTCTTGCATCAATGACTAATCACAAGATAATAATATTCTGGAAAATCCAAACATGAGGCTTGCAACTGAAAATTTGACATTGAATCAATAACTCTTTTTGGTGATGCAAGATCGCATTTGGGCCTGGGATGCTCCTGCATCAATGCCTAGTCACATGATAGTAATATCCTGGAAAATCCAATAAAAAAGGCCTTGAGTCCAGAAAAAGTCCTCTGTAAAACCATTCACGGCTCTTACAGTTTTCCAATAAATCTATGGATGCTCATATACTTAACCCTGTAATACAGTTTACCTTAAACCTGTGAAAATCGTTATTGATTTTATATGCGTTTACATACCCACCTTGATTGTTGATAACTTCGATTTTCAGCTGATGGTCCATGAGTTTCACCTTTGTTCCATGGGAAAGGTCCTATCGCATCTACTCTGGCTACATGAAACACTTCTCCTCAATCACCACAGGTGCTTCCTTTCTGATGTATGTACATGGTTCGAAAATAGAGGCACAACTGGATAAGAAGAACAAACACCTCACAATTCTGGTTTTAAAATAAAAAGATCTCGCTTACAAAATGTGATAATTCTGCTAGTACCGAGTTCTTGTCAGAATGTTATTTATCTTTCCACAGTTCAATTATTCCATCAGAGGACCACATCTTTTGACTGTTTTTTTGGGCCTATCTTTTTCTGACTGGCTAATTTTTCACAGAAAATTCAAAAATAAATTTGCCAATTGGAAAATTCTCTGAAAAATATTCACCAAAGTCTTCATAAGAGGTTTACATAAATGTACAAGAATTGTCAAAAGATACATGTACTAAGAGTTGGTCCTATGATTTTTTCAATGTTACCCTAGTTTTTAATGAATAACAAGCTTTTGCCAACCATTCTATATGGTTTTGCCTACCACTCTATACTTATAAAATGTTTTCACATCTTTCTAAATGAATGATATGGACAGCATATTTGTAAGGATGTCGTTAACCTGCCAATGTACAGGGATATTTGTGGATTGACATGCCGACTTGTCAATAATAATCTGAGAAGCATAGTTACCAACTTCGGCTGGTAATAATCTGAGAAGCATCGTTACCAACTTCGGCTGGATTTGGGCGGAATACTGTTCAAGTCATTATTTTTGAATTTTTCGGATTAATCCGGTCCAGTTTGGTTTGTTTTTATATTACAAAACATAATAAAATAAACCCTAAAAATATCTATAACAAAAAAACCAGAAAATGGCATAGTACGAAGAGCAAAGAATTATTATGAAGAGTAGAGAAGACAGGATTTTTGGTAGAGAGGTTGTAGTAATGGGCCAATGGTTGGGTTTGTTTAATCATTAATGTCATGACAAAGGGAGATTCTTCCAACCAGGTAGATCTGTGAGGCATTCTAATTTCTTACTCTGCGAGACCACATGGAATATCAGCAGATGCATATGGAAAGTCGCAGGGCAGGGACTCGTGAGTCAAATGGAATAGACTCCCTGGTAGGCTAGCACAAACTCCACGGGCTATGGGCACAGACGTAGGAACTGGGATGAAAAGATTGAACACCGAATGGGGAAGAGTCCTTGATGACGGAAGAGTTGCCTGCTATTTTTTTTCATTTTGATTTTAGTTTCAAAGTCTAGAATTTAGGTTATAAACTAAGTTGACGATACGCTTTGGAGACAAACATGGATATGATGGTTTTTCTTGTCTTGGATACAGCTTTGGATACGACCATACCAAAAATATATAAAAATGAAAAAATAGATAAATTCTAGCCAAATAAATAGGAATTAACCACATATTATGCATATAAAAAACAAATAAGCTAAATAACCACAAAACACTACTCATAATTTGTATAAAGCCAACCAAATGCCAAATGACAAGTCACAAATGTCATGATAAATATTAAATTTAATTATTACATCAGTTCAAACTAGTATTCAATATTCATCATATTGCTTTTCATCGAGAGCATCATCATCAACATCATGATGTGGTTCATTAGAACCACATGGACTCAAGCACTCCCACTACCACCAATGCCTTGGTGTGCATGTTGGTCTCTGCGGCGCCAAAGAAGTCCCCATGTCATTCAATGCTAGGTGGGAAATAAAAGCATCCAAATCAACATTCTCTTGATCAACATCCAAATGCTTTGTTGACCCTTGTGCTCCACCGCTTGTGGGATAGAAGGCATAGGCTGGAATATATATACACCAACCCTCAACCTTATTTGCCCCTAGCTTGTTGCGTTTATGTGGGTGGATGAAGGTGTATGTAGTCTAGTTTGCTCAAAGGAAGATGAACTTGCAAATTGAGGCAATTCAATGCAAAATTAAAATTTATAAAAGTAAAAACTCAAACTTAAATTTTAAAAAAGTTAGAACAAATTCAAAGTGAATTAAAAAATAATTTTTTACCTATGACAAGACCTTGATAGTAAGAGGTTATAGGTAGGTGGGCCTCGACCATGGAGGTATGACCATGTATGCGATTCCTTCTTGTATTTTTCCTGAAGAGTGTGAAGACTACGACTTGTGGAGGTTATGAAATTTCCAAATTCGGTCATAACCATGTCTTCTACCTTAGGATTAGGGAAGAGTGTAGAGAATGCCAACATATACCCTTCACTAATTTCAACATCCCTATATGGTGGAACCCTCCACGGTAAAGAAATGATCTCTGCCCTATAGAATCTAGGAGTCCTTGCACAAGCAAGGATATGTAGTGGGTGATCATTTTGTTCCGCCGCTCAATTATGCATGATCTTGGTTGAAAAAATCTTCTCGGGGTCTTGCTCTTTCTCATTTATGACGATTATCTTCTCAATCATTGAGGAATGCCATCATATATCTATCCCAAACATGGCTGGTCCATGTCAATAAAGCAGATCATACTCATGATGGGCTCAACATATTCCACATTTTCCCACCAATCGTCATCTACGATCAACGCCTTCACTTTTTGGGATCACTCGGTGTTTGATCGCCTCCATATAGCCCACAAGTTGCTAGTGACCATCTTGCTAAGTGCCTCTTGCACCTTCACATGTCGTCTCAAGACAATTGTGAGTGATGTGAATTGAGAAGAAACAAAAACAAAAATTAAAAACTTCTTTAGCTACTGAAGTACTATATTTTTAAAAAGTACAACATCATAAATAAATAAAAGAAAGATAGCTTTCTTACCTTCAACAACTCCAAATGTAAGTAGGATTTGAATATGCCTTGCGACGAATGATGGCTAGTCACAAGCATTTGGATTTCGTCGCCCTTGGTATACACATGTTTAATCCACTCAATTTTGTTGTCCAACTTTTTCAATATTAAGTTGAGTGAGTGGACAATACAAGGTGTCCAAAAGAGGGTGGTGCAAAGCTTCTCATAACTTGGCCCTTTATACCCTTTTTGGGCCTTGTCTATTTCTATTACCATAGCTTGCCAATATGGTGATCTAACAACATTAAATGACAAACCATTTGCATACACACACTGTGTGATGTGCTAATCTGCGATATCCCTACTCTCATTGTGAAAGCACCGTTCTCCAATGACCATTTTGTCCTCTTTAAGTGAAACACATGAATCCTTGTATTGTGTGGAGGGTGTTACCACAAACAAATGTATTGGGGCCACAATTGTGGAACCACTATGAGATGGGGCAACGTGTGGCTTCATCAATTGAGATGAAGGTCCTTTCTTTGACAAAGGATGAACTGCTTTCATAACAAAGGCTTCATTTGCATTTTCTTGCTCTTAGATGTACTCCAATTTTTTTATGTTGGCACCCCTATATTGTTCCTTGCAAGTTCTAATGCCTTGACTTGATATTGCACACAAGTGGACTTTCACCCAACCATACGAGCTTTTGAATTCGCCATCACAATCATGGCATTGCCAAAGAAAACACCCACCACCTAGAAGCTGTTGTAGCATTGTGACATGCCTCCATAATGGTGAATGCAGATCGATTTTGAATTGGGGTTGGTCAAAGGAGGTAGAACTTGTTGCCATTGTAGTAATATTCTCTTTAGTTGCACCTGCAAGTTTAAAAACCAACACCATAAGGGAAGAAAACAATGGTTAAACCCTAGGCCCTAAGGCATAACATGTATGTATTGTTAAATAAATGAAAAAATGGATTAAAATCATAAAATGAAAAGAATACTCATCAATGCAAGCATGATGTGTGTGAAGATTGAAAAAAACTTGAAAGTTATCAAAATAAAAATAAAAATTTAAGGATCCTCATCCTTTCAAGTTCCTCAATCACCTTGACAGCGAATGGTCACTCATACTAGCATAAGAAAATGATAGCAATACTTTTTGATGAAGTATCAAACATAAATGAGCAATGAGAGCTTAGAGAGGTAAGTATGCATTGAGGGAATGAGAGGTAAGTGGTTTTGCTTGTTTTGTTTCTGCTTTATGTTATTGTCTTTTGACTTTTTAGGGTTTCTATTGTGATTTCTTGTGCACTTTATCTTTGTAATGTTGATTTTTTTTTTTTTTAAAGTGTGTTTTTCGATGTGGATATGGGTCGAGATACGACTAGGGTACATCAATAACAATCCGGATACGCCTGCATACGTTTGTTGTTGGCGTATCCGGATTGCTATTGCTGCACCTTGGTTGTATCCATAAGTGTATCGTCACCGCATGACCACGGGATATGCAACATACTGTATTAGGCCCCTAGGGCAATCATATTGGTATCCTAGGAACTTATAAATTTATTTAAATTTTATTATATATTACAAACAAATTAAAATTAATAAACTCATGATTTAAATTTTATTTGTTATAGTTTATTAATTTTATTTATTTGTTTGTAATATTTTTGCATATATATATATATATATACATACACATAGAAGCATGGCTATGTCTCCCCTTACATGCCCCCCTCGGATGTGTAAAGTGCACGGATCCGTCGCGAGTACGGTATGGATACGTCCCGGGGATGTTGGGGTACTTCACAACGTATCCACAAGGTTTGGCGGTGAGGAACGTATTTTTTTTTTTAAATTTTGACTTGGTCAATGACCAAAAACGAACCCTAACTCATAAATGAATAAAATAATGAACCCTAAACTCCTCTAAAAGCTATAAAAATTTGTACAATTGTACAGGATGACAAAAATTCTACATATTAACTTCATCCCCGAACAATCCTAACTTTTTGTATCTCATCACGTCACCTCGCGCCTTTATGGTGATCTTGGTGATCAAAAATAGATTAGGATAACATCATGTTCTAGGTTAGAAAATTTTGAATTAATAATTAGTAAATATTGTTATTTTATCATTTATCATTTATGTAAAGGGAAAATGTTTATAATTTTTTTTAACATCATAACTCTCACTTGTATGCTCTCACTTGGCGCCTTTATCCACTCAAACTACACGAAACAAGTTGGCTTGAGGATTTGGTATATGTGCATTCCAATTTGCGCCTCTTGTCACACAAGGTTGAAGACTATATTAGAGGTCCTCACACACTTTGGGATATTCTTCCAAAGATTACAAACTTGGATGCATTTGCAATCACTCTTGCCCAACTTTCAATATTTGATGGTGAAGATGTTCAAGGAGTTCACAAGGAGTGGAGCTACTAAGACTACAACTAGCGGGAGTGTAATGCAAGAATTTGATTTTTGAGGAAAATCTAGATGATATATTCTAGATTGTTTGTATTCATGTTGATATGATATTCATATATCGTGTTTATGGCAGCCACATGATCAATGAAAATGTATCTTAAGTATATTAAATGTTTTGAACATTGATCCTATTATATTTTTCAAGTTTTGTATTTCTTATGGACTAAAGAATGAGTAAAATGAGCATATATATATTTTAATATCCATGTACGAGACACACCCAAGGATTTTTAAAATCGATGTATTTGTGTCTTGTTCTTGAACTCGTACTGCATCTACCCATATCTTGGCAATGTAGTTAATATGTTCGGATTTCCAAACTTGGTAACTATGCTTTGAGAACCTCCTTACACTAGGGTATTGTCAATGGAAGTTTACAAGGCACATCATAGATCCTATTTGATCAAAATGGCTTGAGCCATATTATTAGATTTAGTTCTAGGATATTTTAAAAATGCATAAAAATGCACTCCTTAGCATTCATCTTTTCTCTCTAATGAGCTGGTGATTTAATTTAAATAGAATTAAATCTAAATATTGCGAGTCACTCTTGAACCAAATGATGTATAAATGCTAAAATACGAAATGACATAAATAGCTAAGATGTAATCTTTGAAACCCTAAGCAAAGGAGGAGAGGACATAGCTAGTTTCCGCGCAATCCGGAAGTGATCCAAGCGAGGAGAAGTGCTTGAACAAAATGAAAGCAACATCGTAATCAACCTTTGTAAATTCTGCAACTCACGAACAAGGCCGGACATGGGCACCCATTCTTTGAAGACAAGGGCATTGGGGCGTTGGTGATTGGAACTAGGTGCTATATGATCATGCAGGTAGCTCGAATTGATCTTTGATATGTCGTAAGAGTGTCGCAAATGTTCCCTGTTTGTCGCTCGATGATCGCACAATGAGTGTCGAAGGTACCTGTAACCTGCAAAATAGAAGTTCACTTGCACAAGCCCACAAAACCGCATCAAACCTAAAAAAAAAAGATGCAATATAGGGAGTTAGATTGACCCTGACGGTCACCCCGAGAGTGAACTTACGACCGAGTGTTGCACTACATCTCAGACTCCATGTAGTTCTTGTGATTGTATATGAAAATGATGCCCTAGGATGCCCTTGTGCAAGTGCACTTGATAACGAGTGTAGCTAGAATGTAGCAATGTAGTAGAATGTGTGGATGGAATAGAATGAACTTCCCCTTCCTATGTTGTGTATGTAGCCCTTGTCCCTTGAATGGATGCTAGATGGATGCTTTGGAGTGCTTTAGGTGCCTTTTGAATGCAAGCTTAGGTGATAATAGTAATGCTTAGTGCTTGGTCCCTCATTTTGAACACATAACTATGTATTTATATGATTCCCTTGTTTGAATTTCGTAATTGACAACTGGAAGGCTGACCCATAAGTGAAAAAGATGCCCAAAAGATAAAAGAGACCCAAAAGAAGCGAGTAAGATGAAGAAGGGTTAGGGCGCCCAAAGGGGACAGGGGCGCATGGGTGCTTTTGTCTTGGTAGGCGCCGTGTTTGAAGCCATGAAAGATAAATAAGTAAGATGCGGTTATTTGTTTAGCCAAACGATTAGCAAGTACTCGCCAACTCGGTGAGTACTTGTCGATTTTTCCAACTATGGTCGTAATCAACCTTTGTAAATTCTGCAACTCACGAACAAGGCCGGACAGGGGCGCCCACTGTTGGACAAGGGCGATGGTGATTGGAATTGGGTGCCCATGACTATGCAAGAGCTCTGGAACTGATCTTTGATATGTCGCAAGAGTGTCGCAAATGTTCCATGTTTGTCACCGATGATCACACAATGAGTGCCGAAGGTACCAGTAACTCGCAAAATAAAAGTTGACTGCGCACAAGCCCACAAAACCGCATCAAACCTAAAAAGAAAGATGCAATATGGGCAGTCAGATTGACCCCGGCGTTCACTCCGAGAGTGAACTTACGACTGAGCGCTGGACTACAACTCAGATTCCATGTACTTCTTGTGAGTGTGTGTGAGAATGATGCCCTAGGATGCCCTTGTGCAAGCGCTCTTGATAGTGGGCTGTACCTAGAATGTAGCAATGTAATAGAATGTGTGGATGGAATAGAATGAACTTCCCATTTCTATGTTGTGTATGCAGAGTATGTGGCCCTTGTCCCTTGAATGAATGTTAGATGGATGCTTTGGAGCACTTTAGGTGCCTTTTGAATGCAAGCTTAGGCGATAGTAGTAATGCTTAGTGCTTGGTCTCTCATTTTGAACACATAAATATGTATTTATATGATTCCCTTGTTTGAATTTTGTAATTGAAATTCAAACAAGATGCCCAAAAGATGCTCAAAAGATAAAAGAGACCCAAAAGAAGCGAGTAAGGTGAAGAAGGGTCGGGCGCATGGGCACTTCTGTCTTGGTTGGACGTTGGTGTTTGAAGCCATGAAAGATAAATAAGTAAAATTTCGAGTGGGTTGTAGGGTGTGTAAGACCAAATAGAAAACAAGAGATAGAAAAGAGGCCAAAGATAGTTGTTAGTTACTAATTTTCTTGCTTAGGAATCATATGAATTTAGGACCTAGAAATGTACCCAAGTGCGTGATTTTGTGTCTACATTTGTTCCCACTTTATGTTGTTGAGCGAGTACTCGATAACATAAAGTAAATAAGAGATGCATACTTTATGTTCCCGTAGGTAGGAGTGTGCGGCGGATAATGTGTCAAGTGGACAAGTGAAGCGTGGAGTCTAGGAAAGGAAAGTGACCCTAGGGGTGAAGCATGTTGCG
Source organism: Taxus wallichiana var. yunnanensis (assembly GCA_018340775.1). Lineage (NCBI taxonomy): Eukaryota > Viridiplantae > Streptophyta > Pinopsida > Cupressales > Taxaceae > Taxus > Taxus wallichiana. The sequence goes on along the minus strand of CM031235.1, from coordinate 330,393,337 downwards.
TTGCGTTGTACTTGTTGTAGCTTGTGAGTGAGTGCTTTCTTATAAGGACGGACTTGTAAAAAGAAGAGCGAAAAATGTAGTCAAAGTCTTGTATATGATAAAACAGAGAAAAATGTATTCAAGTATGTAAAAGTGTGTAAAAGGAAAGTGTGCACCGATGTAAAAGAGTGTAAAGGGTAGAAAACGTCCTCGAAAATGCTTTGTGTGGAGACTAGGAAAGGAAAGTGACCCTAGGGGTGAAGCGTGTTGCGTTGCATTGTATCAGACGTTGTGATTGTTGCTTCTTATAAGGACAGGACTGCAAAAAAGAAGAGCGAAAAATGTAGTAAAAGTCTTGTATATGATAAAACAGAGAAAAGTGTATACAAGTATGTAAAAATATGCAAAAGTGTGTAAATTGAAAGTTTGCACTTGATGTAGAAGAGTGTAAAGGGTAGAAAATGTCCCAAAAATGTTTGTGGAGACTAGGAAAGGAAAGTGACCCTAGGGGTGAAATGTGTTGCATTACGTTGTAACCGTTGTTGTAGCTTGTGATTCTTGCTTCTTTTAAGGACGGACTGCGCAAAAGAAGACCGAAAAATGTAGTCAAAGTCCTGTATATGATAAATCAGAGAAAAGTGTATAAAAGTATGTAAAAGTGTGTAAAGGAAAGTGTGCACCTGATGTAAAAGAGTGTAAATGGTAGAACATGTCCCAAAAATGTTGTGTAGAGCGATTTTTTTTTTTGCGATCTCACGCCAAGAGCTAGTTTTTTGGGCGATCTCACTCCAAGAGCGAATTTTTTGGGCAATCTCATGTCAAAGTGTGAGTTTATTGGGCAATCTCACGCCAAAGAGCAAGTGTTGGGGAGAGAGGTCTAGTGTTACTCTCCTTCCATGACTCTGCCCGATAAACACCACTGCAGATGGTTTGTTCCTGTTTTGTTCCTGCTGTCGCAATTGTTCCGAATTGTACCAATTGAACTGAATGTAGGAGATAAACTTTATTCTGTTGCTGAAAGACTTTACTTGTAATTGTAAAAATGCTCAAGAATTCTCGTGAACTGTGCTGATCTAATAAGTTGACTGTGTGTGTGTCCCAGGACATTAGCGTCCCACGGAGGACACAGCGCCCCAAGTGCTCTTGTTAGAGTCTGGGCAGTAGTGTTTGTGTTGTGATTTTGACCCAAGTCTGATTCGGGGCCGTTCTGTGACTGTTTGCTTGAGATGATTACATTACTATACTTTGAATTGAGCTCGTAGCTCGAGCTGCTTATAGGGGTGATTTGTTCACTCAATGTATGCCCCCTCATTTGGGGTGTATGCGACGTCAGTAGGAGGATGTAGCCCAAAAGAGAGGACTTGAAGCTGATTTGAACAAAGTGGATCGCGAAAAGCGGGTTTCATACATGGGACATCGCTCACAATGTCACAACACAATCAGGGCTGAAGCGGCCATAAGCATACCAGACATAAGGCATAGCCCGCAAACAATAACATACAATAGAAGCAATGGTAAGCAAAATGTATCGACAAACCATTGTGGCAAATAGTTTTCAAAGGCAAATGTTGCACATGAAGCACTCGTTAGTATGTTAGAAAGATAAAAAGTATGTCAAAGCATGTATGTATTAATGGAAAGTAATGTGCTAGGAAATAGTAGTAAATGATGAAATAATAACACCTGTAATGTGTGATAGTTGTAATATTAGATGCCCCCAGGAGCCTCGGTGGGATTGGCAAAGGATACAATGCCGAGCATCATTGCAGCGTGTGAAAATTTGTAAGAGATCTGCATTCACTCCAAAAGACCAAGTGAACGCACGTGTGTATATAGAAAGATAATGACATACTTGAGTATTTAACTAGCATAGTAAGCAAAGTGCATCATGTAAGTATTATAAGCAAGCAAGATTAAGTGCAACCAAGATATGCAAATGTAGTGTATGAATGTGATGGAATGGTATGCAATGTGTGAATGTGATAAGAGCAACGTGCCCCCAAATGATGATGTGTATGAGATGAGGTTCATTTATAAAATATCCCTCAACAATCAAGAATGAACCATAGAACAAGAGTGCGTCATCGGAAATGGTTTGATAGTGTGCACTAGAAAGATAGATCATGAAGCATAGATTGTGAAAAGTGTGAGTGATGTGGGGTTCATTTTAGATTTAGACTCTCAAAGAATCGAGTATGAATCGTGGAACTAGAGTGCGTCATAGGGTAATGACGATTCAAAGTGTGTATTAAGGTCCAGTAAGAGATGTGGGAAAGATTAGATGTGAAGCATGGAGCATAATATGTATGTGTAGAGATTAGAAAGAATTGGTAATGGTTGAAAGGGGGCGGAAGAAAGTGTGATGCCCCCAAGTGTGAGAAGGATAGAAGGCTATCCAACGATAGTGAAGGGCAAGGGCCCTCCACCCGATGTCTGAGGAGATAAAGGCATGTGACGATGCTCTAAGATCGGTGGAGTATGAGAGTAATGTACATGTGAAGGAGACCTATGTGGTGAAGGAGGTGGTGAACACCTATGTGAAGGGGTTGTCCGAGTAGGGGACTTAGGCCGATGAGGTGGATTAGTGGACTGATGCAGACGACAATGTTGTGAAGTAGAATGTGTGTGAATAGGAGAACTAGGTGTTGAATGTGCCTTAGATTTGAGAGGCCCTGAGGCCTAGATGTTGTAACTGGTGGAAGAATATCATCAAGACTAGGTTTAGGCAATGGTGTACATGGTGGGACGCCTTTAATAGTGACAACTTGCTTATTGTGGATGAACTTTAGACACAAATGATTCATGGAGGGAATAGCTTGAGCGATGCGGAGCCAAGGAAGACCTAAGAGCATGTCACAACCTTTGATTGAAGATGCCACAATGAATGACACAAGCATGGTGAGAGGCCCAACTGTAATGGGCAGCCTAATGTAGCCAAAAGAATTAGGAACTGGATATGTGATAGTAGATATTGGACATTTGATAGCCATAAGAAGTGCAATAGAGCACATAGATAGGAGCCTCTGGATAGATCATCGTATTATTGATAGTGTATGAGCCAATAGAAACATTGATATGTAATGAATCAACAGAGAATGTTGCATGATAATTATGATATGAAAATGAGATGGTCTGGTGGTGATGCATTAGCAGAAGTGACAAGGAAGTCAAGGGGCCCCATGAAGGAGGGGGCACAACTCGATATGTATGATTAGTCAAGAATTAGGAGCTTGCATGTCATGCTTAGGCAAAGGGTCATTAAAGCTTTTTAACTTTTTGTTATCATTGACCGACTTAGAAAAAGATGGCTTAGGGAGCTTAAGTGAATTATTGTCAATAAGATCTTGAATGAGATGCCTAAGTTTGAAACAACGATCGGTAGAATGCCCAATGCATTGATGATAGTCACATTTAGCATTTTCGTCATAATTGCGGCCACGGGGCGAATGGATCAAGATTGAGGCAATAGAAATCGAGGCAATAGAAATCGAGGCGCATATGGTAATTTAGTGAAAGTATGCTTTGGAGGTTGCCATTGAAGCTTTTCAAGAGGAGAGATGGCATTAACGGTTGTCTTTGCTTCAATGGGCTTAGGAGATGGCTTGAATGTTGATTTAGATTGAAACCTATTAGAAGACAATGAAGGAGTATCCTAATATTTGAGTTTGCCCATGGAGAGGAGTTTGACCTCACACATTTTAAACATATGGCATAGTTGATCAAATGAAGGAGATGTCTTAAAGATGACACTCTCCTGAAGTGGTGGTAAGAGGCTTTGCACAACAAGGTCTTGCAATTCCAAATCAGCAAGTACATTGGTCATCTTAGCTAGATTATTCTTATAACTTAATACATAGTCAGTTAGATGTCTATTAGATCTGTGTTTAATTTGAGCGAGTTGCGCATAAGAGATGTTGGTGCTGATGTTGATTGAAAAGTGAGCAAGAAAAGTATCGGCTAAATGCGTGAAAGAAGTTACCGAATGAACATGTAGATCGTAAAACCAATGCATGGCGTAATCTTGAAGACTCCTAGGAAATAGCTTAGCTAGTAATATATGATCATCCGCATAATCAAGACATGCCACATGAAAAACTCGAGATGCTCTTGAGGATCACCATGGCCATTGAAGGTGGGCAACTTAGGGGTGATGAAGTTTAGAGGAAGTGAATAAGCATAAATGGTGGGTGCAAAAGGAGTGTGAAAAATTAAGGGGGAATTGAGAGATGTAGAGGCACGCGAAGTGGCTAGCTGAAATTGAAGGATTTGAACTTGTAGATTCCCGATAAAGACAAGCCAAATCGTGGGTGCTTTGGAAGAGGAACTTGGTTGTGTATTAGAAGCATTGGGATGGAGGAGGGGAGTGGTAGAAATAGGAATGGAAGTAGGAATGTTAAGAGGTTGGGTGGAGGCCATGGCAGCCGAGGAAGAGCCTACAAGAGGCACAAAAGCAACATCTCGAGAGTGTTTAGAAGCAAGTAAAACATTGAGAATATGCGAAATATGCGTAGGGTTGGGCGTAAAGCTTGACTGAAATTAGTGAGCTTATCTAACTATTCTTGATCGACTTTAGTGTCCTCATCATATGATTGTTGGCTATCAGAGGTTTCAATGTTTTCCAAAAGAACATTCTACGAGTTAGCAAAGGGGTTATCATATTTAGACATTGATTTAGAAGATTTACGAAAAGAGGGAGGAAGCTTGATGTACTCAAAGGAACCGAAATGACAACTACGTGTGACGGGCATAACAATAAAACCCTAGAGGGAAGGTTGGATTCGAGCAATGGGTTCACCAAATGATTTGATTTAATTTTGAATTAAATCTAAATATTGACAGAGTCACTACTGAACCAAATGATGTATAAATGCTGAAATACGGAAATGACACAAGTAAGCTAAGATGTAATATTTGAAACCCTAAGCAAAGGAGGAGAGAGGACTTAGCTAGTTTCCGCGCAAACTGGTAGTGATGAATAGAATGCAAGCAACGTCGTAATCATAGTTTGCATACTCGTACTCGCGAACCAAAAAAAATTTGACTCGGCAATATTCGGCCAATACTCGGGAATACTCGACAACTTAAAAAATATGCAAATTTCTTTAAAAAACATAAATTTTAAGCAACACAACTACAAAATGTATCAAATGAGCCCATAAAGTGTTGAAGTGTTTTCTAATAGATTTAAATACAAATACAATACAAAATTGCATTATCATGCGAATACAACAACCGATCGATAAATAATATGAATTTATGATGATTGACACTAAAAATATCATCATAAATTTCATATCTATGCAAGTTACAATATACAATAAGTTACATTTTCCTCTTCCCCAATCTAGAGAAATATTGGGGAGAGGGTCTAGTGCCTCTACTAGTCCCCACACTCGTCGCGTCTCCTTGCTCCTAGAAGGCTGCGACTCTGGCTCGATCCTGGAAGTAGATGGTGGTGTTGGTGGCTCCTCTGCTGCATGTTGGAGATCACCTCCAAAGATGTCATCCAATCCAATATCTCCTGTAGCTACTAGTGCTTCTCCCTCCATAGCTTCCCTCTCAAAAGAAGCAATCTCATCCTCTATGAATGTAAGGATTTCCTCTTCTCGCCTAGTCCACTTGTTGTATGGATCTATCTCATCCAAATCAATAAGATCCTCTGATGTGGCCTCCACTTTTCTTGTGCGAAGCCAGAGATTGTATTGCACAAAAACCAAGTCGTTGAGCCGTTTTTGACTCAACTTGTTGTGCTTCTTTGTGTGAATGGCCTCAAACAAACTCCAATTGCGTTCACATCCAGAAGCGCTACAAGGTTGAGATAGAATTCTGAGGGCTAGCTTTTGAAGATGCGGGGTATTCCCTCCCCAATCCTTCCACCAAGAACCTACAAACAAGATAATAAATTTTTTATAATTAATAAAATCAAATCTATAACTAATAAGTAGCTTGGTAAACATTCTAATTTTTATTACTTGGTGACTGCATGGCTCTCCCTCAAATAGCTAGCGCCGAAGAAAAGAGCCTCCCCCTAGCATGTTTGTAACTCTGCCTCTAAAATGACGAGGTCCCTTGTCTCAACATCTGGTATCATCCTCTCAATACATGTTGAAAGGCCCTCCATAACCTCTCCGTTCACATCTGTGAAGCTGTCGAAGAAGAAATACTTGGGGTTGAGGTAGTACTCCGTTGCATGAATAGGTTGGTGGAGTTGATTGCTCCACCTCCAATCAATAATCTCCCAAAAGGGATGATATCCCACCGTAATAGTTTTGGATAGACTCTTTGGCCCTATCCATGGCCGCATAAATAAACCCCATGGGGTTTTGCTTTGCATCAACCAAATGCAAAATCCTCACCAACGGCTCCCGACACCTACACACAAATTAAAATGTAAGGTTACAAACTTACACTACAAATAAAATAAAAAAGTGAAAACAATATATTTATAATTTAACAAATTAAAATAAATGAATGAAATATAAATCGAAGTTTGAAATTACCTTGATCTCTATAACTCTCTTTGCAAAGATATCATCAAAAACTATCTTTGCAACCCTCTCTCCATCAACTTTTTTTGAATATTGTGAGTCTAGCCATGTTTGACTAACAAACATTTGTTTCAAAGGTGTCAACAAACTAGAAATACTTTGCAACGTCAAGAAGTTGGTTGCAGAAACCTTGTGACACCGCTCGAACAAAGTTCTTTCCCCTTTGTGTGTTCTCTCATCAAGCTCAGAACCTAAGGGTGATTGTATGTGTACTTTGTTATGTTTTTTTCATCTTATACAATTGGCCTCACCCAATCAATTTTGCCTGTCCTCCAAAAGAAGGTCAAGGCAATGAGTTGCACAAGGAGTCCAAAAGAGTGATGGATGTCTCTCCTGCAGTAGTCTCCCAATCGCCACATATGTTGCTGCATTGTCTGTGACATTTTGCACAACATTCTGTACACCAACCTCTAATACAACCTGTCTCTAACATAACACTCAAATTCTTTGCATTTTTTACTATGTTAAAGGCATCAATAGACTTCAAAAACACCATCTCACCGTTTGAAGCCGCTAAAAAATTAATGAGGGTGCGGTTCCTTCCATCCGTCCACCCATCTGAAAGAATGGTGCATCCGTATTTTTGCCATTGTTTCTTTTGCACTTCCGAATGGTAGTAGCATTTCTGCAGAATCGCACTCTCAAGCAATTTCCCTCTCAAATCTTTTGGAGAGGGTGCCTTGTACCCTTTTCCTACAACTGCTCACAAAGTTGTACCAAGTACTCCCAAGATGGGTTCTTTACCACATTGAATGGTAGGTTGTTATAGTACCAGAAATTTGCACAAGCTTTATCCGCTTCCTCGTGCATATATTTGTTCCAGGCTTTACCTTCCAATGAAGGTTGTGTTCCAGGTGTGTTCCTTGCCACAAAAAAACTCTGTACGCCTTTGCTCGAACTCGACGAAGATGCACCTCTTTCGGCTTTTCCGCTTCATATGCATGGACCATGAGTAGAGCCCACAATTGTTGCCGCATCATCCTCTAAATCCTCTGTCATTGTAGCCCCATGTCTAATTGCTTGTGCTTTGGCCGCCTGCACCCTTGCCCTCTCGTAGTTTCATCTCCTTTAGCTCGCTAACTCAAGCTATCATCTTTCGCTTTGCCTCTTTCTCACACGTAGGGGCAAACAAACATCTCGGCAAACAATAGATGCAAGGTGATATTTCAAACGATTGATGCCTCTAGACATTTTTCTGCCACAGAAAATTGCAAATAACATCATTTTCACTACCTCCACGTACACCATACTTCCATGCTTTGGTACGGGCATTCACAAGAACGGTCCCTGCTAGTGATGCTTTGACCCAGATGCCGAACTTGATGCGAGCCTGATGCCATTGTTAAGCTCTAATCTGCAACACAATGCACATTTAAAAAATTAGAAAAACGTAAGCTTAATTAAATTAAAAAAATGTGCCTAAATAACAAATTTGCGTAAAAATAATAAAAATACATACCTCTGGCTGCAAATGACTATAAAAAATTACAAGCATTCGATTTTACATTACATGTATTTAGAATTACAAAAATAATCGATTACAATACACATACATAAAATTTAACTAGTTTAGAATGAATTTGCGTAAAAAATAAATAAAATACATACCTCAGGCTGCAAATGAATATAAAAAAATTACAAGCATTAGATTTTACATTACATGTATTTAGAAGTACAAAACAAACCAATTACAATACACATACATAAAATTTAATTAGTTTAGAATGAATTTGCGTAAAAAAAAAATACATACCTCTGGCTGCAAATGAGTATAAAAAAATTACAAGCATTTGATTTTACATTACATGTATTTAGAATTACAATATGAATCTATAAAACATAAATAATATACACAAAATTTGAAAAAACTTGAAAGAATTAAAAAAAAACCTACCTCCAAATGCAATTCTCCAAATTCTCTCTTCGAATTCGCTCCAAAATCCACTCAACACAAGCAATGCAAGCTCAAATGGTTGTGTGAATTCAGCGTTTTTGAGTTTGAAAGACATGTTTTGCGCTTAAACAACGTATAACGAGTTATATGCTCGAACTTGCCGAGTTGTGGCGAGTACTCGGCCGATTTTTCCAACTATGGTCGTAATCAACCTTTGTAAATTCTGCAACTCACGAACAAGGTTGGACAGGGGCGCCCACTACTGGACAAGGGTGCTTGGGGCACTGGTGACTGGAATTGGGTGCCCGTGATTGTGCAGGAGCTCCAGAACTGATCTTTGATATGTCGCAAGAGTGACGTAAATGTTCCCTGTTTGTCGCCTGATGATTGCACAATGAGTGCCGAAGGTACCTGTAAAGTTCACCTGCACAAGCCCACAAAGCCTCATCAAACCTAAAAAGAAAGATGCAATATGGGGAGTCAGATTGACCCCGGCGGTCACCTCGAGAGTGAACTTATAACCGAGCGCTGGACTACAACACAGACTCCATCTAGTTCTTGTGAGTGTGTGAGAATGATGCCCTAGGATGCCCTTGTGCAAGCGCTCTTGATAGTGGGTTGTAGCTAGAATGTAACAATGTAATAGATTGTGTAGATGGAATAGAATGAACTTCCCTTTCCTATGTTGTGTATGTAGAGTATGCAGCCCTTATCCCTTAAATGGATGCTAGATGGATGCTTTGGAGCATTTTAGGTGCCTTTTGAATGCAAGCTTAGGTGATAGTAGCAATGCTTAGTGCTTGGTCTCTCATTTTGAACACATAACTATGTATTTATATGATTCCCTTGTTTGAATTTCGTAATTGACAACTGGAAGGCTGACCCATAAGTGAGAAAGATGCCCAAAAGATAAAAGAGACCCAAAAGAAGCGAGTAAGATGAAAAAGGGTCAAGGGTGCCCAAAGGGGACAGGGCGCATGGGCGCTTCTGTCTTGGCTGGCCGTTGGTGTCTGAAGCCATGAAAGATAAATAAGTAAAATTCCGAGTGGGCTATAGTGTGTGTAAGACCAAACAGAAAACAAGAGACAAAGAAAAGAGGCCAAAGATAGCTATCAGTTACTAGTTTTATTGCTTAGGAATCATATGAATGCTAGTATGTTTTTAGGACCTAGAAATGTACCCAAGTGCGTGATTTTGAGTCTACAGCTGGGTCCATATTCCCTTTTGAGGTTCAATCGGAGTTTAAATTTATTTGGGAAGAGTCGGATTAGGATTATAATCTCTATGCATACCCCTTTATTTTAGATAATTCTCTCCCTCTCTCTGCGTGCATATATCTATGTATGTATTTATGTGTTCCATGTGATTTATCATGTGGATCTGCTCATGGCATTTTTCTATTTAACAACACTCTTTTCTCAAGCAACTTCAAATCTCTAGCAGCATTGGCCCATTGGGTAATTCTACTGTATAAGTTGATTCAGAACTTGTTGAAATCAAATATAAGGCAATAGTTTTCTTCTTTTGTTTCATGAATTGTTTTGGTGTTATATACATCATTTTGAAAGGACGTGTTGCTTGCCAGAAGCTTACTGTAGCAGCATTGTTTTGTCTTGAAAGAAATTTGAGATTGCACTGCTAAACTGTATATGATTGCATCTGATTCTGAGATTACATTTGTGGTAAACAATGGAAGGCTGCAAAAATTCTAGCGAATCTGATCGTGATGGGTTCTGGAATATTGGCTAGGGCTTTTGTTCAAGCTTACCGACAAGCTCTTGCAAGTAAGTTTCAATCTTTATTCTGCATATATCATGGCTGGGGCATTTGTTGCTCAATTCTGTATCAGACACTAACAAAATCTATTAAGGCGTCCAAAAATATGTCAAACTGATGAGTGTTATTCAAATTTAAAAGATTGCTATCTTCTTAAATTAATTTTTTTACCACGAAATATTTGATGGTTGTCACTTGACAGGCAGAAAGCAAAGCCATTTCAGTTGATTTTCCTGTAGTATATTTATAGTGTAAAATTGTCCATGAGATATATTAATGTTGATTAGCTGCGATGAGTAAGTTTATGACTTTTGAGTATGAAGTAATTATAGGTTCAGTTGGCACCTAAATTTTGTTACCATGTTTTGTGTGTTTAGTGCAATCTTCAATCTTGGTTTCCTGGTCATCATTGCTAAGGATATTTGATTGTTGGTTTTTATTGAATCTTTAATGAACCTCTGCACACATCCACAGAAGGAAATTGGTAGCTGACTAAAAGTGAGTATATAGATATGGAGAATCTGCCTAGCGTTCTTGGAGTAATCTGGGCTATGTATAAAATCTTCCAAGTGAAACTGGCTTGGCAAGAAACCTAGTACTCAAATGTACTGCAAATGATGTCTTCTTTCTAAAGTATGCACTGATTACAGTTGTAGTTGGCATGTACCTCTGATTTTGTGCTTTAATTAGACATGCACATATTTTTTGTATTAAGTTCTAGTGCACTTCACAACTATATCCTAGTATGTGTTCTTGCCAATGCCAGGAAAATAATTGAATTATAGTTTTCGATGACATGGTTATTCATAATTAAGGGGTCTGTTTGTGAAAATTTATCATTGTTTATTCCTTTACTACACTTCCAACTGTTGCTATGGGTTTTATGGGCAAGGCCTATATCCATATAATTAAAAAATAAAATGCAGGTAACCAAACATTTCCATGGAGTACTGCCGATAATTTGTGCTATGGTAATTGTCATTTCTTTGTTCATGATTTTTTTCCTTGGAGCATGATAAACACCTTACACCTGCTGATTTAAGTTATTCTGCAAACAAACATATCTTGACATAAAATTTTAAACACGATGTCACCAGTCAACCACTTGGCAGAAGAAGAAAACCCATCTGTCCGGTTTGTTCAATTGTTTTTTAATAAACTGGCCAGTGAACTGATAACCAATAGCACTGATTCTCAGCTCTTGGACAACACAAGACTTGTATTTATTTATTTAATATGGAAGGCATCAAAATGAATACAAAATGCAAACCGTACCCATTTTGTGCTTAAGTTAATGGATTAATATTTGCATTTTGAGAATGTCTTTAAGTTTTTCATTGTCACAAGATGTGCATCTTAAATTCTGTGTATTTGGTTGTGTGAATGCACTTTCCCATGTCTATTCTGTCAATAGAGCTTTCTGTTAATTTTTGTCAATACGTTTAGAAGGTGTTATACCACTTCCAAATTCCATAAATGTCAAAAGACAGTGCAATCATCACTAGGGTTCCTCAGCAAATCATTTTTGTCTTTGTGGAATTTTAGATGACAAAAATAAACATTATCATTTTGTAATATTTTTTTCGCTGGAATCTTGATGTAATAAACACAATAAAACACTCGCAGTTATATTTCAATTGACTAATATCCCTCTGGCTCTCTGGAAGCATTGAGTTTCTCCTCTTACTCTTTTTACTCCTTGTTTGTTTTTACAATTTTGCTGGAACTAATATTATGTATAGCTTGCCTGATGCATAACTTACCTTGGTATAATCAGATGCAGATAAAATCAATAGCAGAATCATGTGGGCATGATGTAATCATTCAGTAAGGAATCCTTTTTGTCTTTAATGGAATGTTAGATGACACAAATAAACATTATCATCTTATAATAATTTCTTCGCTGAAATCTTCATGTAATAAACACAATACAACATTTGCAGTTATATTTCAATCGACTAATATCTCTCTGGAAGCAATGATCTTCTCCTCTTACTCTTTTTATTCCTCGTTTGTTTTTGCAATTTTGCTGGAACTAATATTATGCATAACTTGCCTTAGCATAAGCAGATGCAGCTAAAATCAATAGCAGAATCTGGTGGGCATGATATAATCAATCTGGATGAAATAATTGATTGGTAGTCTATATTATAATTAGACATCAAATAGCGAACCAGCATGATTAGACGATCAGATTAATAAACAGTTGTAAGCGTAGCAGCATAATTAGTCCCTCAGGCATCTAGACTTGTAGAGCTATTAAATGCTGTGATCATCCTACCTATAAGGTAGCGAGCATGGCTTGTTCACGTATCTTATAAGTATTAGACTCTGTCTCCCTTAGAATTTGTCTGTAGCGAGCATACTTTATCTGGTGCAAGTACATTGAATTCTCATGTATGCATGGAAATATTTCAGATGCTTCTAAGACAGGCGTTGCTCAAGAAGCAATGCAGAATGCTGTTCGCAAAACCAGTAAAACCATGACAGAACAGGAAGCCAGACAAATTTTAGGTGTCACCGAACACACTTCATGGGAGGAAATTTTACAGGTTAGCGGGAAAGTGTCTGCATTAGCAGATGTGCTTATGTTCTAATATTGACTATTTTCTGTGTTACTTGCATTCAATGCTTAATTCCTGCTGCTTTGTAATTAATGCATGTGTCATGCTTTTATTTTTGCTCTAGGTTAACACTTTTATCAACCAAGTGCATTAGTGCTTTTGTCTTATGATTCATCTTTAGTGGCCTGAATATTGCTTTTGTTTGAAACCTGAATATATTGCTGCTGAATGATTAATGAACACTCATTTCACATGCCTTTCATACAGAAATATGACACACTCTTTGAGAGGAATGCAAAATCAGGAAGCTTTTATATTCAATCAAAGGTTCACAGGGCGAAGGAATGCTTAGAAGCAGCACGAGGAACTCAAAAACAGACTGATAGCTAGTATCTAATATCAAAGCTAGTCTAGTGCAGATCAGCTTTAACAGTATTTGGTTGTAAGTATAGACAGAAAATCTATCCTAGTAAGTCTATGCTGGTCTGTCACAACAATGTAGCAAGGGAGAAAAATTAACCTTTTAATGTTATTTTTCCCACGGCTACAGTTCCTGCAAGGTTTTGAATAATTGTGACTATATTGTGTTTATGTAGCAAGAACAGGGGCTGCTTTTTGGGAACACAATTTCATGTATATGTAATGTGAAAGACTATTGCAATGTGCTGGACACCATACGGGATGCTTTCTTTACCTAACCTAACTTTTGATTTAGGCCTCTGTAATTTCTCAGGGTAAACCTTACTTTTTGCTCAAATGGACGACTGTTATCCTTGTGAAAGGGATACACTCTATTGTAAGTTAAGCAAATAAGTGTGTATATTTTGTACACCTACATTTATAGTTCTGCCAGATGTAAGTCCTGGACATTGTTGCATTTTAAATGGAAATGGTATAATGGAATGTTATTTATGTTATTTTCTTAACATGCATGTCCAAAATTTGTTTGATTGTGGAGACCAGGATTATTAAGCTTTTCTTAGAACGTTAAGTTTGCTCAGCATGGATCTTACAGCATATGATTAATGTTGGAGATATCTTGCTTAAGAGTGCTTAACTTGTCTCCTGCATTAGGTTTACTTATTTTCAGATATCGCTTAAGGGTGCTTAACTTGTCTCCTTTCATTAGAATTACTGTTTGGATATCTTGCTTAAGGGTGCTCAACTTGTCTCTTTACATTAGGATTACTTGTCTATGATACATATTGATCAGCAATATCCTAGTTTAAGGGTTAGGCCTTTTTCATGGTTGATTTTTTAGTTTATAAGGATAAAAGAGATTTTCTCGGATAGTGTTTATTAATAGGGAAATGTTAAGTTTCTTAATGTAATCATTGTTTCCAGGATTTAGTTATCAGCATTCTAGAAGATATCTGGTGGACAGTACTCTGAATTGCTGGAACATGGAACCAAACAATAATGAAGAAGTCAAAAAATAGGAATTGAACATTCATTCATAAATCTGAAACAAGATGGATAGCTGTAAATGAATGAGCACAATGTTGAACATGTGTAAAGAGCGGAATATTTATCCAAATAAATGGACAGTTCATATTGTATTAACGCTGTACATGAGAATAATACTTAGAGGTCATAGGTAAATATGCATGCCCGAAGGGATGATATGAAATAATTGTGATCCATTGTTGGGATGATGAGTTAACATTTTAAATGAGTAACTAAGATACATATCCGATGTGGTGATGAATAATTGTTTCTACCAAGAAGGTGGGGTTTGGGGGTGGAGGAGAATATCACTCGATAGAATATTTGGAAACTAACCCCTCACTGCTTTGCTCTGCTATATTATGCAGATCTGATGTATAGATGCGTAAAATTGTGGTAAAATGGAGGAGAATCATAATAGGAGATGAAAAACTGCAGATTCTATCGGTGACCATTATGTGTGTTTACTTGTGGAGCTGATGCTGTCATAGTTTATTTGTCTCGACTGTCAGGTTGCTTCACAGTCAAAGTGGGCCACAACTGACCCAATCTGATCCGACCCTACTGCATCCCACCCCATCCCATCCAACCTGGAAGGTGACATGGGTGCATAGATGTGCCATCGTGTTGGTGATGGATGAATGACAATTGGGTCTTGATGTAAGGTGTCTGCCTAGCACTGGATATTTGTTGGGATGCACCATAATCTTTGGGGTGTCAGCAATTAGGGGATGCCGATGTTGATGTTCAGCATAGGAGGCAAGCATGCACTTATATCATTCAATTCTATTCTATTGCTGAAAACATTTCTTTTGGGCAGAAGATGCTTTGATGTTCATTATAAACATAGTAGAAAAAAATGTTCGTCTTAGAGCAATCCAAAAATTGAACAATATCAACTTGTGGATGGATTTTGGTAAGAGGTACTTGTGGTTGGAGACGAGTTTTGAAATGCCGGAAATTTTGTATGGCTAACTCTTGCCATTGGGACGAGCAACATTTCCTCAAACCTTGTTAAGAGAAAATAATGGAATTCAATGAAAGTGGTCATACCAAATGAAATCAGAAATAAAAAAGTGAAAGATATATCTTATTAGAGGAGGAAATGGAAAAGAAAATGTGACCAGCGAATCGAAGTCCAGTAGTGCTTTAAGCAAATACTTGCAAAAGAACATTGCAATTGACCATGTAGTGAGTTTTCAAAAATTGTAGAATCAAAATCTAGAAGATTAGATCCATAAAAACCTATATAGATGCAATGGACATTATCACACATATCTTAGATGTCTTTGTAGCCGCTCGATGCATTTAGAACTAAACTTGTCCAAGGCAGACAAATTCAAATAGTTGTCTAGCGTTTTTGAACATCTTCTATACAATATTAGATTTTGATTTTCCCTAAACACATTGATTATTCCAATTCCATTATCCATCCAACATCTCAACACATTGTTTCATCTTCTATGAGCCTAACTTGGTTAGTTTGTTCCTTTCTATGCATTAATCGCTCTCTTATCATTTTCTAGAATGAGTGAATTGTTCAAAAGTATCAAATTAACATATTTTAAAGTATATTAATATTTTTTATTATCTTTTGAATTATTGCATTCTCTTTTGATTATATTATGCTTAGGTGTAAAATAATTGACATATTTTAGTGAACCTCTTTTTTATTTGAACACAACCTTAGGGTTTTTAGTTTTTGAGCCGATTTTAGATCTGAAATCCTCTCCTCTTCTATCCACTCATTTCTTTTTCATGGCTCTAAATAAAATATGCAAGTTTTCATCATAAGATAATTCTAACTCTCGTAGGTTATTAAGAAAATTCCGATGGTTATTAAATACATCCACATGTTCCATGCAATATTTATACAATAAAATATTACTTCTTACTTTTGAATTTAGTAGATTTACATATGATAGCAATGTTACATTCATAAATAGCCAAAGTTGCTACTAATAATATAACTCAACTAATATTTGGCACACATATGCAATTTGATATGCTTCATGTCACTACTTGAGGAAGCGGGCGCTCATGGCTCCATTCACTCCTCGCCTCTTACCCAAAAAGGGATAAACCATTTTACACGTCCTTTTGGTCATAGACTCATACTTCACATTGAAAAAACATATGAAGTAACAACAATCACAAATTGACAAGGTTTACCACAAAACACCCTTAATCCTAACGGGGGCATAACCGAAAATGCCAATTCTAATATACCATCACCATCTAGGTAATAATATCGTCAAATAAGGATTATGGTCACATGCATAAACTAAAGAATAATTAGGCTAAGATATTTATCCTTGACTTGCTTATAAAGACCATTGTTTACAAATATTCACTCCACGTGACCTTACATGATGGTACCCTACCAAGTAATGTCAAGCCGCCATATTTTGGTGCTATTGTAAATGCTTTAAGCTAAAATGAAGACATAACTTCCTTTGTAAAAGAAGATTTACCACCCCAACATATTATTGATCTAAACTTGCAACTACATATTCTACTACAAATTTGTAACAAGGGGGTCAAGAGTGTTCCTTTAGATGACAAACCGAGATTGAAAATATGCAATAGAGCTTTTCTTTAGCCAATAAGCATTGAGAAGAAATCTCTTAAGCATTTTGATTTGAGTATCAAAGGATTCTATTAGAAATATTAGTACTTTATAAGTATGTTATTGTATTATAATATGTTATTTGTATGTGAGTTGTTTAAAAAACTCACATGAATAGGTTCTATGAAGAGTTTATAGGGATTTTGATAAATCTTGACTCCTTTTATTAAGGAGATTGATAGCCTATATATACTTTTACCCATTCAAACACTAATATCAACTATGTGTATCGTGTGCAAGCTCAGACTAAAAATAACATTTGGTATCAAAACATGTCATATTTGTGAGGATAGTTTTATGAATCCTAAAACTATGGGGAAACTTGCTGAAATTCTTGGCTTTCCCCTTTAATGGTAGTCTCTTTGATATTGATCTATGACGTGATAGTTCCCTGCATACTCATTTCTTCAGTGTGCATTTATACCATTCCACGCATCTTCATCATCTCCATACAAATCATGCAATATTAACACCAATGTTGGACATCTCCACCGGTCATGTAGTGATTCATAGCCATGAGATGGTGGAAAAATTAAGTTTGTTAATTCCATGCTATAAAAAGTTAAGGTATGGTTGGATATAAAGGTTTTGTTGCTTTATATATACTTGAAAGCTTTTGTGGTAAATCACGGGTCCCTTTTATCAATAATTGTGTCAATAGATCTAGAGATTGTTATTTTATATTTAGAAGGTTGTAGTTAATTTTATTCTTAGAATCATTAATATGATTTTCACTATATTTTAGCTATTCTATAATCTATACTCAAATTTTAGTGTAGTTGTAATTTTAGCATGTTTGATTTAGGCATGTTTTTAGTCTAACGTTGTATGTAAGTGTCCAATTTAAAAGTCAAAAGTAAAAATATCTTTGTTTGTAATGGATTTAATATTAGGTTAATCAAATGTTCAAATTAGAATGGGTGTGTCATGACTATGTAGGGGTTTTATTATTAAAAGTGAGACGCACTTAAGATCCGTCTTCTTTGAGCGAGCAACATTTTCATAGAGGTTGGAGGTAACGGAGGTAGAGACCCAATTAACAACCTCAAGTTTGTCATTAACGAAGGGGTTGTGAATTGTAGTAGTAGAAAACAATGACTAAACGATTAACATTGAGGATAATTTCCGGTGGTTGTGATGATTATGTTGTTTATGATTAGGTGTCAACGATAATGTATAATGGTTGTAAACGCATTTGTGAAGAGCTAGTGTTGGCATATGTGAGTTAGATTGTTGTCATTGATGTAAAATCTCATTAATGACAAAGAGGATGATCTATGATTGCTAGAAGATGCTTGGTATGATGGTGACATGGACAAACCGACTATGACATGGTGGCAAGGATGAAGACAATGAGAATGGCCTTGCTGAAGGCCTAATTAGGTGACCTAGTTAGCCTAGGTGATAGAGTATGATGGTTTGAGTTTTATGGTGGCTTGAGCGGTATGATAGAAGCATGGAGAGCATGAGGAGAGTGTGTTGAGACACTCATATGAGTATCGAGACAGTACACGGTTTGAGTATAGTTTGCAAATGATCATTTAGACCTAGTATAGGTGCTTAAAGGCCAACTGGAGCATGAGAATGAGGTGCAAAGGTATATGAGCTCATGGAGGCATAAAGATATGTGAGACATGTTGTCTCAAGTGTCTTAGGTCATTTTGGAGTGCTTGCAAGCATAATTATAGGGTTTTCCTACTTGGTATAGGTCTCAACTAGACCTAGTCTTAGTGTTTGGAGGTCTATTGAGTATGATAGTCACTTGCAGAAGTGTGTGAGATCTTGGAAACACTCAAGAAGGTATGTCATATCATATTTAGCATGTAGAGGCAGTTTGTAGTGGTTTTATGCATGGTTATTGTGTTAGAACACTTGGTTGTGACTTGAACTAGGTAAAACCCCAAGGCCTAGTCATGCAAGTCCTAGTGGTTGAGAATATGAATACCTATTTATGACTAAGTGAGAATTGGAGGTGATAGGAGAGGTTTTCCTAGTGATGTGGACAAAATTTCAACGTTGCATGATGAATATTTTGAAAGTTATGATGTTTTTTGTCTTACCGAGTTCTAGAAAGCATGTTTTCCACCTGATGTGAGAGAAATCTACTTGGATGACACATATAAAGTCTACATGGGCCCTTGAGGACCACAAATTTTTTTAAGGGTCCCTTAAAAAAAACCTTGAAAAGTATTTGGTGAATTTTGAAAAAACCACTTTCGCATGTATGGCGAATCACAGGAAAATTTGTTTCGTGCAGAAGGTGATTTTTCTCCATCATTTTGGGAAAGGTTTTTGGGAAAATAACAATAAATTTCTACAAGCTACCGGGTGGTAGCGACATGCATACTACTGGTCGGGATCATTTTCAATGCTACCGGTCAATAGAGACATGTATACTATTGGTCGGGATCATTTTCAATGCTTCCGGCCGGTAGCATTCTCCATGCTATCGCCTAGTAGCATTGGTAATGTTACCGGTCGAGAGCATTGAAAATGTTCTCGACCGCAGCATTGAAAAAGCTACCACCAACAACATTGGAGATGCTAACGGTTGGTATCATTGTAGATGCTACCGATCGGTAAGATCGACCATGCTACCACTGGAGGCATTGAGGTATTCGCAAAATATGTTTGATGTGCATTTAAAAGTGCAAGAAAAAGTTTAAATGCGAAGCACAAGCCTACCACAATATGTGGTAAAGAGACAAGGGCCTCAGTAGTTATTGTAAATGCGAAAGGATAAGACATTGCTAAATTTGTAAATATGATTTACAATTTTTTAAAACTTATTACTTTATTAATTATTTTTATTTTGAAATGCAGTCAAAGTACCAAAATTTGAAAAATGAGGCAATAGTGTTTGATGTGCATTTAAAAAGTGCAAGGAAAAGTTTAAATGCAACAATTGATTTGAAGCATAAGCTTATTACCTTAAACAAGAAGAACAATACCTTAAGAAGGATAATTAAGGAGCATGGAATGGATCCAAAGATATTGTTGAAGAAGAAAACAGAAGAGGATCCAACGTTATTGTCTGCTGGTGATGCAAAGAAATCCAGAACGAGAAATTCTTTCGAATATCGATGCATTCGCAAAGGATCTTGTTCAGTCGGGTGTTATTAAAGAAAGTTCTGGTGCAACTGCAGAGGAGACAGAAACACAAACCAAAGAATCTACTTCTTAAGGATGTAGTTGCAAAAAGAAATTGTCATCTGAAAATCTTGTTGTCAAAATGTTAAATATATATATATATATATATATATATATATATATATATATATATATATATATATATATATATATATAGTTTAAAATTTCAATCAATTTGACATTTCAATCAATTTGAGTTCTTCAAATAATATCATAATGTGATTATTATACTCAATTATGTTTGGTATTACTATTAATTACTATTACTTCATACATTATTGATTATTATCATTTTCAAACACTTTTTGTGGACAGAAGTTGCATTTCCAAACACATTATTTTTCAAAAAGAACATGTGTATGTACCAAATAACAAGTTACATACTTATAAGTTATAATATGATATAAAATTTGATTTCTAGAAATACTATGTTGACTAAAGATGTATCATGTATTTCAGACTATAAATGAATATAGTTTTCTAGTAATTTTAATCTTCTTCATTATATGAAAATATTGAGAGTTAAAATTTATATGGTGTTGTACTTGTATTATATTCATGTGTATATTCTCCAAATAATTGTATGATATTATTTTGATTTGAAAGACAACATAAAAAAGTATGACATTTATCGATTAAAAACTCTAAACAACAAATTACAACATTGAAAATATTATTCAATAAAGAACATGTGTATATCAAAAATAACAAGTTACATACTTATAATATGATATGAAATTTGATTTCCATAAATACTATGTTCATACATACTTCTTTACTCAATATCAGGTAGCTCAAACATATCTTGAAAATTTTGGTCTCCAACGCTCAAATTGTTATCTAATCTTTCATTGCTATTTTCAGTCACAGATTCGATGTTATCCACTGGCCTTGTATTAGAATTACAGACCCTCTCCTCTCTGCAAGAGAATTCCATTACTCGTTCATAAGGAAATGTGTCCACATCATATCATGAAACATATAATCTCAAGCAAGTCTCAAGATTTTTATCCAGTTTGTTTTGATATTTTGATTTAATAAATGTTAATGTGCTAAAAACCCTTTCGTCTTCAATTGATCCCAATATCATTTTTTGAAACAATTCATACAATCGAAATATTCACTAATGCTTTCACATAGGATGCTACTAGGATATAACTTTTTCCATAGACGTGTAATTGCTCCATTATCTCGTTGGTTCACTTAGTAAGTCAAATTTTTCAACCATTGTGATGGCAAAATGAGTTGATTGACATGAAAGTAATTCCTTTTGAAGAATACCCTTAATTTGAAGTCTGTTGCATTCAACTGATTTTCCAAAATGCTTAATGAGAGTATCCTTGTGTCTTTTATGCGTCCCACTTAAAGATTTGTTACCTACTACAAGATTCCAAAATATATGATTGACCACTCCCATTGCCTCAAAAATCTCATCCCTTTTAAAGTGATCTCTGATCTCACTGTATAAGCATTGTGAAATTTTCTACAATTTGATTCTTATTTGAGATATAAGAGATTCATGTAGGTTATGTGTTACAGGTACTTTTTCAATGTTTGATCAAGCGATATCCACTCATTTTTGGAAAGTGTGCATTTGAATCTCATTCCCGTTTATAAGGATACAAATATGACCACATATATTGAATCTAAAATAGCTTTTAGGATCCTTTAAATTTGTCATAGTTTTCCAACTACTGAATACATGTCCTTGAAAGCATTCATCGAGTTGTATAACAAATCTAGTGATTAACACACATGTTTTCTCAATCTAATGAAGTTGACTATATAGATGGATATTTCTTGAGTATGCTTTGTTAAGGAATTGATTTCATTCAACATGGGTAGAATCCTCGCAAAGTGTAAACAATGTTTCTAAATCATTAAGCGGTAAAGAAAATATTTTACCTTGTCAACATGCATATGATTCTTAAACATGAAACCAGCTAATGATGGATATTCATCAAAAATTCTGTGAGTAGGCTCATACATGGAAATCCATTTTGTATCAACATCTTTAAGAAGTTTTTTACCATCTGTCACACCAATTGAAAACTTCTAAAACTCTAGAAATATTTTTGGATTGTTCTACATATAAGCTTTGTAGCTATTGAATAGTCATCCATTCCTGCTATATCCTTCAAATTACATATAACAAATTTGAAAAGATTTTTAGCATTGCAATTTTCCCCGCATTTTATGTACAGCTAGTAGATGAGGTGTCCTTGTGTGGTTATGGAAAGTATAAAAATGCATACAAACCCAATAAGTGTTGTCTCTTCATTGTAACCTCGTCAATATAAAGAGATGAAACCCACTTTCTTGACCTTCTCTTTCAAATCCTCTTTTTAAATCATTACAAGAGATCTTGCATTTCCCAAGTACTTATCTCCGACCAATGTGACTATGGAAGGAAACCCATTGAACTTAAACAATTTCTTAAATTCTAAAAAATCTAAAATAGGTCTACCCATTTTAAGAATAAAGAATACGGTTGAAAATTGTGTAGTTTTTGCCTTCAGATTTTCTTTTACAACTTTTCCAAATTTTGCATTAATTGTTCCTCCTTTCTCCTCAAGTTTTCGACAATTTTTCATCTTATTGGCATACTCCTCCGCATATCTCACATGCATGCACTCTTTCAGCAGTTTTCCATCTATGAGTCTTTATTATTTTTCCATCATTTTCCTTGACTATGATATATACTTTGCCACATTGTTTCTTAATTGTGTCCAATTTAAGTTGCATTTATGTTCTTTTTCTAATTTCCAACTACAAATCATACATCTACATTCTTTTGGAGTATCATTACCATTTTTGGCTCTACAAGTTCAATGAATGGGTATTTTCTTTACCTGAAAAGACCTTCCAATTGTCTAGGTAGTTTTCTTCCTTCTTATAGATTTATTTTTCGAAGAGTAATGTCAATATCATCTTCTTCTTGAATATTTTCATTAGAACATTCATCTATTGGAGGAATTTAGTAGTGAGGATTGTCTTCTAGCTCTGAGATGTCATCATCAATTATATCTTCATCTACTGAAATGTTAATTGTTTCTTTAGGGTCAATGTTTTGGTTTAATCTTTCATGTTGAATCCAATTAATAGTAGGGGTTTTTATATTCAAACATGAAAATGTTTGATGATTACAAAGATATAAAAAAATTAAACTAAATTGACAAAAATAAAGAAAAAGTTAATGATAATTGTTTACAACTTATTGGTACCCATGTTACTGTTTCCAGTGGATGCAAGTTGGGTCCTCATTTTTTGGTTGGTTGAAATAATTTAATATGCTAATTTTTCTTTTGAGTTGAGCTTCCTTGCATTCATTACTCACAAAATCCATTATACATATCCAGTGTAATTTTCAAATATGTCACTTTTTTAAGTAGAATATTTAAAAATTGTAAACATAAGTTAAAACAGGACATCAAGAACATACGCAATGCTTTCGGTCGACATCATTATGGATGCTACCGTTATGTAGAATTTTGTATGCTCTTGCGGCGGTAACATACACAATGCTACCAATCATTAATATACACAATGCTACCTATCGATAGCATACACTAAGCTACCGAGAAGAGCATGCATGCACAATGTTGTCATCGCAGAGCATTTTACATGCTACCAAACGACAACATTAAGGCCCGTAGTGATAACATGAAATACAAAACCATAACAATGACAACTACCTTAAAGCAGAAAGGAATATCTAGTTGATGACGATCTCGATCTTTAAAGCAGAAAGGAATTGTGAGGAATATTTGATAATTGGAATTTGCATACAAAATAATGAATTGTAAATACTTAAATAGTATGTATGTGTGTGTGTGTGTGTGTGTATATATATATATATATATATATATGAGGTGAATTTGGAAAATTTTAATTTCGTGCCAAAGGCGATTTGAATGAAAACAATTGGCTATTGGTGGAAACTTCTTGGCAAACCGACCCCTAAAATTAACTTGTACCCATAAAATTTTGGCAACCCGGTCCTAATTCCTACCCTAAAATTTTTCCAATTTCAAAATTTAAAATCTAAAATATTCGTGAATTAACGAATATTCACCACTAAAATTTTCCCGATTTTATCAATATTTTTCATATAGTACGAGCTTCAACCGATATTTCTTCAATAAGAACCTCTCATGATCACCTTATTCTTGCACCTTGACTTCTCAAAACCTTTCATACCCTATCTTGGAGCAAAATCAAACTACAAATTCAAACATTGTTGTAACACCACACCTACCCAAATTTTTGTCTCAAAACACTCACAAATGAGTCTCAAGGCATTTCTCTTGATCTTTGACATGACCGAAAAAATTCATTAATCTCGCACACCTCCTACATTATCTCGTATAAACTTATGAATCAACCTTCAACCTGCAATGCAGCTTGGATCATAATATATGAACACAATATACCAAACTCTCTATCACCTTCATGACAATTTTTTTACCAAATTGGACTACTTTATGTTCAAAGACATGCCAATTTGAAGACCTCTAGTCCCAAAACTTAGACTTTCTTCGAGTGGTCAAACCAAGCTTCATTCTTTTACAATACTTATGATGACCTTAGATACTCCTTGGGACGAGGTCATAGAACAATGAAAGACACGAGACATGACCTTCCTCAATCATAATCACAACTCTTCTTTTCTTCATCCTTAGACAACTCATACCTTTTCATAGCTCAAATAAGGCATATTTTACACACACAACTATATGAAACATATGCAAAATCAGATCTTCCTACAATAGGGACATCATACTTCATGGAGCACTTTCATCTTTGACTACAACAATGACATACCAAACATAGTAGATGGATAATACTAAGATTGAACATCCTTTATCCTTACATTGAATATATCTTCAAGAAGTCACACTTAGGGCACCATTATCGATCATACAAACACCTTGAAATCAACTCAAAACCACTTTGTCTCATCAGGATAACTTTTACAACTCTATCAACAAATAGTCACATTGTCCGTTCTCCTTCCTTATCACTTAAGACACCTTTTGAAGATCATTAACACCATTCCTTGTTTCAAGAAGCATTCAAAACTTCAACACAAACTTACCAGTCTACCATTCAAATTGATCAATGTTATGTCCTCATATTTGATGCCCTTGCACGCTTAAATTCATACTCTTTTTAAAGCTTCATTACAGACCTACTCGACTATATACTTCTTCACACTACTTTGAAGATACATACTCATAGCTAAGTCCTTGAAATAATGTGTTATACTAAGATTAGTACACTTGAAATTTTAGGAGCACTTAGAAAGACATCTTGTCACCATGAGTGCAACACTTCATCTTGACCATCAACCGCCACACTTTCTTTTAGCCATCTTTTGGGTATTGTAGCACTTCATAAACCCTTGATATCATCTTCATAGACTTAAATAACAACATTTGATCCTTTATACAACAACAATGACATCGGATACACCTTTATTGAGAAATCATCCTAAGTAGTCCTTTTCGACAACATAGTCTTTGCTAGAACCCTCAAAATTCCTCGATGCTTCATATAGATTTCTTTAGATAAAATAACGATATCAACATTAAAAACTAAAGCATACCTTCCCAACATCCATAATGGTCTTAAAAATTTGTGTAATTTTCCTGCAATACACCTTCTTCTAGGTTGAAAAACTTCAAGTAGACCTTGATCAACATAGTTGTACCATCACAAACAATCTTTTTTCTAAGTAAAGTCACATTGTTTTGGAAATCTTTGCATATATCTATCAATCAAACACCTCTTCTAGCTATCAAGAACTTTCAAAACACTATTTCCTTCATATTTTCATAAGGCAAAACTTGAAGCTCTATCATTTTGTATCATGTTATCAAACTCTTGTATCTTTTTCTTAGGACTTCTTACAACAACCGAGAACTGACAAGATAATGACCTCTATAATGCACATACATATCCATCAACAACCTTCTTAGGGTAAAAAAACCTTCCTTCATGAATAAAAGACACAAACATACTTTGGAATGCCAAACAACTTTCCCTAAGGATGGATATTGCTTCTTAGCAAATTAGGACCACCATTGCTTCTTCTAAACTATACTCTTTATCATCTTGATACAACAGATCTTCGTAAATGACACATGAAGATGAAGTGCCTCCTTGATGCACACGCGCACACACGCGCGCGCACACACACACACACACACACACACACACACACACACACACACACACACACACACACACACACCTATTGACACTCATATTCTTGATGTAACCTTCAAGACATCTTGCAACCCAACACTACTCAACAACATGACAACACAAACCCTTTTGATTGATGATATTGAACAATATAAGACATAGACATACCTTTGACTTATTAGGGATCTTTAAAGAAAGTACACATACCTTTGACTAATATAGGAAATTGAAGGATATAACCATACCTTTGATGAAACAATAACACCATAGACCTCTAAAATACTCTTCTTGACACTTGAGACAACTGATGCTTCTTTTTCTTTTTATCAACATACCTATGTTCACTTTGTTTGAAAAATAAATGATAGTCACAAAGTAAAAACATAAGCTTAGAATGATAACAACCTTTCCTTTTATTAATCCTTGATGATGGATTAGGGGTAGCATCTTTTAATTGCTCTTTTAGCTGGATGTAGACCTCTTCACACTCATGATAACTGTTATTTGGACATACCTTGGTTATATGGGTATTGAATTCCAATTTTTCTACCTCAACCATACTAATTTGCATCTCATATTGAGTTATTATTGTTCCATAACCCTCTTTGACCACTTCATAGATTGACTCCATGATTGAAACTTCATGATACTCCTCCTTTTTCTCTATATGTTCAAACTCTTCTGCTTCATCTAGGTCATCTTCATGATCAACTACTATTCAAGATGCACATCTGCTTCATGCTTTGAAATGAGAGATTCAAACACATCTAGAACACTTTCAAGCTCTTCTCTTAGGTCATTTTCAACTTATTTTTCTTCACCTTCAAGGCATACTACTTCAAGATCAACACAAAGACCTGCTTTGTCTATTCCATGGGACTCTTCATCATCTAATTCATGTGGAGCCTTAGAAATGGGAGTGCAAACACCAAGAACAAACTCTCTAATGTCAAACCCTAAGGGTTTCAAGCATGCTCTCATTCTGACAAGAGGATTAACTTCAACTTGAGTCTGACTATCTTTCATACCTATACTTCAAGAGGAGCTCCTTAAAATTTTCAAACTTTTTCACGAGGACCAACTCTAATACCAATTTTTGGAAGAAAAATGGACTGAGGGGGGATGAATCAGTCCTAAAAATTTTTAACTTCTTTTACCATATCAAGCATTCAACATTCAATTAACCATTCATCATTCATGACCACATGTGCTCTTCTTATATGTGCATTAACCATTCACAAGATCTTGAGACATGAGAGAGAACACAAGACACCAAATATAAGTGGGAAACCCTCAAAGGGAACCCACGTAAACCATTGTTTATATTACTCAAAGCAAGGACTTGCAAGAATATTACACATCCTACAAGATTTTTTTAGTGAGGCACCCACCCCATAAAGAACACCAACCCCTAAACCTTTGTTGATATGAATCACAACAAAGGAATCCTATGAATATTACACATCTTAAGAGATTTTATAAATAAATGATCACATAAGATATGTTTCTCACACAACTGATTGTGATCCAAATTCAACTCACAAACACATCAAACCCTCTTCAAACTTCTCTCTCCTTCAACTCACTCAAATCTGTCCTCTCATGGTTGATTAGGTCATTTTCCTTTGCACATATGATTCTCTATCTTCTTCAAGTCTTAAAATATATTCTAAGCTCTTTCCATAACCCCTCTATACTCCTCTTCAACCTCCTTTAGGTTCCACTTTTCCTCTCTTCCTCAACTAGTCACAAATGACTTATTACACTAACTTATATACCCAACTCAACTCTAAAACACACCTAAGACGGACATGACCAAGTAGGTCAGTCATACCAACACAAAAATAGAATTAAAAATCATGTAAATCAACTCAAATGATCCAAGTAGGTCGGCAGAGGTCAAGACAACATGAACAAACTCCAAGATGCACAAACAATCTCAAAAGAAGCTCCTCAAACACCAACGAATGCTCCAAAAACTCCAAGATCTTATAAATTTTTTTTCAATGATCTATTAAATCTACACATGTCATGAAAAATTCATCAGCATCATAAAAAAAACTCAAGAAACTCTGAAACATCTATCTCCATCATGAAACTCACTAAGAAACATGTTATTCCAACTAGGTATTAAATGCCTAGAAATTCAATCCTAAAAAATGAATGAGTTCACATAGATAAACTCATCATCATGACTCAAGTAATATATAAATGGAAAGGTATCTAAATCCTATTTCTAGAAAAACTCACATTTTCATCCAACTCATAGTGGAAGACCTCCAAATAGCTCAAACTATGCAACTGCTCCAAACTAGCTTCAAGACCCCAAAACTAGGTCTTCAAAACAGAGTTGGTTCACATATCAAAACACCTCATCAAGACACAAACCATATATCATTGGAAATTTATATGAATATAATTTCCAGAACACCTTACTTTATCTTAAAACTCATAGTGTATGACCTTCAACCAAGCTAAACTCTAAAATGGCTCATTTAGGCTCAAAGGGCTTAAGAACCGACCTTGAAGGAAAAAATCACAAATACCTCTAAAACATCTTACAATCTCATCCACCACTTGGAAAATATAAAGGAAACTTGTACCAACATGTATAATCACTAAGAAGCATAGCTCATGTTTACATGTGGAGGAATTTAACCAAGCACACATGTTTCTTCAAGCCTTTTTGAGAAGCCAACTAGGGCTTTCTAGGCCATTAGGTCTTCAACTGAAAATCATTTCATCATATCAAACAAAATATTTGAGCACATCATATCAGCTACGAGTCAACTATCCATGACCATCAAATGCATTAACAAGAAAAATGATCAAACTCACTTCAAACCAAAAGACTAACATTTTAGCCCTTAGAGCCAAAATCGGTAGGCTAACTCTGAGTACCTATAACTCAAAAATTCTCTAAAAAACCTACCTAAAAATTTTCATGGTTTTCTAGCACATCACTCAAGGATTCTGAACAATTTTTTTTTCATCCCGAGACCTCCATCTCAGCTTTGAAACCGCAAAACCCGCAAAAATATGGTTTTTCTCTTCCTAAAATAGTTGGAACATGAAACCTATGCCAAAATGAGCTCGAGACATATCTTCTACAGACATCATTCATAAAACCATATTTCCTAATCCATTTGGAGCCCAAAAAATTCATCTTTCTCTAGTCGCTATGTTATGAGTGTTTTAGCTAGGATTTTGACCAACTTAACTTCTTAACGATTGTTCATAAAAACCTGACGATCAAATCAATTCATTATTTTTGAAAAATTCACTTAGTTCAATGGAAAAACATACACCAAAACATATGGGTCCCATGCAAAGTGTGTGTGAGTGGGTGAGCAAAATAAATTTCCAATTTGAGTTGATTTCTCCTTCTTCAAAACTCGGTTTTACCAAAAATTACATATCTTGCACAAATCTCTTCACTTTGACCTGAAAATTGTCATGAAGCATCATGACAACATCCTCTAACTGTCCCAACTTACCAACTAGCTCAAAATGTGTGAAACTCTTTGGCCACAACGGCTTACCTATGTTATCATGCCTTGTCTTCACCTTCTTGCTTCCCAAGGACCATGAAACATCACCAAACCTTTGAGAACTGACCTAAAATTCAGCATACACCTCATATGCAACATCACTATGCTCCTATAATGCTTCAATATGAATTTACTAGTCCAAAACTCATATCTCCATGTTAAACCACATGCTCTAGGTCTAAGAATAGGCCTAGAATGACCTGACTTAACCATGATAACCCATGAAATGGCCATGATGACTCAATGCAGACTCTTAGACACCCGTAACACACCTCTAGGACCATGTACGACCTTATGAAAACCTTTGGAACTCACCCCATGACCATCTATGGTTGTACACACTTGAAACCATACCTCGACACCATAAAGAATCTTGACCAAATCTAGACACTACCAATTCATGTTTGACACTGTATAATACCTCATGGATATTCATGTGACACCGTGATAACCTTTTCCATCAATGGACTTTGACATCAATTAAAACACCTGAGACACAATGGTCAACATATGACGTCAATATGGGCATTTAATTAATTAATGTTATAATTATTTTTATTTGTGTTTGTCATTTTAAGGAGATTTATTTAAGTTATTTTTGTGAGATATTCATTAATTAAGTGACAAAAATTATTTTTAGACATCTATTTTTAGTTGGAAGTGTCGATTAGAATGTAATTCATTGGATGTGCACTTAACTAAGGTAAAATAATTTATGGTGAGGCACCATTTATTAGTACAAATGACTACATTTATCTTTATTTTTCACAATTTATGTTTTAAAGAGTTTCGGTGCCTAGTTTGACTAGTGTGCATGTAGAGTGTGCATGTGTCACTTGAACTAATAATGGCTTCTTACATGTTGATCATATCTTATTAGTGGATGTTATTTATCATCTCAAGTTTGTTTTTAGTTGTATTTAATTGACTTTATTTAACTTGGGAGTTATATATGTTATTATTATTCTTTAAATTGTCATGCGTAAAAGACAAGTTTAGTTGTAATGGTTATATTAGCCTTGTTTGTTAATTAATTCAATAAGCAATAATGGAGTGAATTTATCAAAGTTGAAACCTTTTATGCATTGAGTTTATCTCTAATTTTATTTATAGGTATTTACAAAGAAAACTAAC
Source organism: Taxus wallichiana var. yunnanensis (assembly GCA_018340775.1). NCBI lineage: Eukaryota > Viridiplantae > Streptophyta > Pinopsida > Cupressales > Taxaceae > Taxus > Taxus wallichiana. Next base: position 330,362,456 of record CM031235.1, on the reverse strand, counting down.
AATATGGAGCACTATTATTTGAAGTTATTCAATGCATATTTATTCATCAAAATCTATTCCAACAACACTAGATTAAAAACTAGTAATTATGAGCAAGATTGGATGATCACTAGCTTTGTTTACAAGATATTTCATGTATGATTTTCATTGCATCCATATCAAAAACCTTTACCGGGAGCTATATTTTGATTCACATATTGATTGTTTAATTAATAAATCTAAATATACAACATATTATTAACCCTTTTAAATAAAAACCATATATCAATTTTGGTTACATCATACAAGTTGTATAGATAAAGTTCTCTTGTTATGTGCACCTCTCATTTTTGTTTACTTGCTTGCAAAATAGATTCATTATTACTTCTCTCATATGTAGCCCTTGGCCTTTTTGTGCATACAACACACTGGTGTCCATTGTTTATGACCTCGATAGCCTTTTTATGTGGCCCTTGACCCTTGTTTGTTTATGTGATGCTCTCGTGTTCCTTTTATGTGGTCTCTTGTCATCCTATGTGGCATTTTGTGTTGATATAATATTTTAGTGTTATTATTTTATAGATAATTCATCATTATTCTCAATAAATCATGTGTGATTAGTGTGTTGATTATGCGTCATCAATAGAAATGTTTCACTTGTATAAGGATGTTGTGTCATCCAGTTTAATTTAGATAGGTTTTTGTACTTGTAAATCCAAGCATTCTATTTTGGGAAAAAATTTGCACTAATTAGGTTGCAATGTTGTAATTGTCTTATAACTATGTTGTCCAATATCTTAAAATATTGCAACATATTTCTAGTTAATATAATCTTCATATTAGTGTTGTAAGCAACATATATGATCTTTTGAATTTATCATTTACTATTAGAGTAGGCTTATGTTATCCACATCTAATTTGTTGAGTGTTTAGGGAAGTCTAGGGAGGTTTTGGAGAAAATGCAACAAGAAATAACTAGGAGGAGCAGCCCCGAGGCACCCTTACTCTTTGTCTTATCCTTTCCTTGGCACATGCGTAAATTCATAGAAAATTTATTTCAAAATAAGTTTTTTCTCTGCAAAGGTGAACATACATTTAGATTTGTTTCAAAAGATATAGATTTTAAAAACTTGCAGTTTTATTATGGGTCCCACGGGGTACCCAAGCTCTTATAGAGCTCCTACGTGTGTTGTAGAATTACATTGACTGAGCTAGAAGTGAGTTCCATTCTAAGATATATTTTTGTTATTTGGCGGGTTACTGGACACTGAGTCAAGCTTCATCAAGTTGAGCTACTCCAACAACGAGTTGCAATCTTGAACTAGTTTCAACTAAGCCCTCACCTTGTGTAATCCCAAGCTAATTTCATCCCAACCATCAATTTATAATGGCCAAGAAGCTAACCCCACTCGGTCTCATGAGTCCAAGATCATTTTAGCTCACGATGAGCAAATTAACCCCGCAAAGCTTTGATCACCTCAAGCAACATTAATCAAAGCTCATGTTGGCGATTCGAGACCTACAAATCACAAGCGATGACTAGGAAACATTAAAAGTATTAATAAATAAGTGATAAACCCCTAATGGATTCTCAAAATAACACAAAGAGAGTCATAACACTTGGATAGCCTGCCCAAAATTTATGGGTACTTCTCATTATTTTTAAAAATATTTTTCAAAAGTTATAAAATTTAAATAAATTTTGGCTTGGTTTATATCAAATTGTGAGCTCGAGACTTGTTGGCTAGGTCAAGCCACTTAAGCCTCCTAGTTTCCAAGAGGTTATGAGTTAGAGCTCGTGTTTTCCCACCTTTTAGCCTAACCAAAAAAATCAAACCAGAGTCTTCATAAAAAAAAACACGTAGCCCATTATATTGTTAAACAAGATTGTTTCCTAAACGGCAAGATCACCAACATTAGGCACTTTTTGAGGGTAAAAGTCATAAGTTCGAGCTTCCACCCCACCCCAATATAATAGTTAAATTTTTTAAAGAGGATTTTTAATCTTAAAAGGGGGCATTTAAAACTCGACCAAGGAAAATAAGTTCTTATCAAATACAAAGAAACCTTATCTTGATTTTTTTACAATGTTTACGTAAATAGACATTTTTCATATTTTTAATTGTATTGTGAAACTTGGAAACTTTGTTTTTTTGTAAAATTATTAAAAAATCATCTAGAGGGGGAGACAAACCCATAAAATCTCTTTTCACTCAAAAATCACCGCGACCATCTTGTTTATCCAAAAATTCAAACAAAATATTTCCAAAAATAGATTATGAGCTCTACACATTAAAAATAGTTTAAGGAAAGTTAGGTGTCTTTATTTTCCATGTAATTTTTGGAAATCTAAAAAGTCTTTAAATTGTATTTTATTTTTTTTAAAAAGGGAAAAGAAAAATTTTCATCTGATTTTCATTTATGCAATATTTGTTTGTTATTTTCTACTAATTTATAGATTGTCGTGTTTCTAAAAACCCAATGTACAAAATAGAGATTGAAAAAGGGTTCTAAAACCACACTCATAAGATATTTTGATCTCATCAACGTTCAAGATCGGTGGTGCCTCCGACCACACTTATGGGTAAAGTCATCATGCTTTGGTCTATTGTATCTAATGCCTAATATATATGTAACAATATATGTGGCATCATCCATACAAATCATTGGTGAGAAATAATGACACAACACTCATTACCATCCCTTTGTTACCCATTCAACATGATCATTAGGAATAAATTCTAAAATTGGGAACATCTAAGTATATTGGGACTTGTCACCCATATACAAAGATTCCCCTTTAAGTGTGTGACATTGATCAAAAGGATCCTTCGCATGTACTATCTATGTACTATGTAAAATTATACTCCCACATACATTAATGTCACTTTTATGTACTGTTGGGAAATTGAAAGGGTAAGATTCTTATAGTACAATGAGAATATCGAAAGGGCGTGTATATAGAGACATATGGTATATGGGATTGATGGTATATATAGAGGGTGCCTATATACCTATACTAGTAAGAACAAATCCATCACCTTGATATAACTTGTGCACAATCATAATGTCAAATAATGGTAAAAAATTCTTTCCATTGGATTCACAACTCCTATGTGGAGTTAACTATGTTGCATGGTGTAATGCCCCCATTCGTCATTGCTATGTTATTCTGTGATGACCGTGCTTCTAAGGGCTGAACGCCGTTGTGTTTCCTTTGAAACGTGGTGTCTTCGTCTTGTTGAGCTTACCTGCTTGCGTCGGTGTCGATGTTTTGGTTGTTGGCCCCGCAGCATCCCTCGCGATTTATCCTATTAAAGGAAGACCTTGTTCTTGCTATATCGAACCCCCTGTTGATTGTTGTTTGTTGCCTGCCAGATATTTTTGCCGTAGTATTGATCACTCTCGTGCTCGGCCCCTCGATTAAATTATTATTATTATTATTATTATTTTTATTTGTTGTCACTATCGTGTTAGGTCCTAAGCGACTTTTCGAACCCCGTCAGGTGTCGCAGCATTTTAAAACATAATAATAATGAATAGTAAAGAAGCGGGTATCAGTTTTATTCTTATGTGTATATAGATGATAAAAGTACATTTTTGAATTAATTAAGCCTTTTCGGGCCGTGCGCATGCCTTACTGCGAGTTATTGTTTAGTTGAGGTGTCTCATCCACCAGCTGGTAAATTTCTATCATTAATTTATCCTCATACTTGGCGCGGAGACATTGTTTTCTTTGCAGAGATAAATAAAAGACGTTTTTGGTCACGTAAATGTATTCTGTATGTTGTCGGATAAATACGCTGACCAATAGGATTGCACATTTTCAATTATGAAGAATTTCATTAACTAAAATATGTGAATCTCGTCGGTTCCCTGGACTTGTCAGTTGTATACTGTCGTCAGTCTGTCGATCTAACCAAATTTTAAAATGAAATTTTGACCAATTAAATTTATTTTATTTTGTGGATAAGTAATTTTACCTGACTTGTTGGTGGAGGAAGTGTAAATTTGCCTTGGGCCACCTAAATTGTTCCTTGTCAGCTTTATTGAAATCATGTTTTGACCTCTTAGCTGGAAAGGGACGCCTCTTTCCTCCTGGCCGCATTTTTTTGTTTTGGGGCTGTGTGTGGGATCTTTCTGTGCAGATCTGTCTTCTTTCCTTGCTTGCGTGGCCATCTCCAACTGGCCCTAACTTTGCTGGCCGCACTTCTCTCCTTTCCACAAACCTGCAACTTCCTGCTCTGGCGGCGTGGGATCTTCTTGGGCGGATTGACTGTGGAATGGTGAAAAAATGTTAGAAAAGTTTGCCTCCTTTTTGCTGCGCGCCTGGTCCTTGTTCCCTTGTTTTATTCACCTTCTCCTGGCCACGTTGAGACCTGTTCATGCCTGGAGCTGGGGGGCGTTTGGAAAACGTGGAGGAAGGTTTTCAGAATGCGCAGGACCTGGGCACGTTTTTTGTTGTCTGCCCTGGCCGCGTGGGGGAGAATGGATGGAGTTATTTTGTTGTTAGTTTGCGTGGACTGTGGTAGTGCGCAGAACCTTGGGCGCCTTCCCTGCTGGCCGCGTGGGTGTGATATGGTGGTTATAGATGAAGCTACAAGCTAGTGAAGTAGGCGTGTTACCTCCACTTTCTTTGGGTGCTGCGAGGTGTGTTCTTGTCGGGGATCCACAACAACGGCCTCTGACAAGATTTAGCTTGAGCAACGGGCATGTTGCAAAGATATAGTAGAAGCCTTCTTGAGTGCTTCCAACAAGCGAGTTGTCCAACTATGTTGTTATCTCTGCTCGAAGATTGAATGCATCCTCAAATTTGGGATTCTCCTTCAAGATATTTTTATCAAAATTGATTAAGTGACAATAAGAGTGTTACCAGGAGACCTGATGAAATTTATGATAAAGATTCTCTATTGAGACCTTACTTGTTTTACGATGTAACTCATGGAAGAGAATCTCATAGAGGTGGATCTGTTTCATATTAGAATATTCATGAAGCACAATTTGCTGTTCAAGGGACTGTTTCAGCGTGCCCTTGTCTTGGGAAGCGCATTAAAGGCATGATAAGACTAACCCTCTCTCTTAATGATTTATTTCCTTTAGTATTTGGATAAATCAACCTCTGCAATTTTTGTTTGAATTCTGTAGAGATGGGTTTCAGATGACTTATAATCATAATTGCATGAGCTGATCTCTCTCCCCCTTTACAGTTTATCTTAATTACCTTTTTGACAAGAAGAAATCTCTCTCCAGTGATTCTTGCTTAGCGATCTTATAAAGTTGGTTTATCTTTTTGCCATGTTTTATCCTGTGAACAGTGGTCTCTGTAGAAAATATTGTGGTGTGTGAATGAGTTTTAGAATATTTCTTGTATTGTTTTTATTATGTAGAACATGGCTTGAAAACGGGAATTTTCTTGGAAGACTGTGTTTGTCTATTAATGTGGATTGATAATAATATAAACCCCCCATTAGGATTGGAGGCTTCTATTTGGGGAGAGTCGTACTGGTTTTACTGGTCCTTTCTAGATACTATCCGACTCCTTTGATTATCATTTACTTTGGGGATTATTGAAAACCCCTCACCAGGCCCTCTACTATTATTATTACTATGAGCTTATTTTTAGATTGGAACGCTCCTGAAGCATGTGTTAATGGGGTTTCTATTTTGTGACCTTTTTGAATACGGTAAGCACTCAAGACGTTAGTTTGTGTGGATAACTATATGGCTTAAGTTTGAGGCACTACTTAGATCTTCGAATCAGTTAAAGTAATATTGGATACATCAAACTCTCATGAATGTGTACATTCTTCAAGTTTGATTGACATGTGATGGCCCTCAGGCATATGAATTCAGACAATGCTTGAAATATGAGATTTTAAATTTATCCTATACTTTGACTTCAAAGCTTGTTGAAATGCTTTTTGGTAGGAAAACAGATGAATAGGGAAGTTATGAGAACTACCCTAAAATGGATTCATACACAGCCTTAAGTAAAGGTGACAACTACCATAATGGGACTGTACATACCATATATGACAGTAAGGATAGAAGTCGACCTGAAATTATTTAACTTCATTATATAGGACAATGATTAATACCCATAAATTGAGATATGCAAGTGGAGGTTGAATTATATAATATGAAATATTTTGTTATCGTAACCAAAGAAGGATAAATATGCTATTTCAATACGCGGTTAACGAGTGGAATATTTTCCGCATTTACGATGATTATTATGTTAGCTAAAAATTGATGCTTGCATCTCAATCGGGAGTTGAGGTAATGTTGATACTTGTATTTATAGTGGCTTGGACCACGCTTACATATCATTGATTATCTATTAAGGTTCGATACTTGAGTAATATCGATGAATAATATAAGGTTGATACTTGTACTTATTATATATAAACTTAATGTCGTTGGTGTTTTTATTTAATTGAAAGATAATATTGTTGGAAACTTATATATGTGAAGTAGGTTGAGGGTATTAGGTGAGCATTATTATTACTACTGTAATTTAATTATGATTAAATGCAAGGTTAAGGTTGCATATCTCTCCACTTGGAATTTTTGTTCATATGTAAGCAGATTTTAGGGAAGTGAACAATAATGGGTATGAAATGTATTATCATGAGATGTGCGCTAAGATTTGAATACATGATTAGGAATTATTTGATAGGGAGTATTGCAAACTTTAATTTATGTAAATGCTAGATGGCATAAATTTTTAGGTGAGGATTATATCTTATCATGCTCGATTAATGCGAACCGACTCTAGTAAATATTTGTGCGAGATGGATTTTGCGAGTAGATGAGGGATAGACTTGTAAACTTTTGCTTCCTTTTTATATTGTTCAACTATTGATAACATACAATGGAAAATGTAGGAGAGGATCATGGTCTTAGTATAATGTATTTGTGGACTTTGTCATCTTAACTTTGGACACCTTGGTTTGTTGACCATCATTGAAAATATTAAAATATTTGGTTACTGCTTGTTGAGTGGCCTTATTGGATTATCGGTATTTTAAGTGTGGATGTAACCTTGTTTTGTTCTGGTGAATGAGTGTTATTAAACTTTACCCTTGAAAATAAATGTTGAGTAAATCTTGCTATGACTTAGTAATAATGCGACATAAGTAAAATAACGTGGGTTGTTTAATACTTATAAAAGTTGAACTAAAAGTTATATTCAAATAAATTAACGTAGAGGTTACCAGCTTGAGAGCAAGGAATTCTTTAAGTAAGCAAAGGCGAGACTATCATTGCAAGTAAAATTATATAACATGATAACCCTAGCTCCTTTAGTGAACATTATTCCTTTTATGGTGAAATTTGTAAAATGACCCTAAGGTGAAATGAACTGTTAGTTATTAGAAGATGATAAGATTTAATAAGCCAGAGAAAACAAAATTGGAGATCTCACAATCTTTCTCACCACCATTTGGAAAGTAAATTTTGCTCCTTGGTAATACTCATTTAATGGAAGCCTAAGTAAAATCGTTGATAATTCAGGTTAAGAGATCTAGCTTCAATTAAATACGCAATAAGGTCCTAAAGATGTTTTCATCTCGACCTTCTCCCTCTAACCTTTTCCAAGGCACCTTATTTTTCTTCTCTTAAGTATGTTGAACTTAAAACCATGTTGTCTTGTGGGCAAGAACGAGTCCGAGTAGCGTTAGTGGTGAACAGATGGCCTTGTGGAATTTTAAATACTCCTTTTTCTTGATAAACGAATTAAGCAAATAAAGGCCATAATAGAGAAGAAGTAGAACAAATTTGTCTTCAAGGTAAAAGTAAGAACTTAGCATTGTAAGAAGCATTGTACAAATCATATCTAGAGTCTTAGCAAACTGAAGTTAAGAATCGAAAGAGGTTACGTAAAAATAAATAACCATCAATAATTTCCTCATTGTGGCTTGCCCTATCTATAGGTGTGTTATGTGGTCACTTCTTATGTTGTTTTGTCGAATAGAAAAGTAAACCATCCTTGGTGGGTGTGAACATTTCCGTGCTACCTTTGTGGTCATCCTTGTATTGAGTTATCCACGGAGTTAGTTGTGACCTCGGTGGTGGCATGTCGTGTCGTGGCCTGTGTCAAAAAAAAAGTTATCCTGTATTTTACTGTGTTGTTTGTGTATGAAATTATGGGTCGTTACACATGGAAAACCAAGCTCAAGACTTGTTTTGAAATTGAGGATATTTAGAATGTAGTTGATGGATCTTTTAACAAGAATCCAAAAATGTTGATCAACAACACAAGTATGATAGAAAAACCAAATACCAAAGCTCATCATCCCGTTTAGTGTAGGAAACAATATCCAACCTCACATTAGAGATGCGAAATGTACCAACTCACTGGGAAAAACTCAACATAGTGTATGGAGCACATAATTAGAATACAATCCTCCAACTTTAAAGCCAACTACATAGTCACAAACGTAATTCCAATAAGACTATTTAAGCATTCTTACAATGTGTTGAAACATTAAGGGATTCACTCCTAACATCGGAGAACCCATGAATGATAAATCACCAAGTACCCATAGTGTCAAGAGGATTATAACAATATTACAAAGTGTTTGCCACCACATTCAATCTCTTGGAAAATAAACCCACATTTGAGTAGTTGATCAACATGTTATTATTGATTTAATTTTCTATTTCTTTTCAAGTTAATGAATTAGTTACTAAAGAAAATCAAATAACTCCAAAATGCGAGGGTTTAAGGTACCTCGAATGCGTGATGGATGGGCACAAAGTGAATGATCTCGTTGTAAGCTTGATGACCCTACAAAACAAGAAAGACTAGAAGGAAAATTGATTAGATGGTATATATGAGGGCTGCCCAACGAAGCCGGTTCCAAGAAGTGTTACCTTCCTTTCATGGATGTCAACCCTCATTTGATAAAAGAAATTGAAATAAAAGATAGATGATCTGATAAAGCATGCGTAAACCGATAGATAAAAATTTGAGAGTAACTGAAATAAATGGAAAAACAACGATCTAATTTAAATAACTTGAAATGATTTTACCCGGTTGGGTCGACGGTGACCAGTGTATAGGGTCGGGTTGATGACTGAAGCAGATGAAGTTGAACAAAAATCTAAAAATGCATATCTTCAAGAATTTGAGTGCAAAGGGTGATCACGAAGCTTCTGAGCAAAATGGTAACAACCTATAGAGGAGATCGAAACAAGAAAACAAAAAGGATGTAAGAAAATGGAGATTGGGATGGGTTGGATGGAAACAAGACTCAGGGTTGCCGACGACGATCAAGGGTTGGTGTCGACTGAGTGCAAAAAAACAATTTGAGATGATAGAGGAGCAAGAAGACATATATGAGAATTAGGAACAATAATAGAGAAGAAGTAGACATGGAAGGAATATGGAAACATAAAGTATGATGATATAGGGTTGGGTTAATGATGACTGGTGGGGACACGACTACCTTGACGATTGTAAAATAAAGCCAAAGGTAGATGAGATGAATAAGAAACTTGCAAGCAACACGATTTGGAAGGATAATATGAGAGTGGAATTATAACGGTAGTTGGACTGCGAAGAGTTTAGATTCTACAATATAATAATGAAAATAGCATATGATAGCATAAATAAGCAAAAAAATAAAAGTAAACCTCTCAAATATCTAAAAGTGATGAAAGGAAAGCTTCAATGGACTCCAAGAGGGTTGACACAACTGCAAGGATGCTCAAATTCAAAGATAAGTTCACACAAAGGCAAGAAAATATCATACTGTGTCTCGTTTTGGAATGGGGGTGAAATTAGTCTTATAGGTGGTCGACGACGACTGATCAAGTTACTATCGATTGCTTTGAAACCATTCCTTAGATGGTAAAATCACCGATTTACTCGATATATGGGTTTTTAGAGATTGGGATAAGTGGTTTAAAGCATGTAGGTGGGTAAGGGTTGTTTAGTGAAGTGTCATGGGTGGATAGGAGATAAATATGGGTTAGATAAAAGCTAGAAAAAGTGTAGGGATGTGGATTTAGGTGGTTAGGGATAAAATCATCCCAAAGAAATTCAATTAAAGGTAATTAGCTAATTAGGAGAGATGAAAGCTAATTAGGGATAATTACCTAATTTAGGGTAATTAACAAGAATTAAGGTGATGAGATAATAGATGGCCATTTAAATAAATGGAATGAATTAAAGGGGTCTAGCTAGGACCATGCTTGAAAAATGCACATGCGGGAAATCAAGGGTAGCGATACCAAATTTTGGTGTCTAAGATAAAGAGTAGGATGAATACTAATGGAAGGTTGATGATGAGCTCCCCCTCAAATGAGGGATCGATAACACAAAGGGGAATCGATGATGAGTTTGAAAGAGGTAGATGGTGAAGGGGTGGGTGGGAGAAGAAAGATGGGTAAAATGATAAGGCGAGGCAAGATACCCCAAGCAAGAAGGATTTAAACAACAATATAACCTATGGTGGTGATTCTGATATCATGTCGGTAGGGAATGAAGGGTGGTGTCAATGAAGACGGTGGAAACATTCTACGGACTAGTGAGTGGGAAAAAATCACTACGAAATAGAGGGAATCTAATGGGAAACCTCTCAAATGGATGTGAGCCATGAGGACTAATGGGTCATAGGAAAACATCAAACAATGCGCAACCAAATGCGAAATCCTTCATACATGAGGAATCAATAAAAGGTATGCGTCCGATGGACAAAGATAGGAGCAATGGATCCCAACACATGGCACAAATATGGCCAAAGAAGTAGAAAAATGATGATATAAAATGCCCAAAGGGGGAGTAAATATGGCCACAAAGGTGTACTTTGGGAGCAAACAAGGATAAATAAAATGTTGAAATAAATTTCCCTAAGGGGGAATAAATGAGGCCACAAAGGTGGAATTTGAGAGAAAAATAAATGAGGCCTTAGCAAGGACACAAAAGAGGAGGAGGGAAAGCCAAATAAGGGCCGCGAGGCAATTCGACGGCCACTAAGACCAATCGACAATGACCCAAGGGGGTTGACGGCGACTTGGTGTCGATGATTATATAAGCCCGAGGATTGGCTAACGATGCTCATTTTCACCCGTAATTGATGATCGAGAGTAGAGAGCTAAAAAATAAGATTGAGAGATGGAGGTTGGAGGAGCAACCAAGAAATGCTAGAGGGTGCAGATGATGGTGAGTAACAAAACCCACACTTGTTTTTAATTTATTTTATGTTTTATTTATTTATTTTGCATTTTTTAGAAAAATAGATGACACCAAGGGCGGTTGGTGGAAACTTGGATGGGTTGTCATCGACCACGCCCTAAGGCGTGTCAATCAACCTCTACACATGTCGACCCGACACAGGCCGTCGGTATTGATCGGGGCTAGATTGACTAGTTGATGATTAAATTGGTTTTTGGGTGAAGTTTAATTGTTAGAGGATCCGATGTATGCCTATTTTATTAGTGATTGTAGGCCAGTGAAACTTTATATTTGAGAGATCGAGTGTAGGCTCTATTAGAGCATATCAGAGGAGATGTGGTTGATGTTGAGTGACATCACTTAGTAGTTGTGGGGTTAGGAGGATTCTATTATTATTAGAGGATCCCACGGGATGTAGGGTTGATGATAACTTTGGTTGAGAGATGGGATAGGTAGAAAGACACTTTTTGGTTTAGGATGGGTGAGATGACCATCACCCTGGAGGATGTGTATTACATCCTTAGATTACCTATATAGGGGAGAAAATAGTTCCCATCATAGTGACATGAACCGACTTATAATACGACATGACTATTTGGAGCCGATGCACCCCACATCAAATTCTCTTCAGGGGATTTTTCATATGAGCTGAGGTATGAGGCTGGGGTACCACGGAGCCGATTGATTTATTTGGTCATGATGGTTATTTCATGTTATGCATTTCCTGACTCGGGAGGATCCATGTTTCCATGGGCACTAGCAGGTGTCATAGCATATATTATTGACCATCAGATAATATTTTCATTTTGCACTACTTTTCTAGCACAGGTGTACCATGAGCTAGCCATGTACAAAGCAGGGAGGAGATCAGGGTTGGATGTAGGCTTCCTGCTACACTGCTGGGCCTATGAGCATATTGTAGTTATCCGGCCACTAGGGTTACCATGGGTCATTGGGGACCACATAGAGCTTGCAGTGGGGTTTTTGAGATGGAGAGCTAATCAGGCCCATGGAGAGAGGGGAGATAGGGGTGTAGATTGGTATGTGGATACATTTTTAGAGCTAGATGTGGATTAGATGAGGTGGAGGTCATATAGAGATTTCCCTACATGGCCTGTGGTGGATGCAGAGTTAGTTAGAATGTGGAGGATGAGATGGGTGCAAGGAAGACGACCAAAGATTATAGAGGCCACGCAGATTTGATAAAGTACAATGAAAAATTGGAGTTGTGAATATGGTGCCTAGGGATCTTATCTCATATAGGAGAGAGGATATTGATAGGGAGCTTCAAGTTCTTAACATGGAAAACCTGTTAGAGGAGGTAACAATGTCATCGAATGATGATGATGTCGTAGGAGTTTGTTATCCCGTAAAATTGACAAGGGCAATTTTACCGATAACTATACCGAAAATTTTGTTTTGATCCCTCGCTAGGGATCCCTTGCGTTCGGAACGTTGCAAAATCCCTTTCCGGGAAAATCTGGTTTCCGAACTTAGTCTTTTTGGTCTTTTTTGGCTGGGCGCATGGAATGACTATGTAACACCAACTTTTGGTGTGCCCCCTTTAAAGCCTTTGGCGCATATTTTTCAGTGTCAACACACCTTTCGGTGCGCCTTGTATGTTGAGTCTTCTCTGCGTGCGCCAAGGCGCATGCGCCTTCATGTTAGCACAACTTTTGTTGCGCCACTTTTCGGTGCGCCAAAGGGCGCACATAATCTAATGACAACACAACTTTTGGTGCGCCAAAGGCGCGCTTAGTTTCATGCTGGCAAATGCTTTGGTGCGCCAAAGGGCGCATGCTTTCCCATGTCGACAGCAACTTTCATGCGCCCTTTACAAAGTGGGTGGCACATTTATGACTAGCTCACCTATATATATATGTGTTTTCGCGCCCACGAATGTCATTTTCACCAGTCGCATAGCACGTGATTTTTCTGAGCCTGTCAGCCCCTGCCTCGTCGTTTTCATCGCCTTGTGGACCCGTTGCAAGTTTTTGCTATTTATCCAGGTAAGAGGTTCTTCTCCCTCTCGTGCTTTTTACGTTTTTGTTTCTTGGTGTGCTTGTGGTCTGGTTGTGGTTTGGAAGTATTGAAGTATCAAAATGTTGATCTAGCCCTCCCCCTTCTTGCTGTCTTTCCTTGTTTCCCTCTCCCTCTGTCCAGATCTGCTAATAGGGGAACTTGTCTAAAAAACATAGTTTTATTTCCCTCATCTTTGAGCCGTTTCATTGCCCAACTAAACCTGCAAAAGACAAGAGAAAGGAATGGAGAAAAAGAGGACCGTTTTTCCCTTTGGCGCATCGGCGCGTCCTGCAACATCATAAACAGTTGCGCCCCTTTGGCGCATCTGTCCCGCTCGCAACATGAATAAAACCCTGCGCCAATGGCGCACCCATCACGCCTGTTGCATCATAAACTTCTGCGCCCTCAAGGCGCGCCTCCTCCATATGCTACAAACACTAGCCTTGCGCCCTCTTTGGCGCATCAACCTTCCTTGTTGCATCGCATATCTATGCGCCCCCTCGGCGCACCCTGCATCTGCGCAACATCAGCTTTATCCGCGCTAAGTACAAAGCTTTGAAAGCGCAAGCGCATTCCCCATTACAGCTGCATCATGTTGTGTAAACCCTTTGTGCGCCGCGCCAAACTACCTTGGGCGCACCAAATGTTCATGCAACATACAAAATCCATGCGCCTCTTGGCGCATCCTGTCTCTATGCAACACGATGTTTTCATGCGCCCTTTTGTAAAATGCATCCTGCAGTATTCATGCGCCATGCGCCTTTGGCGCCAGTTTAACCCTTGCAACACACTTTCCCCGTGCGCCTTACCTATTTAGCCCTGTAAGCTCACGACTTTCATGCGCCATGCGCCCTGAGTCTCAAAATCTCTAACTCTTTCCTCTGCTAACATTTCAATGGAAGATCAAATGGCTAATACAACCTTTTCGGATTGGGTCTCGCTTCTTCTTCATGCAGATCAGCAACTGAGTTTGAAAGAACATATGTCTACATCCAGCAAGAGACCCACCAAATCCAAAGGAAAGGCCAAACTTACAGAAGAAGAGATGAAATATAAATATCAAAGGGTCAGGATGCCCGAGTCCCAGGCCGAGTGTAGCATGGACGTCAGAGACTCAGAATGGGGCATATTGATATGGAGGAATTCTGGGCTAGAACTCAGAAAGTCACAAGGAGTCCATGGATGGACAAACTGATAGGCAGTGCCCTACACTTCGCCGGTGGAATCCCAGTCAGCGCCGTCAACAATGAATTCTTGATGGTGATTGCCCAATGTTACAACAAAGACACAAGGTGTGTCGTAAATAGCAAGGGCGAGGTAATCATTAACCTCACTGCCGTCACTTTGAGGGAATGCTCAAGATACCTCTCACCACCGGCACTTTGTGGCCGTCGTCAAGCAGTTGCATTATTAAGGCATGGGATGACAATGCGGATCGTGTGTATGCAACTAATGAACGAGGTTTACTTGAAAAACAAAAGGTAGTAACCCGGTGGCCCCAAATCATCCACCTCGGCGACTTCTCGAGGGAGCTCGGACACCATTACGTTCTGAGCGGGGTCTTGGGCTTTCGACGCCCATTATTTCCATAAATGGATGCTGCGGTACTTAGAGACCATGAACAAGAATATGCCTGATCAGCACTTCTGCTGGGGAGAAATTATAAGCAGCACAATCTCTGAGCAGCTACAACAATTTAGCACAACGGGGACATTCCATATGAACTCCTACGTGGTCTACGCTGCAAAGATCGAGAGGGACTATCCGGGCCGACACGGAGTGGAGTTTGGCCTCGAGTCAAGATATACGAGTACTACCTGACCGAGGCCGGAGAATAGCATCTCCCAATTCACAAAAATTAACGATGTGTTTTTCTATCACATCATCTCGCTTATTGAGGTGAATATGACTTATGGTCGCACGACCAAAAGCATAATGTACCAACCCACCGAGAAATGGGGGCCTTGTTCACCCGGTTTCCCACATTCACCTATCTAAGGGCTGCCAAGATTTTAGGAGAGCCAACCAGCTACCAAGGTATGCTTTGGGTCTAAACTGATCTCTTTGGAGTGTCAAGGCGGCTAATCACATACCACGAGAAATGCCTGAAAAGAAAGAAGGGTGGAACTCCTTTCCCCCTCACAGTGGGCCGATACACATGCTCTACCCACCACAAGGCGAAGGAAATGTTCGCAGAGCTGGAGTTACTCAATTTGAAACATGACTTCCCAGCCAGGCCTACCTTCGACCCAAGGAGCTGTCTGCCAAGGGCGAAACTTGATCTAATCCACGTCCCTCAGATCGAGGACATTTACATTGACGTCATCCATGAGGTGGAGCTCAGAAGAAAGGATCATTCTCGCCTAGCCTTGGCAGAAATCGTCCAATATGGGGTAGCCATTGTCCCCAAAGGCTTCCAAACTACGGAAGATGAAGTAGACAAGGTATATACTGACATAGATGGGGACGATTGGCCCTTTCCGGCCATTGATAGAACTAAGGCCCCTCAGACAATAGAGGAGAGGGTCAAGGAGACTTTGCGTAGGACAGAACATTGGTGCCGGATGAACGGCCTAATCTACCTCGGGGTTGATTTCACAACCTCCCCGTTGGGTAACGCACCTCCACGGTCCAAACAACAGCCTAAAGGCAAGGGCAAAGGCGTAGAAGGTGAATCCAGCACCATTCAAGAAGAAGCCCCTGAGAGTCCTCCTTCCGCGGCACCCGAGCAGGTAATATCTCTGGTCACACCAGAGAAAGAAGCAGAAGAGGATATTCCCATTGGCCCATCCACTCAGGATGTCGGCATTGTTACAACAACCGAGGTCCCTTCCATCCCTTCTTCTTCTCTTCCTTCCCCTCCTCGAGCGACTCAAGCGACCATCCCTTTGGTCGTGTCCTCTTCCCCTTCTTCTACTGTTTCCCCCGCCTCTTCATCTATCTTTTCTTCCCTCGTTGATCTGTCCTCCTCCATTTCTTCCCTCATCTCCGAGCTCCCTTCCCTTCCTATGTCTTCCACAGCTGCAGTTTCCCTTCCTTCCATGGGCACTTCTTCGGCTATTCTCTCAATGCCGCCACCACGTGTCTCCACCTTTTTCCCCTCTACTACTGCAGCTGCCCCCTCCTCTGTTTCCGGTCCTTCTACCATAGGTCCAGCTTGGATCTCTCAGCAGCTAAGTCAGCAAAAGAGGAAAGTTCCCATCGCTCCGATGGACTTTTCCGTGATCCCATCTAAGGGGGCGAAGAAGCAGAAGCCTGTCACGCGCTTCTCTCAAAGTGCTATAGGGGAGAGAGTTATGGAAATCGCATACCCCAATCCCCTCAAAGAGAAAAAGGATCTGTCTCCTACAGATTTTACTGTGACCCAAGTCACAATGGGGACATCTCCGAAAGTCTTCAGGGGGAGGCTCTTTCTGCAGTTGACGCCCTCTGCAAAAAGCTTCAGGAAACCAAGGAAGAGAAAAGGCAACTAAAGGAGCAAAACAAATATCTGCTCCAAGCCTTACAGAAGATGGGTAGTGCGCCTCCCACAACTGCCGCCGAGACTTCTGAGCTTCTCAGCCAGGAGAAAATTAACGAGTATGCCAAAATCGGCGAGCAGGGTATGGCCGTTTCCGCTTGGAGGAGCCAAATCCTCAAAGACAGTGAAAAAGTGATCACCGAGTTCTCCGACTTGTACCAGAACATCAGTAAGGTGAATAAAGAGCTCCAAGCGTTAGCAGGGCCCATATCAGAAGAGTTGGAACATGCCAGACTGCAACACGAGACCTTCCAACAAATGTTCGACTGTTCAGTCAAAGATCTGGTCAAGTTCGGCGTCTTCGGCCATCCAAGGGCCCTCAACAAAATCATGTCCACTCTGGACTACCGGGTGGATCAGCTAGAATTTATTCTAGAAAAGATTGACAAAGTCAAGGAAGAAGCCCTAGATGCGATGCACCAAATGGAACGAATTGTTCTTAATATGTCGCCAGGGTTACTTACTCCTTCCTTCACTTTAAGGAAAGCTGATGAAACCACCCAGATCTTCAAGGAGATCGCTTCTCAAGGAACGGGGCCAGAGGTCACATTTGACACAGAATCTATCAACAACCTGCTGGCCTGTAGGGACTTCATTGGGTTCCTCATTGAGGTGGAAAAGGACTATTCCAAACTCCCAGAGAAGCTCATAGATGAGCGGGAGACTTGTGAGGCGATAAGTGATAGGCACAAGGATCCTTCCCAGGATCAACTAGGGCCAATAATCAACAAGTTCATGGAATACCGCTCTCAGTTCCATATCTCGTCACCTGAGGAGCAACAAAAGCAGTCCACCCCCTTTCGGCCGCAAGATGATGATGACGAATAGCTGCTTCTTCTTCTTCTTCTTCTCCTTCTTCTCTTTCTCTTCTCCGAAATATCTGGAGTATGTTGATACAAATGATGATGTCATCCATGTTGCATCATGGGATGATGTCATCCATCAAGTTGTAAAAAGTCAACATGACTTTTAGATATTTTGTAAATAGTTGTTGGCTCCTTTTTGCCTTCTTTTCTCTTCTTCTTCTATAAATACTCCAATACTTGTAGTATTGTGGGATGGATGGATATCTTTCAGATGAGAAATAGAAGTGAAGAAAAAAGACTTTGAGCTTTCTTGTAACAGAAGAAAACAGTAATACAAATATTGAGACTTTGTCTTTGAATAGTCATTTGTGTTATGCATCGAGACCTTTCTTACGTTAGATCTGTATGTGTTTATTCTCATTAGATTCATATCTACTTTTTGTCATTTATTCATCATCGCATTGCTTTGCTCGTTTATGCAAGTAGGTTTGGCTCTGTTTACTACCAATCCCAAAACATAAACCTTCTGACCTTTCTGCTTTGGAATTCATTTCTTTTCTTCCTTCGGACCTGCTCTTTCTTCATCCCCTCTTCCTTTCCTTTCTTTTCGCAAATGGAAACACCCCTACTGGGATGAGATCCCAAACCCCGAAGGCAGAATCTGTGAGACTTGCATAGATTCCTGCTGGTAGAATAGCAATAAACCAGTTTCACTTTGCTGACTCAAAGAGGGGCTATGCCCTGCACACTGTTGGCTCGTCTATCCATAGATCCGTCATCCAGGCGATGATTTTTGAACCAACAGAGTTCGAGTGGGATTTACTAATTGGATGACCACAGCTTGGAAACTCGGGTTCTTTAGGGTGAGAGGAGATGAGGAGGAGGAGGAGATGGAGGTTGAGATAGAGACAACTCCGGAGGTGGCAAACATGGAGATAGAGAATTGTCTGGCGGAGGTGGCATAATTACGTGTAGAGCTAGAGTAGATGCATGTAGAGAGAGACACTGTGATCCAACAGAGAGACGTAGTTACATAGGAGAGGGACCGAGTCACCCAGATAGGGATTGGTATTAGAGATAGAGGGAGGAATATATGGTCGAGTTATGGAGATCTTGCGATGATCTTAGCTACCGAGTTGTGGGTGGTACACCGGTAGCATCACAGGGAGGAGGAGAGATGACACCTCCCAACATGATTTTGATAGATAGATACAAAGCCTTAGCCGTAAAGGCTAAGTATTATGAGGGTATTGTGATCAACAAGTTGTCATGGATACTTCGATATTGGGATCATTTACAAAGGAGATTAGCAGATGGAGTTGAACCATCCGGGAGCGCAATGAGTGTGGCTTAATCGCATCAAGGAGAGGGTCAAGGAGGATGTTAGGAGGTTGATAGATAGACAAAGGAGAATTTCCTCACAGGGGCAAGAGTTTAGGCTTTCTAATGTACAATTTATTGGTTTATAGATATCTCTGCTTTGAGAGAGGACCCTTAGAGGTCGATGATGTACTGATACACTTCATTTTGGTGATATATATGATATATGATTTTTTTGTGGTTTAGCATGTGTGTATTGTGTGATGTTGATTATTTGATTTATGATGACATGATGTGGATATGTGATGATGATGATGATTTATTTCATGTTTTACTTATATTTGATGATGATGGTAAAAGTATAAGATGATATGTTTTATTTGATGATGATGTTTAATGATGATTATGATAATAATATGTTTTATATTGATGATGGTGATGATTACGTGTTTACTTTGGATTTGATTATGATGATGAATGTATATGCATGAATAATCGATCAACTTGATGGGGATTTCCCAAACCTGTTTCTAAGCTTCATTTCAGCTATATAGGTCTTTATTGTCATTATTGAAGGTGATTAAGTTGTACTTCATTGGGAAATAATAGATCAATTCATGATTACGTGAATTTGGAGACGTAGCCTTTGGGTAAACTTTGTTAACAATTTCTTGTTGTGGATTCATTTTCGCTTGTGAAGCTTTTGATAAGATAAAAATCATTAATTGGATTAATTGATCACATTGATGAAGAAGACACTTAATTGGTTAAATTGGAATTAAGTGTAATTGATAATTCAATCACCACAACCTTCAAAATGAAATCACATTTCAATTTTGGGGATTAAAATCAGATTGAGTGCATTATCTAGTTCAGTTTGTTGTCAGATTTAAGGATTTGTAATATTTCCTATCCGATTACATTATTTGGATTTTTAGAGATGATTTATTATTAAGAAATAGATTTGAAAATTGTGGTTTCAAAACACCCAAATTGGTTCAATTAAGCAATCTTGATCAATTGTCCAACTAGAAAAATTTAGTATCCGGAAATTAAAAAAATAGTACAATTTCCGGATCAATAGCATGTGATATTGAGAAAAAGTTGTAGATGTGATGAATGATGGGTATTGAAAAGGGTAGGTAAGTTGATGTGATATCATAGATGGGTAACATAAATGGGATTTACATAAAGAAAGATGGGCTTGTAATAAAACAAAGGAGAGATAACAGATAGATGTGGAAAGGTTTAGAATAAAACATAACTTAACGATGGTGACCTATGGGTATGAATGATGCTACATCATATTGAGGAATGTACAGGGAAAATATGCCTCCAATCACATTGGAGGTAAACAAGAGGGGGATCCAAGTAACGTAAGGCACATGCGACCAAAATAGATGTTAGCATATAACCAACAATAGTTAGTTATATCAAATATCATGAGAAAAACATGGATGGAATGAACTCATAAACCTAATGTCGACACGAAAAAGGGGTTTGTGATGTAACTTGTACATAGGAAGAGGGTTCTCCATAAGTGGTGTTCCCTAAATCTATGCCCCTGTAGACACCTATTTTTGGTTATAGCGCCCCTCGACATCTCATATTCACACAATTTCCATTCTTGCATCTCTTTCTCTTAAATTAAATAAAATCCTATCTATTTGCTCACATTATTTGATTAATTATCAAATGGGCTCCATATAGACCCATTTGATAATTCAACTTTTGGCATATCCCCATCCTTCACAAATTATTTAATTCATGGGTATTAATACACCCATCCGACACCTTCTTTTTAAAATGGAATCTTTATCTCACCCACCATGTCAATCATGCTCCCCACTCCATTTAATAATTCAAGTTGTGGTCCCCACGTGATCACATCATATCCCTAACTCAGGTTACTTTACTCCACCCTAGGTATCATTTAACCTGTAGTTTAGTCTCACATCTAAGCTATAAATATGGGGTTTTCCCCATATTTCAAGAGGGAGATAGATTTTTCAAAGACCCTGAGAGATTTTTTTAGAAGGACCTAGGCCTAGAGAAGAGAAGAAAGAGCTTAACTAAGTTCTGCCAGTTTGAAGGAGAAATCTTTGTCATAATTCATTATCTGACCATCTTGATGCCTATTCCATCTCCGTAGCAGAGCACAAGCTAAGTCCTCTCGTCATTTTAGTTACTTGTCATTTTATATTCCATTACTACTGTTCATAATCTGTTATTATCTTATCTGACATGGGGTTGACATCCTCCAAGGGAGTTAAAATCCTCTTGGAACCGACACCATCCAGGCAACCCCGCATATATGATCTAATCTTATCTGTTTCCATCTTGCAGATCTATTTTCTTTCTCACAGATCTATTTTCTCTACGCCCATATACAAAATCCATATCTACATATGAGGTCCTAATCCCTCTTTCATTTAGAGTTACTTGGTGGTCGCAATCTCGGTATTCACCCACGCGAGAATGAGTTTTCCGGATCAACACCCGGCTGCTGGGAAGGGGAAAGAGAAAATGATCAAGGTAGGAAATTTTCTAGAAAAAGTTGATCAATGCAGGAAGCTTTCTTAGGATGTTGATAAAATGGAATGTTGATCAATGTGGGAAGCCTTCAATGCCACGGTACAAAAGAGTAGAATCCTTTGAGGGTATGGTCTACTTTATACATATATGATTTTAGTGGCAAGGGTAATATACATGATTTCCATCCTTCAAAGGATTGGTCTATTTACTTGATTTGATTTTTGACATGAACAAGTTTCCTTCGAGGGAGTATTTTGTTTCGATAACTTTGATTTTTGATATAAGCATCCATGAACTTTAATTTTAACATGGGGAAGAGCTGGGAATAACTAGGTAGAGCACTTAGGACAGGATGATGAATGTATAAGAGACGTGGTTGCACCCTTTACATGGTTTCAATAAGTAAATAAGAGGGTGATGGATGTAATGATCGTGGATTTCTCACCAAAAAGGGAGAACCTATCCATAAGGAAAATGTTATGGGCAGATCCGTGGTGATCATATTTAAGGTCATATCTAGGAAAGTAATGGTAGACCACATAGTTCCAAATCATTACAATAATAGATGGAAGAGGCTATGATGGAGGGATGATCTAAGGATATGACTAAGTGCTCATTGGTAGACATGCTAACAATAGAATGGTCGTAAGTGCAATGCGTTAAGTGGTTCCACTTCGGTTTACCATCAAGGGAGGCCAAACGATAGGCTCCCAACCCATACTTATGTGTGATAATGTATGGTCCAATCCAGTTAGGGGAAAACTTTCCACGTTGGCTCCTTTCTAGAGTAGTAATGTTCATAATTTCTTTAAGGACGAGGTCGCCAACATTAAATTCATGATAGGATAGACGTGCGAAGATACAAGTTATGCATTACCTTCGAGTAAGCGAGAAAAATATGCGTCTCTAACGAGATGAAGAGATGGCCACAAAATTGGACTTAGGATTAGAAAACGGTGCTTGAAAGAAGGGCACAAGTAAGGCCAAAAAGGTGGACTTCAAAGGATTTAAGTTTAAGTAAATATTGGATGAGATGAGTTGAATAAAGATCATAAAATATGCGTAACACCTCGAAAATGAGGAAGCGAGAAATATGCATCTTAGGAGATGAGAAAATGGCCACAAAAGTGGGCTTAGGATGAAGATAATGGTGCCCCTAGGAGAGGAACAAATATGGCCACAAAGGTGGACTTTAGGCAAGACCATGGTGCCCCCAAGGGAAGCATAGATATGGCCATAGAGGTGGATTTTGGATGAAAATATGGTGGATAGATAGGTTGGCTAGAGTAAACTGGATAAGATCGGATGGGATGGGTTGGATAAGATAAGACAATGTCAAGGATGAAAAGGAATTAATCCACGAGTGGACCAATCCTAGAATGAACTTTGCCAACATTAAGGGATCTATTTGATGGATGAATTGATGTGGATAGGATGTGTGAAAGAGGATGAAAGGATGCGAAAGGATCAATAACAAGGGGAGGATAATTCCCCAACGATGGATGTCAAAGGAGATTGGATGGGATCGTTTGATTAGATGGATGATTGGGGATCATAGGGGTGTTTTGGCAAGGCAAACAATATCAATGAACAAGGGAGGACCCTCTTTAGGAGGAATGATGTGTGGGGGAGTGATGACAATGGAGGATGTGGATGAAAGAGGAGACTTAGAAAATTCGATGGATGGAGATGTGGAAATAGGATTTGGATTGGTTACGAGATAAAATGGTAGATGGAGAAGGGCAATCTTCGAGAAGGTTGTCTCTCTCAATAAAATCATGGATGATGGTTTGAAGGGCCTTACAATGATTAGTTTCATTACCCGAAGGTATGATGATAAGTGAAAATATGATTCGAGTCAAACCATAATGGCTTTTTACTATTTGGGTCAAAGGCCTTAATAGGTGGAAGCGTGATGGCAGAAATTTGAAGTAAGTGTTGGAGGACCTTTGCATATGATTCAACCAAGGTATTAGGAGGTGCCTTGTCTTTGTGAGATGTCTTGGCTTTAGAAGAAGAGGTAGATGTTTGAGATGATTTAGATGTTGAGGGTGGAGGTTGAACTCTATTATTGTGAGGTTTTTATGTTTTGGATGTTGGTTTAGTCATGATTGATGCTCCAAAAGAAGAAGAAGTGTTGGATGGTTTGGTTTTGAGTTGATTGATTGATTGCGATGTTTTGAAGGAAGGGGTTGGTCCTAAGATAGATGAATTTTGTCCTAAGATAGATGATGTGGCATTGGATGATTTGATCTTAGGTGGGGAGATGTCGTTTTTCTTATGTGGATGTGAAAGGGATTTTTGAGGAGAGGTGCCAAGGGTTTTGGATCTTGCTTGTGAAGAGGCACCCTTGTGAGGGATGACAACAATCTCAACTGAAGGTTCTAAAGGTGGTGTTGTCGTTGGTATTAGTGGCAGAAGTAAATTTTGTTTAATAATGTCTAAAGAAGATGTGTAAATTTCTGATTGTGAGGATGAGATGGGAGGATCATTTGAAGTCAAGGCGAGTTGGAGTGATTTCATGCACTCTTCAAATGATGGGAGATATGTGGGAGGAGAAGATGGTGTAGATGTGGTCACAATGGTCGAAGGGGTTGGTGCGGGTAAAAGTGTGGAAAAAGGATCTGGGATTGATGCTAAGGATGGTACAACAGGTAAGGGTGGAATGGATGTGGGTGAAGCAGTAGATATGATCAAATCCGATGTGGTGGATGTGATAAGGGATGAAGTAGATATATGTTTAGAATCTATGGTGGGTGTAGATATTAATGGAGAAAGAGGTGTTTGAATGATGCAATTGATGAGGTCTATGTGAGATGTGGATTGTGTAGATTTTGGATTGGTTAATGTGGAAACAATTGGTTTTGTAGAGGAGGCATGAATTTCCTTTGTGTTTGTCTTTGGTGGGGGTGTTTGTTTCATGAACGTTTCAAGAGGTACCATTGATATGTTTGCAAATTGAGAAGATGTGATTGGTGTGGTAGTGGGTATAGATGTGGAAATAATTGATGTTTGAGGATTAAGTGTAGAAGATTAGGGTAAAATAGGTTATGTGGCCATAGAAAAAGATGTAGGAATGTGTGATTAAGATGTCAAGGTAGTCGTAAGTGAATTTTATGATGTGGTAGATATAAGGGTAGTTGATTTTGATGGAGATATGGGTACAATAGGGATGTTTGGGGATACAAGTGATGTAGTGATAGGTGTGTTTGATGTAGATGTGGATAAAATGGTAGGTATAGTCAAAGTCTATGTGGATGTGTTAAAGGTAGGAATAGATGTAGATGTAGGGGGAGATATTGAAGAATTCATAGGCACAATGTATAGGGTGGAAGTAGATGACGAAGTGGATGAGATAGGTGAAGATGAAGATATTTGATGTATAGTATAAGGATTAGATTTGTAAGATGTGGAAGATGGAAATTTATTTTTTGGTGGTGAATTAGGAAAGGGTTGCTTGAAGATGTTATGGGGTGAAGATTTCATTGGTTGGGGGAATGTGTGATGTTAGGAAGTAGGATCTTAATAATACGGTTGGGATTGGGTGGGAATATTTGATTGTTGAGGCACATGAGAAGTAGGAATGTGGATGTCAATAGGTTGGGATGGTTGGATAGGCATGCTAGTGATAATATTGGATGGAGTAGGGATAGTGTTGATATAGGGTGATGAGGGTGGAAGAGGACTCACTGATTGAGTGGATGGGTAGGATTGAGAGATTGTGGGAGATCTACAAAATATGAAGTCATATATGGGGCTAGAAGGAAGCCCGAGAGTCCTCGAAGGAGGGGAAGATGTCATTATTGGTGGTCTAGATGGGATGGGATGATGATATAAGAAAGAATGGGTCTCATGATGAGGGACATTGATGATCAAAGGTTGGGTGCCTAAGGGCATAGATGAGACAACGACCATGGTAGATGTTGGTTGAGATGAGATGATAGAACTATGTGAGGGAAATTTGTATTCCATCTTCTTGGCTACTGAACGAGTAACTATGGGATTGAAAAAAATCTTATACTAACTAAATCAAGAAAGTCAAGCACAATTTTTATTTATTTATTAAGAAAGTGTGAAAAATAAAAAAGGGGATGGATAACAAAGGTACCTAGGAAATGGCAATCTAGAGTTGGTTTCGGTAGTTATCGGTAGGTAGTACTCGATATACTTGAAGGTACATGAAGCCCGAGTCTCCAGTGCAAGATTTCTAACGCGGCCAAAACATTTTTGTTCGGTGATGAAATCCCAATTAGTTCACCTGGTAGGAAGATGTCTCGATGTGTAAATTTGGTTGTGTGTGATAGAATGTGAGATGCACCAATTAATCCATACTTAAGCTATGTTCTCAAGAAAGGATGCAAATGATTATTTTTAATCCAAATCTAAATCTGAAAGTTTGATGAAGACAAACACACAAGAGAGGGAAAATATGATGCAAAAAGGAGAAAATCAGACAAAAAGAAGAATACCTGGAGAATGCTTTTCCTTTTTATCCGATATCTCAAAAGACACAAGCGAAGAGCAATCCAATCAACCAAGTGCAACACGAACAAGAAAAAAGTGAAGCTTTTACCTGTAATGTTAGTAGAAGACGGAAGAAACACTAGAAAATAACAAGAAATGTAAGGAATCACCTCAAAGGGTGGTCCCACCAGGCATGCCAGAATGTTGATCTAATTTTCTCTTTGTTTACAAGTTAATGAATTAGTACTAAGAAAAACAAATAACTCCAAAATGCGAGGGTTTAAGGTACCTCGAATGCATGATGAATGCAAATGGACGGGTGCAAAGTGAATGATCTCGTTGTAAGCTTGATGACCCAACAAAACAAGAAATACTAGAAGGAAAATTGATTAGATGGTATATGTGAGGGTTGCTTTCGTGAATCTGGTTCCAAGAAGTGTTACCTTCCTTTCATGGATATTGACCCTTGTTTAATAAAAGAAATTGAAATAAAAGATAGATGACCGATAAAGCATGTAGAAATTGATAGATAAAAAATTTGAGAGTAACTAAAATAAATGGAAAAACACGTATCTAATTTAAATAACTCGAAATGATTTTACCTGGCTAGGTCGACGGTGAACCAAGTTACACAGGTCGTCGACGAAAAAAACGAGCAGATGAGGTGAACAACAATCAAAATGCAGATCTACAAGAATCTAAGTGCAAAGGGTGATCACGAAGCTGAGAAGACTGTAAACAACTTGCGAGAGGAGATTTGAAACAAGAAAACAAAAAGGATGCAAGAAAAGAAAGATTGGGATGGGTTGGATGGAAATAGGACTTGGGTTGGGTGACTAGGTTGGGTTGGCAGTGATTGGAGTCCACACAAAACAATTTGGGATGATAGAGGAGCAGAAGAGAGATATGAGAAGTAGGAACAATAACAACGTAGAAGTAGACACGAAAGGAATTTGAAAATAGAAAGTATGATGACACATGGCATTTGGGTTGAAGGCGACACGGGTGGGGCGACGATGACAAAGGCAAAACAAAGCCGAAGGTGGATGAACTAAATAAGAAACATAAACAAAATAATTGGAAGGACAACCCGAGAGTGGAATTGTGATAGTATCCGGACTTGTAAGAAGTTATATTCTACAAGATAATAATGAAAATAACATATGATAGCATAGATAAGCACAAAATCAAAGTAAACCTCCCAAAGCTCCACAAGTGATGAAAGGAAAGCTTTAATGGACTCCAAGAGGGTTGACATAGCTGCAAGGATGCTCAGATTCAAAGATAAGTTCGCACAGTGCAAGAAAGCTTGGGTTGTGTCTCATTTTGGAAGTGGGGTGAAATCAGTCTTATAGGGTCGATGATTACCACCTAGCTAGGTTGTTGTCGATTGCAAGGCAACCAATCCTTAGATCGTAAAGTCACTAATTTACTAGAGATATGAGGTTTTTATAGATTGGTATAAGTGCTTTAAAGCATGTAGGCGGGTAAGGGTTGTTTAGGGAAGTGTCATGGGTGGATAGGAGATAAAGATGGGTTAGATAAAAGTCTGTAAAATGTTTAGGGATGTGGATTTAGGTGGTTAGGGATAAAAGCATCCCAAAGAAATCCAATTAGAGGTAATTAGCTAATTAGGAGAGATGAAAGCTAATTAGGGATAAATAATTAATTTAGGCTAATTAAAAGAATTAAGGTGATGGTATAATAGATGGTCATTTAAATAAATGGAATGAATTAAGGGGGTCTAGCTAGGACCATGGTGAAAAATGTGCACACGGCAATCAAGGGTAGTGATACCAAATTTTGGTGTCTACATTATAATGAGAAGAATCCATTCACAATGAGGTATACAATGAAGAGCATGCACTTGCTTCCAACTTCAAGTGAAATAATAAAAAAAAATTATCCCATAAACAAGACAATAATCAACAATAAATAAATAGAAAAATCAAGGGTCATCCAATAAGAAATTTCCTATTTATGGAAAAGGGTGTGACATCAATTTTTTTGTATAATGGATTGACCCAAGGATCTTCAAATAAGAAGCTTAACTAGCAACAGTCATCTAAAAACCCACAATAATCCCTTGGAAAGAATAATGTAAATTTGAAGAAGAAACCACAACACCAAGGGAATATTATTGATCAATAGGATGAATTTTTTTCATGGATGTCCTATATAGTGCATAATCAGGTGATGAATCATCCTCATCTAACTCTATCTAGTATATTGACTTGGGAGCCACCCGACGTATGACTCGACAATATGACTAGTTCATTAGCTTAGATCATTCACCCAATAAGAACCATGTATCTTTGGGTGGCAACACTTTTACCAAGTTTAAATCATGGGAAGTATAAATTTTCCTCTCAAGAAACATGACTACGATATTACAATATTTTTGTATATTCTAGGACTTACCAAGAACCTCTATCGCTTAATCAACTCGCTAGATCATGATTTAATAAAGGTTGAATTTGATTGTGTAAGTGGCAAGAAATTGTGCCTAGTAAGGGATAAGAAGAGAAAATATCAATTTTTTATGTGTGCATTAGGTACTGCTAATATTTTTCAACTTGAATTTATCACACGCAGCAATACGAAACTCATGTCCAAGGATCAAATCTCTATAAACTTGTGGTCCTGTAGATATAAAAACGTGAGTTTTGGATATCTTGTTTCACTCAGCCAACACAACATGGTTAGAGGATTATCATCGATAAATAAGAACATTGATATTTGCACAAGTTGCCTAGCAAGAAAGCAACATGGAGAACCATATAAAAATAATTCAAATAGAGTTAAAGGTCTATTAGACTTGGTTCATACAAATCTTTGTGGAAAATGGTTGAAACTTCCAATAGATATATGTCTTTTCAGCTCTTTATTGATGATTATTCATGCAAGATGTGGATATACTTACTAAAAAAATCCTTTCATAGTTCAAGGCTCTTGTTGAAAATCAAAATGGTCAAAAAAATCAAGGTACTCCACTCATATTGATGGGGGAATTCATTGGTAATGCATTATTTACATATTCGAAACAAAACATTATTCATTATTAAATGAAATCACCCTACAACCCACAAAAGGATGGTTTTGTAGAGAGATGTAGCCACACTATCATAGAAATGGTACATAGTTTGATAGAGGAAGAAGGTTTGGAAAGAATATATTAGAAATAAGAAAGGAACACAACATTATACTTGCTAAACAGTTCACCAATGTTTCCACTTGATAATATGACTCCATATGAAGCATGGACAAATAAGAAATAATTAGTAAATAATATATGGGTTTTGGAATTAAAGAACACATGTTAATCCCAGTATAAAAAAATAACCAAGTTGAAAAATAAGTCCACACCATGTATTATTCTTTGGTGTGATTAAGACTCTATGGGATATAAACTTGTGGATCCAAAAACAAGAAATATCTATGTAAGCAATGATGTTGAGTTTGATGAGAGAAATGGCTCTAGTTTGTTTCCCATAAATTTAAATATAGAAATTACAAAAATAAACCTGTGATAAATCATGATAATGCAAAAATGGTAACAATGATAATGATATTGATGGTACAATTCAAGATCCACAAACCACATCACGACATATGCCAAAGTTGTGTACAAATTTGATTAGTAGTGCTAAACAAAATAGTGCTCCAAACACATATACTTTGGGACCAAGAACTCACATCAAAGAAAGATTAAAATTTAACAAGGCCTTGATGCGTAGAGTTGTTTAAATTTATGAACCCATCAAGGTTCGAGAAGCACTATATTCAATACTTTTGAAATAAGTCATGGAGAATGAATATCAATCCCGATAAAAAGTAACGCATGGAAACTTATAGATCTTCCACCTAAAAAGAATCTAATTGGATGCAAATGGATTTTCAAAACCAAATGTAAGGCATAATTTAGTGTTGACAAGTACAAGGCAAGATTCATCATAAAGGGGTATACACAAAGAGAAGGCATTGAATACAAGGAGACATTTTCTCCCATAGATAATATGAAAAAAATCAGGATTATTCTTGCTCTATCTACACATTTTGGATGTAAATTCCACCATATGGATGTAAATAACACTTTTATCAATGGTTATCTTCAATAAGTGGTGTAAAATGACATAACCAAAAAGGTTATGTTTCCTCAAATTAGGAAACAAAATTTTGTAGACTCATTAAGTCACTATATGGTTTAAAATAGGCACTCGACAATGGTACCTAAATATTTATGAGCATACGATCCTAATCTTTGCATAAAAATCAAGGGGTGGTGGTTATTGTAATAGTATATGGGATGATCTAGTAATCACTAATAGTTCAGTGAATATGATTGATTCAACAAAGGAAATAATTAAAAGATCATTTGACATGACAAATCTCGGACTTCTACACTATTGTCAAATCGATTGGAAGTATGATAGAAAGAGAATCCTTTTGTGCTTTAAATGAAGTATGACAAGATAATTCTTGAGAAATCTATGATTATGGATTGTAAACCTTTATCTACACCTATGGCGGCAAGGCTTCAATTTTCTCAATCATATACATCACCACAAGTGAATATAACTCTCTATCGACAATTAATTGGGAGTCTCATTTACTCAATATATACTAGGTCAAATATATGTTATGTAGTGAGTTATCTTTCTAGATTCATGCAAGACCCAAAATAAATTCATTAGAAAACAAGGAAGCAAATACTAAGGCATATCAAATGAACAATTGAGTTTGGCTTGGGTTACAAAAATAATGACCGATTCTTTTTTAAAAAATATACAGTTCGACCATGTTAGAAGCATTGATGACAAAAATTCCATATATAGATATGTATCTCCATTGGGTTTTTTTCCTATATCACGTGGAAATAAGAAGTAGAATATTGTTTCTTGGTCTTCTACGAAGTAAAATACTATGTTGTAGTAGGAGTTGTTTGCAAAGCGATATGGCTATATTGCATTCTTAAAAGTTTGGGTATTCCACAAAGTAGCCTAGCGCCTTGCCATGTGAAAATTAAGGTGTGATAAAACTTATTTGTAATATAATATTTCATAAATGCACCAAGCACATTGAAGTACAAATACATTACTTATGTGAACATGTTCAATATCACAACATAAATTCTAGTTTTACTTGACAAAGAATAACATGCAAATATCTTCACCAAACCTCTTGCATATGAAAAAATTGTGGCATTCAGAGAACCTCTCACTTTTCCACTTGTGATCATGTTGAATTAAGGGATGAAATAATTAAAATAATATTTTAGTATTATTATTTCATAATTAATTCTTCATTATGCTAAAAAAATCACATATGATTGATGTGTTGATTAGCTTTCATTAGTAGCATGTTTCACTTGCATAAGAATGTTGTGTTATCAAATTGAGTTTAAAGAGGTAACTATACTTATAAATCCTTTCATTCTATTTTGGGAAACTTTTAACACTTATTTTTAAATTGTTGTAGTGTTGTAATCATCTTGTAACTTTGTTGTCTAATATCTACAAATATTGCAACATGTTTATGGTTAATACAATCTTCATAGTTGTTTTTTGCATCATTTATGTTCTTTTTCTTTTATCATATGTGAATTTTGCATATTGATCTTATTTTCTTATTACATTTAATGGCATGTTACATTTCATGCACTCCCTCGTTGTAGTTGATTATATATTTCTATTGACTTGACAATCTATTTCTATATGATGTTATATGGTATAGATGACATGGTATAATTCATCTTTCTTTTGAGATGAGTGATCTACAACATATCTCCCTCACCTCAAAAGAGGGTGAATTCGGTGGGTTTATCTTTGTAAAAATATAAGACAAAAAACATAATACATAATATTAAATACATTGAACACAAGTACAAGTACATGATATATGATTACAAATAATTTCAAATACATAAATCAATTATGGATAAAATAGTGGCTCGAGATAGTGAATCAAGAGCGATGAAACATGATTTAATATAAGTACACTTTGCATTTTATCACAAATGCAGGGGGCATGATGATTAGTTCAATTCTATTATAAATAAAATTTGCGAAAGCATTTTATTGACACATGTATTTTTCTTTCAAAAATCAATTATTAGTAACATAATGGGGCATGAATATCTTGAGTTATCTTTTGATTATTATTTATTATCAATTACTATGACTATGGTGGGGGCATGAGTATACTTCATTCCTTTTTATCATGTAAACTTGGAATCTAGATCCATTTGTAGTGGTGTGGTTCGGTTGGAATATGTCATGTATGTTGGGTTTAGTGACACCCAATGTACCTTAATAAAGTTCCTTGCAAACCCATCATGGTTTCCCCTTTTCTAGTGGTACATTACCTATTACTCTTCAAAACATGAGTGTTGAGTCTAATGCACCCCAACCCCATTAGCTAGTTTTGGTTTCTAAAAATTGGGAATTGATCACCCTCCATTATCCACTTATTTAGAAAGAATATCATACTCTATATGCCTCATCTAGGAGGCACAATATACTCCGAGTGATTCACTAAGAAGATTTAATATTTCTAGGGGAAAAAATGGTTTCTACACATACAAGTGTACTCCTTGATCTTTCTTTGAATTCAAATTTAAAATTTCAGAGTAAGAGATTCAATTTTCATAATGTGGACATTGACTAAAATTTTGTGTTACAGATTCACTTTGGACATCTCACAACCACTCAACCATTTGAGTAAAGGTAAAGTGTATTTACACACTTAGGTACACATTTCCTTTAACTAGAAAATTTTAGTTACTAGATTAAAGGGAGGGAAAATGTAGACACCCAAATTTAGTCATTTGGAATTTGGTAATCTTAGTTTTGGCTTGTATTCCTTATACATGACTGGTGGACATAAACTAAGCTCAAGTTCACTATCATATCCTATCCCAAGGTTTGCAATGGTTCAAAATCCTTCGTTATACTACTCAATCACCTATAGGAATATTTTTATCAAGAAAAAACACTTTATGCCTCTTAAACAAACATCTCTAGATAAAACTTTAGTGTTCGATGTTATAGGAAAAAACCATCCAGTAGGGATAAAATTGAAAATAATTTTGTCTGCATTTATTAGGCAATTGTATCCTTATAAATTTAACAAATAGATTTTCAAATGAGCATCTTTCTAGAGTCAGTTTTTTCCTTCTAGGTTGGACTTAGTGAAAAACAATACCATTAAAGTAGTATAAATACAAATCAAACCCACTCATTCACTTGGTCTTTACTTGATAGTCACTTGACACCTAGTAAGAGATCATCCGGAAGATACCTATCAAATATCAAGCAAGATGGTTTATTCTTTCCTATTTAAAAAGAGAAAAATGGGAACAACCCTTATGTAAATGTGAAACACTCTAAACCAAATTTAGATCAAACATCACCAAGCCCAAAGCATTTAATGTCAAGTCAAAGAAATAATTATCATGTGTCGAAAATTCAAATTCTAATTGCATACATGTAGATGAAAAGAGCACAATCACACTTCGAATAGGTGGAGAATTAGGTTTGATGCCTCTTGAGTAGCACTTCATAGGCTTGGTGGGTGTCACTCAACCTAAACTACTGACCCTTTTTATAATACATTCAAGGAAGCTAATTTTTTAAGATAAGAAGACTAATTTTGGCAAAATGCACACATATTTTGGATCCTAGATTGCACACAGAGCAACACATTTAGTAGTCAGAAGAGGTCATACATTCACTAATTTATTTTACAAATTAGGACATGTCCATGCAACTTGTCATGAATAGAAACTAATGATTTTATCCCTACTAGATGATTTTGTCCAAAGGTAGATAGAGATCCATTTTTAGAGATGAATCATCTATATCAATATTCTTACATGTTTCTCCTAGTGTCAAGTCCATATCAGTCATTGAAGTACAAAGAAATTTTATTGTAGTATCTTCTTGTGCCTTTAATATATTTAGCATGTGCCATAATCAACAAAACATCTTGTTACTTACCATATGTTCAAACATATATGTGAATATATTAATTAAATAATTTGAATATACATCATTTTTATATTCCAATCCTAATCAAGGTTTTATAGTTCTAAAACATCTAATTTAGGGTGCAATAACCAAGAGAAATTAGTATATAATCATTAGATTATGACATGGAAAATTAGGGTTTTATATGGTAGGTAAAGTGAACCAAAAACTCGGAATGGTAATGCTCAATTGTCTAAATCGTGTACTCCATGTTTGTAAACCTAACATTCTAGACAAAATTATGAAATTTACAATTTTCTTTTATGATTAGATTCACTTACTTTTACCTTTTAGAAGTCTTGCTAAATTTTTTAAAACTTCACTTTAGTTGTAAGGAAATCAAATTTCTTCTTCCAAACCCTAATTGAGTTGTTGAAGTGTAATCCATAAAAAAGAGGGTTGTTTCAAGGAAATTTATTCCACTAAGCTTTATTTTTATTAGGTATATTAATTTGAAGTAATATTGAAACTAACACAATAAGTATAATGCAATGAATATTTAACCATGTAAATTGGTGCGCATTATAATGTATGTAGCATGACTTTTAGTATAACAATGAATGCTTGATGATTCCTATTTCTATTGAATGTTTGCTAATTTCCTTCCATAATAATCAAATACATTACAATTATTACTCCTTGATAGTTGTTACGTCGGGTAAATTTTAGTGGTGAGTATTTGTTAATTCATGAACATTCTAGTTTTTAAAATTTGTATTTGGCGATTTTTAGGGTAGGAATTAGGATCGAGTCGCCTAAATTTTCTAGGTAAAAGTTAATTTTAGGGTTCGATTCACCTAACATTTACACCAATAACCAACTATTTTAATTCAAATAGCCTTTAGCGTGAAATTGAAATTTGTCAAATTTACCTTCATATATATACTAATTACGTATTTACAATTCCATATGCAAATTCTGACTATCAAATATTCTTCATAATTTATTTTTTCTTTAAA
This sequence comes from Taxus wallichiana var. yunnanensis, assembly GCA_018340775.1. NCBI lineage: Eukaryota > Viridiplantae > Streptophyta > Pinopsida > Cupressales > Taxaceae > Taxus > Taxus wallichiana. Next base: position 330,327,642 of record CM031235.1, on the reverse strand, counting down.
GATCGAGATCGAATGGATATTGCAACCTTGTATTAAGGTATTTTTAATTGTTATGGTATTATATTGCATGATATTGGTCTTTATGCTCCGTATATACTACCGGTTGGTAGCATAAAGTATACTACCGATTCTTTAGCATTGTGTATGCTACCAGCAGAGTAGCATGTTCAATGCTACCGGTCGGTAACATACACAATGCTACCATATGGAAGTATAGACAATACTATCGGTCGGTAACATTGTGCATGTTATCGTTCAGAATGACTGTGTACTCTGCTAGAAAAGTTTCACAATGTTAAGATTCAAACCTTTTTCACCTAACATTTACAATTTTTAAAATATTTTGGTTAAAAAATTGACCTATTTGAAAATTACACTTAGATAGGTACAATGGACTTTGTGAATAATGAAAACAAGGCATATCAACTCAAAAGAAAAAGTAGCATATTAAATTATTTCAACCAACCCAAAAAATTGAGGACTCAACTTGCATCCACTGCAAATAGTAACACATGTAACAAATTTTCATTAACTTTTTCTTTATTTTTTGTCAGTTTAGATTAATTTTTTTATATCTTTGTCACAGTCAAACCTTTTTCATGTTTGAATATAAAACCCCTACTGTTAATTTTATTCCAAGATGAAATAATTAACCAAAACATATCCCCTAAAGAAATAATTAACAATTCAGTAGATGAAGATATAATTGATGATGACATGCCAGAGCTGGAAGACAATCCTCACTACCAAATGCCTCCAATAGATGAATGTTCTAATGAAAAGATTCAAGTAGAAGATGATATTGACAATACTCTTCAAAAAAAATGTGAGAAGGAAGAAAACTACCTAGACAATTGGAAGGTCTTTTCAGGTAGACTAGGTAGAAAATATCCATTCATTGAACCTATAGAGCTAGAAAATGGTAATGATACTCCAAAAGAATGTAGATGTACAATTTGCAATTGGAAATTAGGAAAAGAACATAAAATGCAACTAAAATTAGACACAATTGAGAAACATTGTGGTAAAGTATATGTGATGGTCAAAGAAAATGATGGAAAAATAACGAAGACACATAGATGGAAAATTGTGAAAGAATGCACACATAGAAGATATGTTCTGGAGAATGAAAATGAGTAGAAACATTATCGAAAACTTGTGGAGAAAGGAGGAACAATTAATGTAAAATTTAGAAAAGTTGAAAATGACAAGCTTAAGGCAAAAAATACATAGTTTTCGATTCGTATTTTTCATTCTTTATGCATGTTGACAAGGAAAAAGATCTAATTTACCACTTAACATATTTAGAAACATTGTTTACACTTTGTGGGATTCTACCCATGTTGAATGAAATCAATTCCTTAACAAAACATGCTCAAGAAAGATCCATCTATATAGTCGACTTCATTAGATTGAGAAAACAAGTATGTCAAACACTAGATTTGTTATACAACTCTGATGAATGTTTTCAAGGACATGTATTCAATAGTTGGAAAACTTTAAAAAATTAAAGGATCCTAAAAGCTATTTTAGATTCAATATAAGTGGTAATCTTTGTATCCTTGTAAATGGGAACGAGATTCAAATGCACACTTTCCAAAAAAGAGTGGATATTATTGGATCAAACATTGAAGAAGTACATGTAACACATAATTTATACGAAGGTATTATATCTCAAACAAGAATCAAATTGCAGAAAATTTCACAATGCTTATCCAGTGAGATCAGAGAATGATTTAAAAGGGATGAGATTCTTGAGGTTGTGGTAGTGGTCAATCCTATATTTTTGAATCCTACAGAAGTAAGAAAGCTATAAGTGATTCATATAAAAGACACACAGGTACTCTCATTAGGCATTTTGAAAAAGCAAAGAGAATGTAAGCTGAATCAAATTAAGGGTCTTCTTCAAAAGGAATTACTTTCATGTCAATCAAGTCATTTCGGCATCACAATGGTCGAACAATATGACTTACTAAGTGAACCAACAGATAATGGTGAAACTACACGGTAATGGAAAAATTTGTATGCTAGTAGCATCCTACATGAAAGTATTAGTGAATATTTTTATTGTATGAATTGTGTAAAATAATGATATTGGGATTAGTTGAAGATGAAAGGGTTTTTAACACATTAATATTTGTTAAATAAAAATATCAAAATAGATTGGATAAAAATATTGAGACTTGTTTGAGATTGTATGTTTCACGATATGATGTGGACACATTTCCTTATGAAAGAGTAATGGCAAGTATGGAATTCTCTTGTAGAAAGGAGAGGGGTTTGTAATTCTAATACAGGGGCTAACAACAACAAAGAATACATAAACATCAAAAAACTGAAAATAGCAATGAAAGATTAGATAACAATTTGAGTTTTGAAGACCTAAATAGTCAAGAATTGTTTGAGCTACCTGATATAGACTAAAGATGTATGTATGGACATAATATTTCTATAAATCAAATTTCATATCATATTATAAGTATGTAACTTGTTATTTGTGATATATGTATGTTCTTTATTGAATAATATTTTCATTGTTGTAATTTGTTGTTTAGAGTTTTTAATTGAGAAATGCCATGTGTATTTTTTCATTGTCTTTTAAATCAAAATAATATCATAGCATTATTTGGAGAACTTATGCATGAATATAATACAAGTACAACACCATATAAATTGAAACTCTCAATATTTTCATATAATGAAGAAGATTAAAATTACTAGAAAATTATATATATTTATAGTCTGAATATTAAATTGTTTTACAACCAGAGTTTCAAATGAAAAATTTGACAATTTCATCTTGTAACTTCATCCTTAAGAAGTAGAGTATTTCATTTGTGTTACGAATCCTTTGCACTGAACCTTCCTTTAAAATGCACGTCTAAACAAGATCCTTTGTGGCTGCATTGATATTCAAAATTATTTCACGTTCGGATTTGCTACATCACCAACATACAATAACATTGGATCCTCTTCTATTTTATTCTTCAAAAATATTTCAGGATCCATTCCATGCTCCTTTATTATCCTTCTTAAGGTATTATTTTGCTTGTTTAAAATAACAAGATTTTTCTTCAAATCAATTGTTGCAATTAAAATTTTCCTTGCACTTTTCAAATGCACATCAAGCATTGTTGCCTCATTCTTCAAATTCTAGTACTTTGAATGCATTTTAAAAATAAAAAATAATTAATAAAATTTATAAATTTATAAATCATATTTGAAAATTAATTAAAACTTACCAATGCCTTATCCCTTTTTGCATTCACAATAACAACAAGGCCCTTGTCTCTTGACCACATATTATGGTAGGCTTGTGCTTCTGTATTTAAATTATCTATTTTGTTCAACATTATATCTAATACATCATCATTATAAGTATTTGTAAAAGACACAGTACTAGACACAACTTAATTCAACAAAATATCAAGCTTAGTTGGTTCGTTTTGAACCAAAGAATATAATAAATGTCTTTGAGAGTGGTTGCTAAATAAGTCATTTCTTTAATAAAAAGTTTAGCCCTAAAATCCGACAATTTTAATTATTTTGTATCCTTTGATAAAATATCATTAACCGTGGCTTGAAAATTGTCAACCAAAAGACTATCAAGTGAAAAACTAGTTTTTTTATCATCATTTAAGGTAGTTTCTCCTAGAGAAGGTGTGTTTGATCTTTGTTCTCTTCTGGATAATGTTGCCTTATCCCATGAATCATATTTTTTGGATTGAAAATTCCATGGGCCTATGTAATGAACTGTTACACCAAAACCTCGAGGCATTAGTGAAATCCACACACAAGGATCATAACATCCCACCACGCTTCTATAGCCTAGACCCTGGGATAGATTTGCACTTGTATCATGTGACCATACCCTACCTACCCTATACGAGCCCCCACGAACACTACAATGTCAGTGTAGCCACCCGTGTCGGGACTTGAACCTTAGCGGTTGCTAAGATACCAAATGTAATGAACTGTTACACCAAAACCTCGAGGCATTAGTGAAATCCACACATGAGGATCATAACAACCTAAACTTTGATTTCAATCCTAAGATATTCCTCATTTAAATCAATTTCATTCAAAATAGAAACACCTCGTGCACTAGTAACATTTGCCCAATGAAAAAGTTGAAAATTCAACTGTAAAATTAAGGGTTCCCCTACTTGAAGCTAGAGCCTTAAGTGAAATTTTTTCCTGCTGCCCCTGGTCCTGACATTTTGGTGTGGTAGTGCTAGCGATGGCATATTTCTCTTCAAAGTATCGATCTATTTAGAATGAGGGGTAAAGGTGACATTGCAATAATCAATTATAGAAAACATGATAGAAGTGAAATGACAAACATAATAAGAAAGAAATAATAGAAAATTATATATCATTTATGATTAAAAAACATTACTTATTCGAGTATATTGCAGTTGAGATGTAGATGGTGCTTGTTGTAGTTGTGGTTGTTGTTGAGGGGTGTAGTGAAAAGATTAGGAGTGGGATTGAGTGCTGGTAGTGTTGATCTAAATGTAATTAACCATTAACAATTTAAATTTATCAGTTTCTTCGTTTAAAACAATATAATTTATAAAAACTAAAAATAAATTAAAATTAAAACTTAAATGAGATACATACCCTAAGGTAATGAAGATATATCTTGATCTTGTGTTTCATCAAATTCATATACAATTCTTGTTGGACTAGCACGAGTCGGTGGTCGATATAAAACTAAGCTACTTTGGAGGTTTCTGCAACAAAGGAATGTAAACAAATTATAAATGTTTAATGTATATTTATATGAAATTATATATACGTTAAACATATTGAAATATATAAATAATAAAAACATGTGATTAGTGGCATGGTGGACGTGTCAATTGGATGAGTTAAGGAACTCCTCATCTGTTTCACTTGATAAGTTCTTATTTGTGGAGTGGTGTCCTCAATTTGTTGATTATCTGAAATACTAACTGAATCTCTATAATGCGTTGGGAAATGTCTTCTTATGGAAGCCTCTCTTCAGTGGCGATTCTGATAGCCCCTATTATAATTCAACACTAAACTGACTATTAATTCTAAATATAATATATAAAATATTAAGAAAATTAATGATAATGATTAAAAAGAAAATAATCATAAATTTGGGAGTTGGGACTGACCTCTTGTTGTTCAATTGTTAAAGGCGTAGTTGTAAGCTTTATGTGGAGTGCGGTAGGAAAAAGGGTACAACATAAATTGTATAGAGATTCATGATATAATGCAAGGATATTTTTTGGAATTAATAGTAAAAATTTCATTCACATTAATGTTACTTAGGTCAATTTTATTCGGAAAAAAGAAAGTGCACCAATCATATTTTTGTCCAATAAGGGTGTGCACGATATAAGCCAAGGCTCAAAATGGAATATGCACTATAATTATAACTGGAAAAATTGCACCATAGCTTGTAGAAAATTGTTACTGAAATCCTTGAGGGAATTCCCTTTTTGAAGGATTTGGGAAATCAAATGTAAGGAGACAAAATTTATAAATATTAAATAAGATACAAAATAAAAATTCCTAAAATAAAAATGATATAAACAATAATATGATTATTTAAAACTTAGTTACTTACCAGTAGTTGCATCAATAGATAATTCATAATGAGACTCCAAATACTTGACATCTTCATCAATCAAAATAGCCTTCGTTGTGATAGGATCCACATCTTTGTGTGGTAGTCTGTCAAACATTGAATGTCTTCAGGGGACATTCCAAAGGATAATGTGTGTGATGGGAGTTGAATAGAAAAAGTACAAGAGGAACTGTTATAGGTTGTTATAAGGTTGTTGAGTGTTTTTGTGTCTATTGGAAATTGGGGCATATAAACTAGCCCTATGAAACTTGAGGCTTCAATCCATTGTGAAAATGAATTGGGATATGATAGGAGGGTGTATAATTGAGGAAATACAAGGATCTTAAAATAAAACTTACAAATTTTTGGTTGTACTGTATGGGCTTACAGGAACTTTGGAAATGACCTTCCTTCTTGGCTTTTTGCAATGAATGGAATAGACATTCCTTCTGTTTGAAAGTTTGGAGATGACATAAATTCTTGTTTGGAGATGAATTTATTTTTGGGCTCGTAGGTTGGTTTTACGTGGACGACGAGGCTAGTTTCTCATTTGTTTTATGTTATTCTGATCTAGCTAAGTGATTGTGTAAAGTGAAAATGTATAAACATGATGTCTTTATATAGGGAAATGGGGAGAGTGCTACCAAATTGTAGCATTGCCCTTGCTACCATCGGTAGCATGTAGAATTCCACCGTCTGGTAAAATGCAAAATGATATCGGTTGGTAGCATTCTTTGTGTTACCACTTGGTAGTACTTCACATCTTTACGGGACGGTAGTATGTAGAATGCTACTCATCGGTACCATTCATGCAAACTACCGGTTGATAGCATGAAGAATGTTATAGTTAGTAGCATTTTGCATGATGTTAGCTTGTAGCATGCAAAATTCTCTTTCTGTGGTTGTGACAACCTTTCCTAAATTTTGCAAAAAAACACCATCCGCACGAAATAATTTTTCCTGTGATTCGCTTTACTTTCAAAAGTGGTTTTTCAAAATTCACCAAATAGTTTCTACGGTTTTTTTAAGAGGTACCCTTAAAATTTACACTATGTTACATGAAATTATGAACTAGGGTGTTTGTGTGTTTATAAACAATTTAAATCCAAATTCAAGCTATGTTGGTGCATAATACGAAATAAATATCAACCAAAATATGAAAAAGATGAGACCACAACCAAGTGTGCATGTTGAACAAACAAAACCCCAAAATCTCCCAAGGACATGAACTCCACATTTATATCATGCTAGAATGTGAAGTGCACAATCAATCAATGTTTTCCAAAACCAATATAATTGTAATAATTAAACTTTAGATAACAAACATGGATTTTTTAAAAATTAGGGTTTGTAGTCAATCACAAGTATAGGTTAGAGAGCAATACTTGTGCAAATTATCATTACATTAGATTTATTTTGGTTAGAAATAATTTCAAAAGAGAAATTTAAGGGGAAGAACTATTCTCTAATCACATTGATGTGCATTCCATGCACGAGACTCTGAAGGACCCCCTCGTAAGTCAACCCAAGTACTAGTTGCCTCAAAATTTAGACATCTCACATAGACCTAATTATATTCAACTCGACTCACCTTATTGGACTAATTGATTTTATGATAGGAATATTTTAATGAAGGATTGTTTGTTCATTCACAAATATTTGGGTTTTTGAAATTAATATTTGGTGATTTAGAGGAGTAGTACACAACACTATTTTTCCTATATTATTGGGATGCAAGTGATCGTAAACTAACAATGATCCTATATTATAAATTTTTACCAAAATGGATCATTATTAATTTTCTCAATTTATGATATTTCAAATAGAAAGTGAATTTGAATTAGAACATATGATGAGTGATTAAAAACTTATAAAAATCCATTACGCATTTGTTTCTTCCTTGTGTCATTTTTAGTAAATTACCTTAGTTTATCAATAATACATTCCAAAACTGAATTAAAATTGATTAAAACACAGCAAAACTGAAATAAGGAATGACAAGGAGTTGATAACGGAGTTTTCTAGTTGGATACATCTCCGAGATCTCTAAGATCGCAATCCAATATATTAAAAATCAACTTGTAAGTACACCATATAACTCACAAAATGATAAATAGACCATATCACAAGTAGATAGAGCTAAAAATTGATATGAAGACTCGAACCCTATCGGTGAATGTCTTCCTAATCAACTGCTGGCTCCATAAGGTCTTTCTCTCCCAAATGGGCTTTTTTTTTTTAAAAGAGTGTGTAAAAACTCCATCATGGATTAATTCTCCTTCATGAAGTGCACTCTCTATTTACACAGAATTCATCCATCAATAATGTCAAAAAAACTTTTATAAAATGGTGTTAAAGTCTCCCATGGTCTCTCACCTACACAATCATAAACAAACCCTGTTTAAATAGATATTTTCCCGTAATCAATAGTTCATGACCCTCTGGCAAACGAGTTAGTTGGGGCACTTAATTTTTTACCCCATGGTGTGGGGTTCAAATCTCCTAAAGAGAATTTTGGATTGGGAGTATATCCCATATGTGGTGGGTGGAGTTGGCGGAAAGGCTTTAAATAGCCTATTTTGGCTATATTTAATCATGTCTTCGGTTGTCCTCCTTTTTTCCAACAAGGTGTTGGGTTGGCACATGTCTTAGCGGATATGTTGGGTTAGTGACAGTGAGCCCTCTTGGATCGGCATGTGACTTGGTTTGCATGCGGCTCGGCCGCGGTGGTATTATCTTGAAACTCGTAAGTTCGTTGGAATATGTGTTGACTTGGAACATTCAATGTATGGTGATGTGTCTCAGCTAGGATGCAATGTGGAGTATGTGCTAATGTGGCTTACACATGAAGTAACACTTGTCCTCCTTCAAGCACGTCCTATATCCTCCCTGGGACTCGCCATGTGTCACCATATAATCATGTATCAATTAGAAAACGCATTAAATAACACAAAGAAAATGGGATAATTAACACCACCATTAATAATTTGGTGGTCGGATCTCCTTTGAAACAAGAGTAGACCCCATTGTTGAAACCCCAAAATTTTGCACACACCTGTCGAAGACTGGAGTATAAAAACTCAACATTATTTTTACGCCGCTCTGCTTACACATCACCACTTGTCAACTTTTTATAGGTAAATCAGTTGTTCACTTTGTGCTCATCGAGGTACTTGCACTTGTTATCTAGTTTATTAATCATGCTCGAGCTATATTTTACGCATATGGTATCTGTTTTAACCCGTTAAAAGTGTGATAGAAAGCTTACTCGACATCTTTCGTAAAGAATAGGTATTGGGAAATTTTAGGAATATTTATTTAACTGAAATGACCTTTGGATCAAAAAGTTACCTTTTTAGGTTGAATCATTTATATTTTAAAATAAATTCCATACTTATGAATGTATATCACCACTACCTTGAAGGAAAAATCAAGCACATTTTCTGTTAGATATAATATGTAAGACTAAAGGTAGATCTCGTAGAATCAAATTTATTCCGTAGAACCACAAAATACAACCACACAACCATAGAATAAAATCTTACGATTGCATACAAATCATTTGTTTGCAAGTTTATCACAACTATTTTTGAATTGATCTCATCTTCTATAGATGTTTAAATGTATAACATTCATCTACTTAAAATTTTACCATGACTATTTTTGAATTAGCCCCATCTTCTACAATTGTGCGATTGCATAACAACCGGTTGTCTACAAGTTTGTAAGTATTATTACAACCGACTACAAATTTTTGAACCTTTCATCGACTTCTATGACTTGTTGAAATCGATTTGATGATCTTTGTTGATAATGGTAAGGTGGCGAGCCAATTTTATAAAAATGACCATATTATCTCGAATAAGCTTTGAAACATCTTTGGGAGCATCATCGTCAAGCATGACTCAAGGTTATGAGATCTAGAAAATTGTAGGATGAAAGCACCCATGGGAGGACAAAAGTGTCGAGGTGCTTTAGTGACTAAATCTGGTGCTATTGTCCCCCCGGATGCATAAGTTTTGATCTTTTATGTGCGTGAGGAGCTTAGTTGTTGGTCTTTGTTTTTTGCTCTAGATTTGTTTCAATGTCGTTGTTCACACCTGTAACCTGTAAAATATATACCTAGCTGCACATACCCACAAACCACATCAAACCTAATAAATATGATGCAAAATGGGGATTTGGAATGACCCCGCGGTCACCCAAAGATTGAACTTAGTACCAAGCGCTGCACTACATTTCAGACTCCATATAGTTCTATGTGAATGTATGGGTAATGATTCCCTATGATGCCCTTGTGCAAGTTTCACAATGATAGCAAGCTAGATCTATAATACATCAAATGTATATTTTGTATGTAGAGTGATGCAACTCTTGTCCCTTGAGTGAATGTGCTAGATAGATGCTTTGTAATGCTCTTTGTGCCTTTGGATGCAAGCTTAGGTAATAGTAGATAATGTTAGTGCTTGGCCCCTTATTTGAGAGCTATAACTATTTTTATATGATTCCCTTGCTTGAATTTCTTAATTGATAACTTGAAGGCCAACCCAAAAGTGTAAAAGATGCCCACGAAGTAATAGAGACCCAAAAGAGTGAGAAAGGGCTATAAAGGGTTGGGAGCACACAGAATGAACATGAGTACCTGGGTGCTTTTTTCCTAAATGGGCGCTAGTGTCTGAGGCCATAAAAGATAAATCAATCAAATATCGATAGGGTTGTAGGGTGTGTAAGGTCAATAAAAGTATAAGAGACAAAGAAAAAAATCCCAAAAGACATTGTCAATTACTTGTTTTCCTTCTTAGGAATCATGTATATATTAGTATGCTCTAGGACCTATAAATGTACCCAAGTGCATAGATTTTGTGTCTAAATTTTCCCCCACTTTATGTTATTGAGTGAATACTTGATAGCATAAAGTAGATAGAAGATGTGTACCTTGTGATCCTCTAGAAAAGAGTGTTGTCGATAGCGTGCCAAGTGGACAAGTGAAGCGTGGAGTAATCACAATGTGAAGCGTGGAGACTAGGAAAGGGAAGTAGACCCTAGGGGTGAAGTGTATGCATAGTAGTGTGTTGTTGGAGCTTGTTCTTGCTGATGTGAGCTACTTCTTATTGTGTATTAAGGATGAACCTGCAAAAGAAGAACAAGAAAGTAGTCAAAGTCTCGTATATGAAAAATCAAATTAACATGTGTATAAGTAAGTAAAAGTGTAAAAGTGTGTAAAAGGAAAGTGCACACTGATGTATAAGAGAGTAAAAGATAGAAAATTGTCCTGATTTTCTTGGAGATGTTGAATTTGTCATCAAATGGTGAGTTTTTGGGTGATCACACGCTAAGAGCGAGTTTTTTGGGAAAACTTATGCCAAGGAAGAGTTTTTGGGCTATCTCACGCCAAGAACAAGTTGTTTGGGGATCTCATGCCAAAACAAAAGTTTTCGGAGAGAGTTCTATATTTTCTCTCCTTCCATGAAATTTATCGAATAAACACCACTAGAGATGGTACATCCCTGATTTGTTCCTTTTGTTTCGATTATTTAATTTATTACGATTGTAACTAATAAATTGAATTACGTAACTAGAGAGCAAGTGCCTACTCTTGGAGAAATGATCTGAAAATTGTTGTAAACTTTATTGAATTGAGAAATTGATTATTTTCCCTCTAGGACACTAGCACCCGGGGGAACATAAGCGCCACCGCTACTTGTCCGGGATTGGGCGCTAGTGTTTATTCAATGTTTTGGCCCCAAGTCGATTCTAGGCCGATCTGTATGCGTGTTCCTATGTCGAGTCATATATATTTTGTGTTGTATTGAATCTCTAAATTGTTGTAGGGGTGATTTAATCACCCAATAGATGCCCCACTTGTTTGGGGTGCATGCGAAACTTTAGGAGAATGTGGTCCAAAGGAGAGGACCCAATCTTGATATGCATAATCGAAGTGGATACTTGCGGGGGTAGCGGATGTGCATGGTAAAAACCAAGGAACTTGTGAATTAGATAGGTTGGTAGCAAGTATTAGTAGTACAAATAGCTAGCATATAAGAGAAGACAATGTAACAAGTAATTAGGAAGACAAGATAGACCACAAAAGTGGGTTTCAAACATGAGACATCACTCTCAATGTCACAAGACAATCAAAACTGAAGTGGCTAAAAGCATACAATAATAAAAAAAGACATATGGCATAGCCCACAAAACATAGTAAACAATAGCAAACAAAGAGTGACAGATAGAAATGGTTGTATGTAATACTACAAGGAAAATGCTACACATGAAGCACCCATTAGAATGTTCGAGATGAATAGTATGCAAAGTGTATAGATAAAAAAGGAAAGTTAATGTAATGAGTAGTAAATAATGTGATAATAGAACTTGTGATGTATGAAGTATTAGAGTAGCAAAGGTAGATGCCCCAAGAACCTCAACGGGGTTAGTAAAGAGTTGTGTCGAGTGTCATGCATCGTGTATGAATTTTTGAAAGGTCCTGCATTCACCTCAAGATACCAAGTGAACATGCATGTGTATATAGAAAAAAGATAATGACATACTAAGAATTTGTCTAGCATAGTAAGCAAAGTGCAACATGTAAGTAGTATAGGCTAACAAGAGTAAATGCAACCAAGATATGCAAATGTTGTGTGAGTGTGAGAGTATGATATGCAAGGTTTGAATATGATAGGAGAAGTGTTGCCCCAGATGTGTGTGAGATGAGGTTCCTTTAGAAATCCCCCTCAACATCGAAGAATGAACCATAGAATAAGAGCACATCATCGGAAATAAATATGGTGTTTGATAGTAAATGCTAGAAATTGTGTATCATGAAACGTAGGGTGTGAAGTTTGTATAATGTGAGGTTCATTTAAGGATTAGACCCTCGATAGTCAAGTGTGAATCGTAGCACTAGATGTAGACACACACGATAATGCACTTTGGGTAATTGTCAGTCACGATCGAGATACTACTATTCATATGATTCCTAAGTAAGAAAAGTACTAATTGACCCATGTCTTTGGCCACCTTTCTTTAGTTTCATTACTACTTTCAGTCTTGCACCATTACTTGCTTAGTCTACATTTTTACTCTTCGACATTTTCATCACGAACACTAGCGCTCGGCCAAGAGGCGCCCTTGTTCTCTTTGTACTTTACTCACACTTTTTGGTTCCTTTCTAGTTGTTTTAGCATCTTATCTTTTTGGCGATCAACCTTTTCTAAGGGTAAGTTATAAAATTCAAGCAAATGAATCATATAAATATAAAGTTATGTGATCATAATAAGGGACCAAGCACTAAGCACTATCTATCACCACCTAAGGTTGCATCCATCAAGGCATCTAAGAGCTCCATTACATCCATCTAGCTCCATCACAAGGGACACAAGGGTTGGTTTTTGCATCACACTTCATAGGAGGGAAGTTCATTATATTCCATGCACACATTTACTACATTCTACATCTAGTTACTTGCTCATTATTCCAAGTGCGACACACAGAAGAGCAACCTTGCGCACACTTCTGTACACACACACATAGAACCATATTGGGTTTGAGATGTAGTGCAACACTTAGTTGTAAGTCCACCATTGTGGCAGTTGAGGATAGTATGACCCCTCATTTTGCATCTTTCTTTTTTAGGATTTGATGTCTATTTGAGGGTTTTACAGATATATTCTTTATTACGCAGTTTCCATCCACCCCGAAGATCTTGGTGCGACCTCGAACGACTAAAGGTGACTATAGGCGAACACCTTATGGCACATCGAGAGGTTTTCTAAGAATTTCCACAAACTCAGGCACCTAGAAATAGGTCTAGGGCACCCACATGCGCCCAGTCCCTCTCCAAACATCCCAGTCCAGTCTTTTCTACATTTTCCTGTGCTCTTGTGCGATGTTCCTACTTCTCTATTCACCAATCGAGCTCCGATCTAGGTTTGAGACTTTATTGTGAATCAGCTAAGGCTTCTTACCCTCTCTTTGCAATTAAGGTTTCATTATTTATTACTTAGTTGCTTGGGTCTATTTTGTACTTAATTGTTGTATTTATTTCTTTCTACAATAACATCATATTAGGTTTTAAATTACATTTTAGATTAATCATTTTGGTGAATCCGAACTCGATCTTCGCACTCCTAGGATCCTCATTCTTTTATTGCTTATCTTTCTAGAATTTTATCATCATGAGTATCTCCATTAATGACTTCTTGTTTATCAATCTTGAGTTAAGATAAATAGTCCAAATCTCTTAGCTACCACTTGTATTCTGCCATGGATATTGGGTACGAATAATTTGTACAACAAAAGATAGTATTCTATTAATTAGTTGCGATATATTTACAATGTATGGAGGGCTATTATATAGCTATCCAACTAGGAAAACTAACTTCCTATTTTATAGGGAGTGCAAACAATATAGAACCCGCATATTAGTTTTACGGGTCTAACAAACTAACAAATAAACTAATTACTAACTAGTAAAAATATTTTACAATACGGTAAAATATAAATACATGTAAATACTAATTTACATTCACAAAAATAATAGTTACATAGGTAATTATTATTCATTCTAATGGAACACTTAATAGTTTTTCTTAACATTCCCCTCTTAGTGCGAACACGGGAGAAAACAATTGCACTTCCTTTCTGACTTGTTGCCGTGTGTGCTCATGACCTTGTCTCATCTATGGTTTTGAAAAGGATCTCCAACAACCTTGGTATGAGCCCCTGCTCATCCGGTATGAATCCTTGTTCATCAAATATGAACCCCTTACTACTAAAAAGTAATCCTTATTACAAGTATGAACCCATGTTCATCCTCTTCAAGTATCATGATGTTGTGTTTACTTTCTGCTTTCATCTTTCCACTATATTTTCACATCAGAAAAGTACATAGGAATTTGCTTACTTTATTACAATAGGAACATACCATAAATTGAATACGAACAATGACAGGTACACTACATCACGAAAAAACACACCAAAACAAAATGCCACAACCTCATTTTGCGGCCCCCGTCAAGCTTGACACTACTTGTCCTCCATCCTCTTGTGCCTCCATCCTCCAATGTACGTGTTACTAACTCAACAAGATGCGAACATGAAACACATTTGGTTCCACATTGTGATTATTCTTTGCTTCCCTCTCTTAATGTGAAACATTTTATTTTTGGATGCCGGGTAACACCGAAAATGCGTCCGCAAGGAAATTTTAAAAAATTAAAAATTACAGACTTTTTACAATGACACAATCTTTTGATGACAACTCACAACTTTGAAAATGACATTTTTGACTCGAATAAGAGGACTTGACTCAAAATGACTTTGGCAATAACAATACCATTAAAAAAAAATCGACTCTTTTACATGACCTTAATTCTTTTAACACTTGACATCAACGATATGACTCTATTATACAAAAATGACTTTTAATGAAAATTCAAATTAATGACTCAAACATTTTACTATAAAAAATAACAATGAATTTATTTGAACAAAGAAAAGACTATTTTAAAGACTTGGAGGTCAATAGTTTATATTTGACTCTTATTACGCCAAAGGTGTGTCCCCCTATGGGAAAGGCCTTTGCGGACGTTTCTGCGACTGAGTTAAATTTGACAGTTTGATGGCCGTCTGGACGTTTTCACGTTTTTAATAGTTTTTTTGGGCATTTTTTCATTTTTTGCAGCTATGAATACGAACAATGGATAGGGAACTGACAGGTCTTGCAGGTCGTTTACGTGTCGTGTTTGTTTTTATTTAGGTGGAAATTTGTAGTAATAAAATGCAGAGTCCTTCGCTCAATCACCTCCCATAGAGTCACATCATAGAACAGAATGTTGCCTTTGGGATTCACACTGACCCTCCCACAATTGACACGAGACAGACAAATCAATGATTGACGTGATAGAGGAGGGACGATGGTGCACAGATCGAGAGACACTAAGAGATGGGTGTTTCATTAAACTCGTTGCATTGGTTTCAAAGTTTTGATCATTCCAAGATTCTTCGGAAGGAGATCCATGAGGTGGGTGGCTTTCACACAACAAGTGCTTATAGATCTAAGCATGCACTAAGAGAAGCTTTAAAATATAGGCGCTTGAAGAATCTTGGGGTATTTGAAGTCCATCCTTGAGAGCTACCATGGCATTGTTTTCTGCACGAGCTATTTGAATGGACATGAGGCATAAAAGTTCGTGAACCCACATTCCCATTTTCAAATGGGTTTGTTCCTCTGCTGGAACTGAAATCAGGTAATTCTCTACATTGTCGACTAGGAATTGAATCTTCATATTTGAAAAATCTTTATCTTTACCTGCCTTCAGTTCTCTAATAAGTGCTTCTAAATACTTGATGCATGCCTCTCCATAGCAGGCAGCCGATCTACTGCTCTCTAATCTGGAAATGCACTTCTTATAATAAGGAAACAATACAGGAGTTGTAGCGAATTTGTCAAAAATGTGGTATATCCTAAAGTAGTTTTCAACAATTTCCGTTTCTTCTCTTTGCAACTGCACAACTTCCCTAGCTAAAGTAGTTTTCAACACATGGGAAGAAATAACACCAAGGGCATCTACAGGACTGTATAGGAAAAGTTGATTTTGTGATCTCGAAGCAAGTAAATTTCACCTCGAGCAGATCCAAATCGATATAGTCTTCAAGTATCTTGTCTAGCATGACCCCAGGACTTGCATGTCTTCTGTCCACATACCTGAACATTGGAATTTCATGAACTCGATGAAGATTTTGAGAGGATGTGTATGCTTGAGTAGAGCTTGACAATAAGACTTCACCAAGGTAGTGTAAGAAGAGGAGGCTTCTTTTGCATGTGTACTTATTACATACCTCAAGACATTTGTGTATTGAAATAGTTCTCTTTCAACCATCTCAACATTTATTTTCATCATATTGTGTTTTCTTTCTTTTAACTATGTTGTATTTGCACTATATATACTAGCAATCGCATGTGTTTCATGAGATGTGTACGTGCCAAATGGTATATGTTATTTGATTTAGAGGTATAGTTATTACTTTTGTAGTTGATGTTGATAAGGGGTGTGATTGACAATACTGATTTTCTATTAAAGTCAGAACAACTATTGCGAAATACATTAGAAGGGATGTTAGATAAAACTTAGTTGTGTAATATTTGAATACAAATTCAAGTGAGACATGTAAGTTTGCTAATACTCACTCTCAAGAATGTAGTGAATGTGAAGTGTTGTAGTGCCCTTGTTCATGCGGGCTTCTCTTATGTTTATTCCATTGCTACAATGCAAATTTAATCATGAGACATGGGTACATTAAAAATGAAAGCATATTAAACAAGCCATTTATTTATTTATTTATTTTTGTGTAGCATGTGTTTGTGAAATTTCAGGTTGTAGCCGCTCTATCCAACAAAAATGGTGAAGGGTTGGCCAATTGTGTGGGGCATTTTTTCTATCCGAAAAGAAGAGATATTTTTGTTGCTCAGACGCAGTCCGAGTCAACAACATTCTCTAAAACATTGACACCGATTGCAAGAACAACAACTCATCAAAATGAATCTGATCAATGCAATAATCTTCTGCCACAATGCATATACCCTTATAGCAGCACCTGCAACCATGTCAAGCTGAAGGACCTTTATGCCATCTACTTCCTGAATAATGAGGAAACAATCCATGAATGCTAAATTCATTTTCCAGAGGTTGGATAACTTACAGACACATTCAAAAAGAACAAGCTTATTTCAGAATGCCAAAGAGGCTATGCATTACCTTTGGATTTGGAATTATCTCCATTTTAAGAGCATCGGCCTCCACAAGCCTTTTAATGGCCTTCAAGTTCACCCACCTGCACAGTTTGAATGGTCAACATAAGAGAGACTCCAAACCACTTACGATTCATAGTAAAATATGGAACACATTTAACTTACAAGTTATTGGTATTGAAGATTTTGAACTTCTCAATTGACTTGAACTCACCAACCTGAATCATAAAATCACAAAGCACAGAAAAGCATATCAATATGCCTAAAAACTATGCAAAAACCGGTATTATCTTAATTGAAACTTCAAGCCACCAGAAATATGTGAATATGCTCAATGTCATTTAACTTACACATTCTTCCGGAAACTTATGCAATCTCCAAAAGCTGGACTCAGACAATATTACATTACAAAATGTCAGTCATCTCAGGCATCTCTATAAGATAAGTCATCAAATAATTTCACGGGCCAACTAATATATCCATGTAATTGTATAGGATGCCAAATTCTTTGTCAGCAGTATAAGATTAAAAAAATAGATTCCTACGAAGTTAATTTGGAAGGTGTTGCCACTTCTTGAAAGCCATTTCAGGAGTGAACCCTCGATTACAGTTTCAGAAAACAACTTCCATAGTTGACAAATACAAACCATTGTTATGTTATTTGCATTCATTCACCCAAGGGATGCAACTCAGTGGTGGGAAATTGGGTTACACTTTGTTGGGTCATGTTACTGGCCCCCAGTTAATTTGGCACCTAGGGGATGGCCGCAACCATTCATTTACCAATAAAAAAATAGAAAAATCCCTTCATTCAAGTTGAGAGTCTACAATAGATCTTTGTTGCTTTGGCCATACTTGTTTAACTTTTAAATAATCAATAATTACCATAGGTGAGGACTGTGTATGGATAACAATGAATTTCTTTATTATTAAACTTAACAAAATTTTCCTTTTTGCCCCCTACAATCTCACCTTTTTTTCCAACTGCTCTGCAATGGATCAACTCTGGCTACCACACTTCGCCTTTAAGGGTCATCACTGAGAAATGGCATTTGATTCTCCAATTTTAGATAATTAGCTGAAGATTATTTTCATTATTTAGATAGAGAATATGCTAAAGGAAATAAAAGACTTGTTGGGAAGAGATTATGTGGCCCATGTCGTGTGCGTATCAAAGTCAATTTTGAGGTAGCCTCTTTGTCTGTGGATAACATACTCCAGATTGAGTCGAATAAGTTGCATACCAGGGCTATTGAAGTCTCATTGATCAAGGAAGAGCATTTGGTTGGGTTGTATAATATACTAAATAATAACTATGCAACTATATTCATATTTTTGAATGTATGAAACAAGGGGATTTTGTCAACGCCAAAACATAGATATCTTCTAGAGGTGATGCATGTAGCCATTCATCCAACTTGAGGCCAATTGTAAGGTGATTTTCCTCCTACGTTCCATGTCGCCACAAATACCCTGCAACCCAAAAGCTTGAAGTTAACTTCCAGGTTGCCATTTAGCAAGAAAAATGGTTTGAAACAATAGTCCAAATTTCAAGCCATTTAATGACAACTTGGTTCGGGTACAAACAAAATTTAGATTTTAGATTATTATGGGGAGGCAACCATGAGATTTAGCCCAAAGGCAGCGATTATAGTTAAGAACGAAATAAGATGGCGCTTTCCTTACAAAAGGGTTGAAGAAGGGGTGCATAAAGGGAAAAGGGGTCCAGAGAACGCATTACGATTCGAATAGAATAAGATGGCACTTTCCTACAAAAAAGGTCAAGAAGGGGTGCATAAAGGGAAAAGGGGTCCAGAGAACGAGAACTGTGCTAAATAGAGATATCATTAATATCTCCTCATTTTACTATATACAAATTGATTGATCTAGCTCTGTATCTATACCTGGAGTGGGTTCAATGGTCTCAAGAGGAAACTACTGCATGTGATGTTTTCTTTGTTATATGCAGAAGAAGAAGAAGATTGAGGATTAGGTTGTGCAGATTGAAGATTGGAAATTTCAGGCTGTAGCCGCTCTATCCAGCAAAAATGGTGAAGGGTTGGCAAATGAGGAGGAGGGGTCGGGGCCATCTATATTATTGAATGTGCAGGGGAGTTCCTCTTGGTGTTAGGATTAGGGTTAGGGTTAGGGTTAGGGTTAGTAGGGTTTCAATTTTGGAGATGGTCTTGGCCTTGGCCTCTTTCGGCATCGTGGGTTGCATGTACACTTTGTATAAATAATATAATCATGTTTTCCATGTTTAACTAGAATCTCCAAATCGTGATCTCCTTCTTCTAATGGTGTCCACGTTTAACATGTGATCTTCTTCCCCGAAACAAGCGTAGACCAAAATCATTCCCCTGCGCCTGCATTTCCCCCTCTTGAGTGGTCGCCCACATGCCCAGGTGATGTGCAATGTTCCCTCTCGCACTTTCCCCCATCAAAAATATGTTGGAAAGGTCTACGTGAAAATGCAACCACGGATCTGCCTCGGCCAGTGCGGAGGTTCCATAAATGTTGAAGCATGCAACTAGCATTCGAATTGTTTGACTAAATCCCTGGAACATATGTGACCGCATGGACTTTATCGATTGCAAGATATCCATAAAAGGCCTTGGCACCTTCATAAAAAAATGCAATTTCTAGGTGTACAAGTGGACTCCAAAACCTTTTCCAGCATCCTCCTAGCTTCCGCCAGAACGGGAGATTTAAAACAGGGCATGTCAACTATTTGATGAAATGCCTAGGTGAGATGTGGTTCTACTTGGAACTCATGATAGTAAAACCTTTTAAGGAAGTACAACATCTGAAGCCATTAAAGAAAATATGGATGAGTCTCACTATCCCCAATTAGTACAAGAAATCCATAATTTGGAGGAGCAAAGAAGAAAAATCACCTTTGAAGATGCAGAGCAACCTCAAGAGTGTGTAAGATTTGATGATCCAATGGAGAACAAATCCAATTCACTGATCGATTACAACATTAACAAAAACAACGATAGCTACAAAACAACTAGGCCAACGCTTTGCATGATTATGTTACCTCTTTTTCTATTTCTTGCATTAGCCATTGCCTACCCTGGATTTGGTTTTCTGAATACTAGCTATGGCGGTGCCAAGAATGTACAGGATCACAAGCCCCACATGTATTCTCTGCCAGTTGGGGAAATATTGAACCTTAGGTCTCTGATATTTATGTTATTTGGGTTTGTTGGGATTGACATTTTAGATCTTCAAAATCTTCAATGTATTTAGATCTCTCATGGAATGCATTAGGAGGGTCTTTGCTGGAAGAGATTGGAAAAATTACAATGGTTACATATAGACATTTCAGGCAATAAGTTTCGTGGTGCCATTCCAACTGTAGTTGGAAGTTGCGTAGGATTGAAACATTTGAATCTATCAAGAAATGCCTTAGAGGGTCTTATTCCAGAGGCAATGGAAAATTTGAAATATATCATTGACCTAGAGCTTTCGTCAAATTTCTTAACTGGTCCACTACCGAAACTCCTCAAGAAACTTCAAGTGCTTTGCTATCTGAATCTATCTTCCAACAGAGTCACGGAGAAATTCTAAAAGAGGGGTTTTCACTAATGCCACTGCTATCGTTTTACTTAATGGAAATGTTGGCCTTTGTGGACCAAGGAAATTATTGTTACCTGAATGTCCAAGTCAAAAAGTGCTTCACATTTCAAAACAGAGATAGTGGTAGTTGTTAGTGTTAGTGATTTTGTGATATGTTGTTTACTTTTGGTTTTCTTATGGATATGGACTTGAAGTAGTGGATATACCACTAGCTATTCTACAAAAATTGAGCACCTCAAAATTTCTTATGGATATCTTTTTAATGAAATTGATGGATTTAATGACAAAAATTTGTTAGGGGTAGGCAACGTTAGATCAGTGTACAGAGGAGATTTGAGAGATGATAGAGTAGGTGATGTGACATTGATGGAAACTCAAATAAAATATTTAGAACCTTGTTAATACAGTTTGTGGCTGAGCCACTTAGTTGAGAAACTTTATAATGTGGGTTCAAGTAACGTTATAAATATGAGATTGGTTAATACATCATTATATTTTGATAGAGGACATCCTTGCATTATATTTTTAAAGAGCTCAAAATAAAAATCGTGTGGATGTCATTTGCTCTCATTAAGGTTTTAATGTGTTGGAGCTTCCTAGGCAAGGGCAAGCTCAAATACCCTGTTCAATTCTCATAATATTTAGACAACATAAGTTCAAGTTTGTTTACCAAAATCTTGCAATGGGAAACACACAATGAAACAAGAAGAATGGAAAAGGGACCGCATAAGCTATATTAACTTTAAACCACTTGTAATAGACCCACTATTTAAACACAGTAATGTAATTTCATGAAACTCCAAAAATGCTTCTCATCAATGCACGACTAGCAATATATTTATTTTTCTAAAATTCATGTTTTTAACAATATCACAACAACTGGTGAATGAGTTGCAGAGATTCAAGTTAGCATTACATCATATCAACATACAATTTTCATTTTTAGAAATAGTGTGACCATTGACCAGTGATTGACAATTTTTTCTTTCTTTACCATTTGTTCTTTAGTGTCCCTGACTTCATAATAACACCACAAAACCTGCAAAGATATCATTAAAACCTGGCACATCTCCTCTTTTTCAAAACTTTAATACGAGTATACTTAGTAAGGTTTTTCTTTTCTTTCTTTAATGCATTTAAATTTTGTTTTTTGTGTACATGGCAGAGAGTTCTTCGAACACAGTCACATTTAGCTCCAAACTATGATGTGTCAACTGAAGGAATCTTTCACGCCATTAAAAGCGATTCAATTTTTCTACAAATTTGGGTGCCCCATGCGGCAGAAATGCCTTAAATGGTTAGACATTAAAGTCTTTTACATCAAGATTGTTGATCGCGCGCTAGAGTGTTTGACGGTCCATTACCTGCAGTGTCACGCCGAGCACTTGATTGGAAACTGAGTTAGAAGCATCAAACATCAGAATCTTGCGAGTCTGCATGGATATTTGATTTCTCCACATGGAAACCTGTTGTATTATGATTACATGGTAAATTGAAGTCTGTGGGACATCCTACACTGTGAGTACAATGATTATGTTATGAAGAAGAAAGGAGGAGTCAAGACTACTATCACTCAACAAAAAACAACTCGTCGTAAATACTACCCTCTACTTTGATAGCACCTCCACTACTACTTTACTCAAACTTCTTGTATCCAAAGTGATATCAAATGTATTCATGTTTAGTGCAAATAAAATTTGAAATGTACAAATAGAACCTTTAAATGTAATGCTTCACCTATACTCCTACACTTACACTATCAATCACACCCCTCATCAACATCAACTACAAAAGTAATAACTATCCCTCTAAATCAAATAACATATACCGTTCGACATTCACATTGCATTGTACACATGTGATTGCTAGTTTTAAGGCCATTTAATAACAATACAAAACATGAAAGTTTGCGTATGCCGAGTAGAGAAGAGATACATATCTCATAAATCCGAACGCCACATTGACAATTCAGATACCCATGAACAATCACTGATATGGTAATCAATTCGAGGACGTGGATAGATCTCGCATTCAAAGACAAAGACTTGAGGCTAAAGAAATTCGATAAATGCGAAACTTAGCCGTTAGATCGAGTTTGGATACTTCCAATATCTCTTGTATAAAATTCCTTTATAGCTGATTGGAATTCAAAACCATGCAGTTCCGGAGACCACACATGGTTTTGAAACAAAACTGCCAATGAATATTTACATGTCACTCCTCCACGTCTTCAAAGTAGACTGAAAGAAACACGTGCAGGTGCAATTTTTTTTGTTATAAAGCTATTCAAGAGGGCATATTCGAAGCCAAGACAAATGCATACAAGATGATCTCAACGTAGGTCGTGATATTTACACAAATATGAAGGAAACAATGGTAAATACAGTGATAAATCCACCCAAACTGAAACAATGGTAAAGATACGCACTACGGATTGTGAAAAGATATGACTCTACCCAAGTCGTGCATTCAAATTGTTCAATGTTGTAGCTGGGGACGTGGTTGAGCCGAATTAAATTGCCAAAGAAAACGATCCAACAAACCACGATTTAATTAAAAAACAAACTAATCTGAATCAGAATAAGTATTCCTCATCCGTGGGGCTAATAATGAATGCCTCTAGATATGTTGAACAGATGCACCGAGCACTAAGATTTGCGAAATTCAAAACATAACGTACAATTTGCATATGATTCACACTATAACAATCATATCTGGAGGCGTTGATGGGTGCAGACCGTGGAAGCTACATAAAATGAGAAGAGGACGCTCATGGGTCATGACGCATAGATACCACTAATCAAATTCTTTGCTCAGTCTAATAAAACTATATCGATCTTGCACAAGATCTGATCGCCACTCCAAACAAATGGATTGGAATGAATATACGCCTTCATCTCTATGGCATGGGGACGCTCTATGCCAAATATTGGGTACTAATAATTTGTGAAAGAAAAAGATAGTCTCTATTAATCACCACAATATATTTACAATGTATGGAGGGCTATTATATAGCCATCCAAATAGGGAAACTAACTTCTATTTTATAGGAGTCAAACAATAACAAACAAGGGTCAGTGTGTTGCAGCTAGAGCACTACTTATGAGAAGTGCGAAAGTATGGTGAAGGAATGCAGTTAAGACTTTGTTAGAAGGCTGATAAATTAAAAAATGAAAGGTCATTACAAATAATGAATAACAAACAGTTTCATTGTTCATATCTAGTGGGAAGTGGTTCCAACTCCGAATACCAGGGGATCATGGGTGATGTGAACATGGTCTTGGACTGCAAGCATTTGTTTTTGAGTTGGTCTTATGACAAGAGCATAGTATGAGCCTAAGTGATGTTCCAAAAATCAAGAAGTCGAAAAAGGTAATTTCCTGCTAATATACTATTGTAAGTTGCTTCCAAATAGCAGTTTCATTATTCCAGTGACGTATATTTAAACTGTGTTTGTCTCTCTCAACAACAAAAGGTGGTCATGTATATAAGAAGGCAAGAAGTTGTACAAGCATGTTTTGCTTTAGCTTGTTATAAGCCCTGGTATTTTACATAAATCTTCATGGAGAAAATCTTGACAGATGATTAGTTTTCCAGAGAAGCCATGGCATGGCAGGAGAAAACCTCCAATAAATGCAGTATGAGTATGGGAGAAATCAAGAGGAGGTTAACTACAGATCAGGTGAGAATACTCGAGATGAACTTTGATGAAGAGGAGGGAAAGCTTGAAAATGAGAAGAAAATGCGCTTGGCAAGAGCATTGAGTCTGGAGCCAAGGCAAATTGTTGTGTGGTTTTAGAACAGAAGAGTGAGGTCTAAGAACAAGCAGCTGGAGAGAAATTTTGATGTCCTCAAGCAAGACTATGAGATTCTCAAAACAGACTACGATAAGCTTATCCAAGAGACCAAGAAGCTCAAATCTGAGGTAAATTTAACCATGATTTGCATTGTTTTGTATGTGTTGATGAACATATTCTAATCATGAAATGTGTTTTTATAAGTGAATAATGTCTTTATCACTGCACCCAACACTGAACATATCAATTAAAAGCTCAACCAGGTCTAGAAATGTTAGGTACATGAAATGTACTTTTCTAGTTCAAAATTCAGTCACTAACATTGCTTTTGTTTTTGTATTTTCTATATGTTAAAAAAAGTCAAATGCTTTAACAAGTGCACTCAGCATCCAGAAATATGAGTCATATGGATGCTATTTTTTGTTGGATGAAACAACTGCATCTACTTCAAAAATATTAAAACCTAAATTTGATTGATCAAAAACAAAACTGAACCATTGATTTGTATCTAAATGTATGGGTTTCCTTGCTCTGAATTTTTTTCCTCAGGAATGTGATTGAGTAATGTTTTTCTTGTAAGAAAATGCTTTGCACCCAATGATCCAATATGAAATGAAAATTTTGATTGATGTAGGGAAAACTATATAGAAATGTAGTTTGCTATTTTAAGATTCAGGAATCAACATTCTTTTCTTTTTGTTGATTGTTTTGGTAAACACTTTCACCCATGGTATATAAGCATTTGGAATGTACTCTATGTTTAGTATACTTGAATCTTGTACTCAGTTTGCAGTTTCACCCAATATGCATTAAGGGTAAAAGAAACTTGTACTCTATGCTTAGTATTCTTAACTCGGGATATATGTATGGGTGGGATTTAGTGAAATTTCAGGTAGATTTTACATAAGTAGACTGAGTAAAGTATTGGGATTCCAAAATGAAAGACATTTTAATGTAAATAAATGACCAAAAAAATCAGATTTTGAAATTCTTTCTTTGTTTGCATGCTTTATAAGATTTGCTCACTACAAAATAGGGTGTTAGTTCAATGTATGCATCCTTACAGGAACTTAATTGGAAGGCAAGCATATTGAGTTCTTTCTTGCTAATGTTTACTTGCTAATATTGAGTTCAGGGAAAGCACTTACATTGAAGTGGCAATAAACTTCAATGGCAACATGTGCAATTTCACGTGCCTTGTCTATGCTTCCACATTTTGCATACATGTCTACCAGGCAGTTGCAACTACATCAGTCAAAATTCCTCTATCCATTATGCTTTGATGGATGTCCATACCCTGTTCCAAAGCTCCCATTTTGGCACAGGCAGGGAGGATGCTGACAAAGGTTGTGGAATTTGGCTTTACATCTGCCAATTGCAATTGCATGAATGTTTCTAAGTAATTATAACACATTTTCAACAAATCCATTTTGGGCATATCCTGCAATCATGACTGTCCACGATACCACATTTTTTTGAGGCATTCTGTCGAACAGTTCACATGCCTTGTCTACGGTTCCACATTTTGCATACATGTCTACCAGGACATTTGCAACCACATTTGACAAAATTCCTCTATCCTTTATGCTTTGATGGATGTCCATACCTGTTCCAAAGCTCCCATTTTGGCACAGGCTGAGAGTATGTTGGCAAATGTAAACTGATTGGGTTGAAGGCCTATTTGTTGCATATGGTGAAACAGTGTGACTGCCTCGTGAGGATAACCATGTCTTCTGTATGCTGCAATAATTGTATCACCTGTGAGCAATGAAAATACAGGTCGAAAATCAAATAGATTCTACAAAAACATTTCCATAGCAAACAAGGAACCCTATTTCATGCAACAAGCCACATGTCTCCAGGATCCGACAACAGGGGGAGGTGGACAGAAAACACCAGTGCCAGATGGCAAAGCCTGAAAGGAAGATAAAACTTTAATTAAATCGGTCGTATCATACGAAGGAAGAAAGCAAGACCGACAATGAGGGATTAATCTGCGCACCAATCATCGGCTGACCCAAACAAAACATTTGCTAATGTTTATCAAAAATCACAAGAAATATATGCACAAAACATTAGCTTTCATATATTTCACACGGAACCCAAAGCAAATTAATAGGAGAAGGCGAATACAATAGTATCTTGCGAAACTTGAGAGAGTAGCTTTACTGACAAATATAGCCCGCTCTATTTATCATCTCTGCGAATGATGAAAGGGACTGTCTTAGTTATTTATGTAGCTCATCTTCATCTTACTTCGAGAGATGCAAGCCTTTATAATCGCTTTGTTGTGGAAGGGTGGAAGCGAAACTTCAAAATCATATCAAGCCGATTGAAGTACCTATTCCTCTAGTTTCGTTTGAATGCAAGAACAACACTATACTAGAAAAATCAATTAAATGGGACATTCCCAATCCAATCTCATACCATGGTATTTTCTCTTCACTGCGGTGTTCTTCATCATTTGTAGATTCAGGAGGAGGAGGATGACGATGAGAAAATTGTGGCCAAGAGCAGTTCTTTAGAAGTGGACATCCCCATAAATTTGGATTTTCGGAATATGATGATTCATTGAATGTTATCATCTATCCGCCTTGTGGTATACCACCAGAAAGGTTGTTCATAGACAAATTTAAAGATGCCACATAGCTTAAAGATTGAAGCTGCCAAGGAATAATTCCTGAAAACCTGTTTTTAGAGAGATCCAATGACTCTAGCTGATTCATTTTTCCCAAACTAATTGGAATAGTCCCATTCAGATTGTTCATTGATAAATTGAGAAACCTCAGACCCTTCAATTTTCTGAAATCAGAAGGAACGTCTCCGCTCAGTTTATTGTTGGAGAGATCTATCCCGCTCAGTTTATTGTTGGAGAGATCTATGAGTCTCATGGTGGAAAGAATATATGGGTAGTGCTGGTTTATGCCTTTGATAATCATATCTAATTCATCATAATACAAACCAAAATAGTCAACTGGATAGGACACGGAATCATAACTTTCATTGACCATTATGCCATTTTCTGTTGTTATGGTCATTGCTTGTAAAGATACAATCCTGTTTGGTATAAAACCTGACAAATTGTTGGAGGAAAGGTCTAAGATCTTGAGCTTCTTTAGTTCTCCAATGCCTGATGAAACTATTATCTGCTAAATTCAGTATCAGAAGTGCAGAATTGGCCAAGCATTGGGGAATGATTCCATCCAATTTGTTGTCTGCCAGATTTAACTTCATAAGACTGGTCAAACTGCACAAGCTTGCAGGAATATTGCAAATTAGTGAATTGTTATTGAGCATGAGAACTACAAGATTATCAGACAATACAGATGGCGGGACTCCGAAATCAATGCATTCTGGACAGATCCAAGAGACTCATCGATGGCTTGATTTGTTTTTAGATAAATTGGTCTGTCGGATGATTTTGAGAGAGATTTAGGTAGTTCGGATTGTAGAAGCTGGATTGTCTCCCAACTACAACGGAAAGAAACCGACAATCAAACAAACTCTAGAATATGAAATGAGTGTTTCATTTCCACCACAAAAACTTTGCCAACGAGTCCTGGCAGCGGTCTAAAACAAACTTTAGAATACGCAATAACCGATTCGTTTCCACTAAAAGAAACCATGGCGCATGCCATAGTCTTCTCATTTTCACTAAATAGAAGTGCGTCCAATTCAACCTTCCTCGCTAGAGCAGAACCTCGGCCTGGTAAAATACTTCCATTTTCAATGATGCGTAATGTAAAATATGTCAAACTCTTCCGTTTTCATTAAAACCGCCCCGAAAATCTCTAATTCTACTATTTTCCACTTTAATGTATAGGGCGTGTCAAATTCATCCGCTTTTCAATGGCATTAAACCTAGATCGTGTCATTTTTTCATCAAAGTTCTGGAGTTCGGGTTTTTGCAATTTCAAGTTTTATTAGCCATTTTATAATGCATATTTAGATCTTTCAAGATATCTACGGTAATAATTGGATCTTCGATACACAACACCATACATGAGCGAGATAGATTCGAGAGACCATAAAGGAATAGGTATATACTTACCACAATCGGGTCCCCACCTTTGTGAAGGCCTTCATAACTCCAATTATCTTATCCGAAATGTCGATTGATGAGAATCGGATTTATTGATTCTGCGTGCAATGTGAAGCCCTGAACAATCCTTTTGTCACGGATCTGTAGAAAATGTCCCGAGTAAGAAAACACCTCAATTGAATGGATCAGCTTGGGTTAATCAGCTCAACGGCGCACCTGTCTCGACCACATGCATGGCCCTCCACCCGGCAACAGGAAGAAATGAACGTGGCTATTTTTGACAGGTACTAAAAACTTTAACAAAAGAGGTGCTATCTGCAGAAAATACCGGATTCTATTCTGGCAATGAGGGCATTAGTGAAGACCAATCAGAATGATTGGAAAATAAATTTTACAAAAAACTATAGCTCCAAACAAAATATGTTTTTGAAATATTTGTTTGAGACATTACAATCGCACCGGTATAAAAAAAAGCAGCCACTAGAAAGCCATAGCCCCACCGACTTTCATTTAATCATTCACAGCAAAAACAATAGTACACTGCCACCATAGGGACTAATAAACTAATTACTAACTAGTAAATAATATTAATACATGTAAAAATTAATTTACATTCACAAAAATAATAATTACATACTTAATTATTATTCACTCTAATGGAGCACTAAATAGTTTTTCCTAACAATATGCATCCAGTTCGATCTATCAAACATTTGTAGATGTCTTCTCTTAGCATATTGCTTTCTCGTCTAATCTTCATGATGATCTTACTATTTTTGACAATGACCCAACATTACACATCATGATTTGCATTTACAATGTGGGTGTCAAGTGTACTTTAATTGATAATGGATCTGAACTTAATCTTTATCCTATGTCATTCCTTGAAAAGATTGGTTTTTCTGCTGCTAATGTCAGTTCATCCTCTCTTTCTCTTTGTGCATATGATGGCTCTGTTCGTCCATGCTTAGGTCATATTACTCTACCTATTACAATTGGACCAAAAACACTTAACATAGTTTTCTTTGTCATCGACTTCCATGTTTCATATAATTGTTTACTTGGTAGGTCACGACTTCATGCCATGCAAGTGGTTCCCTCTACAATGCATCATTGTGTTAAGTTCCTACATGAGGGCATTGAGTATCTATTTTTCGTGACCATCATCCATACAAATATTGCGACCATGATCCAAATACTACACTTCCTACTCCAAGAACTGATACTACTGATGAACCACAACCCATGGATACTCCAAATCATTTACCGACACTTGAAGGTGCAATTTGCATGCTAGATTCTATACCAACTACACCTATGTCCCCTACTTCTAATATTGTTATGATTCTTTATCGAGGGTTTGTCCCTACATCAGATGTCACTCCAATTCCTCCACCTTCTCATATGTCACCTCTATCAGTACGACCTCCTTTCACATGCACACTTTTCATGAATGATTCTTATTGGGAGCACATTCCATTTGATCCTACTTGCGATGTCACCATATGTTCACATGATGGTCTGGCTCGGCTAGGTTTCTCTTTTGAGGATCTTTATCCTCCAACTCATGATCCTCATCTATATTATGGATTCATCACTATCATCAACGCTACTCATGATCTACGTGTCTTCCAGCTCACGGTCTACCTTGCATGCACTCCTTGTTCTTCTCCACTCCACAGGGCGATCTTGGCTTGCCTACGTAGGGGGCACATTAGACCCTAGTCATATTAATATCTCATTTCCTATGCCATTTTGGTTGTGTGTTCATTTGCAATATAGTTCCTTTCTTGGCTACACACAAAATCTCACTTGTTAGTATGCACATGGATGTCCATTACCTCCTTTCACTAATGAGGAATATGTTATGGGAATGTACAACCTACGCCTCAATGGCTCTTTACATGATCAACTCAACACTATTTCTTACCAGGTCTTTGACGCTACCCCATTTGGCTTTGACCATGATACCGATGACCTCCTAGATGACATTACATGATTGTGCTCTTCATCCTACACACACTTGGGGGCATTGCACTTATTCCCCCTCATATGCACAAGTGTATTACATTCACCTTCTTACATATCTAACTTATCACATATACATCTTTACACAAGTCATCATCGTCATTACCCTATGACACACTCTTGTGCTATGGTTCACACTTGACTATTGAGGGCATCTTATACACATGAACCTCACACACTGATAAACACTACACATTACACATCTTCACACATCATGCACTTTTGTACATATACATTATCCTCATCTTCCATCTACTATGCATCATCCTCACTTTGTGCTTTATACACCCATACATTGCACACATTCTACACATTACATTATCATACATTTTAATAATGCACAACTAACACCGCATATTCCACATTACACACATCACACACATATTACATATTTGTCACCACATCTACTACACATTTTTCTCACCCACTTATACGCGCTACGCTCAATACACGAGGACGTACTCTAGTCCAATGGTTTATACTCAACTATTGAGGGTTCAAATCAAAATTGAACCTCATCGCATCACACCTACATCATTTTACACTTTGATCTTCACAATGGATCAATCAATCTTATTATCATACTATGCGACATTTTTAGCCATCACCTTCTTCACACATATCGTGATATACACTTTTAAGCTAAATCATCACCCCTTTCTAGCATTTTATCCATACATTTCGTGATATACACTTTGTGCTACATCATCACACTTTCTAACATCTTATCCATACATCCTATGATAGACGCGTTATGTTACATCATCATGTTCATCTATTTTGTGATATACACCTTGTACATAATCACTTGTTTTAATCGCACCTCTAGTGATATACGCTTTAGGATAAATCATCACACATTCAAAATCATCATCCATATGTCACATTCAATATCATCACTTCATTCATCAACCTTTTCTACTTATAATACATCGCTCAAAAACATTTTCCGATGACGTGATCTCGTTTACGGTTCATTCTTGATCGGCTGAGGCGGCATAAATATATGAACCTCATTGCATACATACACATCCACTTGGGGGCATGTTTCTCTTATCACTCATACTATATTCCATTTGCCTCCTTCATAGCATATTGCATATCTTGGTTGCATTTACTCTTGCTTACATTTACTTGTTACATGTTCACTTTATTACACATGCTAGATAGATATCTTGTATGTCATTATCTTTATCATACACACATGTGTGTTCACTTACTTTCTAGTCGTGATCGCAGACTTTATATATCTTTACATACACACATGTGTGTTCACTTACTTTCTAGTCGTGATCGCAGACTTT
The DNA here is from genome assembly GCA_018340775.1 of Taxus wallichiana var. yunnanensis. NCBI lineage: Eukaryota > Viridiplantae > Streptophyta > Pinopsida > Cupressales > Taxaceae > Taxus > Taxus wallichiana. The sequence goes on along the minus strand of CM031235.1, from coordinate 330,295,535 downwards.
ATATATCTTTACATGCAAACATGGATGTTTGGCATAGTACCTATTCCCAGATCCCATAAAACTCCTGGGGCAACCACTTTTGTACACCACATGTGTTATTATTTCATTTTAGCACATTACTTTCTAAGATTATACACGCTTTGACATACTTTTTATCTTTACGACGTCTTTATGGGTACTTCATGTGCAACATTTGTTTTGCATGACTATTTGCTTACATGGTTTCAGTTCATGTACATTGCTTGTTCATCGATTGAGGGCTTTGCCCTATGTCTTGTTTTTTCGTGATTGCTTGTGGCCACTACTGACCTTGATTATCTTGTGACATCATGAGTGGTGTCCCATGTTTACAACCCTCTTTTTGTGGTCTACTTTTCCTTGTACTTGCATCCTTATCCTACACATTTTCGACTTAGATTAAAGTTAATCTTTTACATGAGTGTTTGTCTTTGTTTGTACTAACACTTGTTTTCCTAGCCACTTATTTGCATGTTCCTTGGTTTCTACCAAGCACACCCCCGTAGGGAACATATTGACATAGCAGTCAGTCCTCTTTTGGGCCGCATACTCCTTTAACGACGTCACATGCACCCCAAACGAGGGGGCATCATTTGGGTGAAAAATCATCACCCCATAAAACATTATACGAGAACATGGTACAAGTGCATCACGGTTTTCGGTTTCGAAAAGGGCTCAAAATCAAACTTGGGTCATTAACACAACAACCTTTCCTGGATTCCAAACTAGAGGAAGTACAATGGTCTTTCCTGGATACCTAAGACCAAGAGGAAGTTATACAATGATTGGTAGTTCAACACAATCTACAAAACTCCATACACAATGGATTTTATAGGGCAGATGGTCCTTAACACATACACACCATTTGCAGTGGTGTGTTTGCAATGACGGAAGCATTAAATGTTGGAGGACGGCATGAGATAGTTCTCCCTACACTTCTTCTATTTCAATAGCATGAGATTTCCTAAAAAATTTGAGTGTCGACATCATCTACAAGATATTTTCTACACCCCTTTCCTCATCACAAATCAGGTGCACATGTTCCTTTTTCACACTTTCAGCATTTTTACATACTTTCCTTACACACTTTTTACATATTTTTATCATATACATGTGTATTTGACTACTTGTTGGCTTCTCTTTTACTGAGTTCATCCATATGGGAAGCGATAGCCAACAACAACAACAACATCACACACATCGACATCAACAATAGGTACATCATGACATCTACACATGTGCTTCCGCCCTAGGTTCATTTTCATCATCACTTTTTACACTTCCTCATCCTTAACATCCATGCTTCACATTTTTATTATTTCATGCTTTGTCTAGTCCCTCAACACACCTTCATCATTGATCTACATGGTTTATTAGGTACGCATCTATATCTACTTTATGTTATTGAGATTTCTGCTCACTAATATAAAGCTGGGGAAAATATAGTCACACAAATCACGCACTTTGCATAAATATCTAGTCCTCATTAAGCATACTACTATTCATGTGATTCCTAAGTAAGTAAAGAATTAATTAACTCATGTCTTTGGCCACCTTTCTTTACTTTATGTTTCTACTTTAAGTCTTGCACCCTTACTTGCTCAATCTGCATTTTTACTCTTTGGCATTTGTCATCTTGGACACCAGTCACGCTAGCTAGGAGGCAGGCCACAGTCAGCACCCTTGTCCCCTCTGGATGCCTCTGTCCTCTTTGTACTTTACTCACACTTTTTGGATCCTTTTTAGTTGTTTGAGCATCTTATATTTTTTGGTAGTCACCTATTAGGGTTGATTACAAAATTCAACCAAGAGAATCATATAAATATAAAGTTATGTGATCATAATAAGAAACAAAGCACAAAGCACTATCTACCACCTCCTAAGGTTGCATCCATCAAGGCATCTAAGAGCTCCATTGCATCCATCTAGCTCCATCACAAGGGACACAAGGGACTGGTTTTCTACATCACATTTCATAGGAGGGAAGTTCATTCTATTCCATGTACACATTTACGACATTGTACATCTAGCTACTTGCTCACTTTTTCGAAACCTATGGCACAATTATGCACACACACACAGAGAACTACATTAGGTTTGAGATGTAGTGCAATGCTTAGTTGTAAGTCCACCATTGTGGCATCGAGGATAGTTTGACCCCTTATTTTGCATCTTTATTTTTTAGGATTTGATGTCTATTTGAGGGTTTTGCATATCTATTCATTATTACGGTTTCCAATGACCTTGGTGATCTTGGTGCGACCTCGGAACAACTAAAGGTGACTATAGGTGAACACCATGTGACACATCAGAGGAGGTTTTCTGAGCATTTCCGTTTACCCAGGCACCCAAAAATAGGTCTAGGGCACCCATGTTGTCCCTCTCTAAATGCCCCAATCCATCCTATTCCTCCGGTTCTACATTTTTCTATGCTCATGTGTGACACTCATATTTCTCTATTTAGCTGGTCGATCTCAAATCCAACCCAAAGTTTACTGTGAATCAATTTAAGTCTTCTTACCCTCTCTTTGCAATTAGGGTTTTATTATTTATTACATAGTTGCTGGGTCTATTTCTATACTTAATTGTTGTATTTATTTACTGCTACAATAAAATCATATTAGGATTTTAAATCACATTTTAGTTTAATCATTAGAGTGCATCATCGTGTAATGAAGAGAAAGAATGTCAACCAACGATGTTGTGATGCTAAAAAAATATAATCATGAAGTGTGGAGAGAGAGAGAGAGTAGTATATGTTATGAAAGATGTATCATGAAGTATTGAGCTTGAAGTGTAGCGAGAGTGGAGGATGTGAGGTTTGTGGATGAAGTGTGCGCTCAACAATCAAGTGTGAAATGTAGCACTAGAGTACGTCATTAGGTGATAACGGTACATTGTGTGTACCAGGATGTGTAGGAGTGTTGCGAAAGATTAGAAGTGAAGCGTAGAGTGTGAAGTGTAGTACTAGATATAACTTATAGTGATGGAAGGGGAGGAGAAAGTGTGATACCCCCAAGTGTGTGATGGATAGAAATCTATTTGATGATAGTGAAGGGTGAGGTCCCCCACCCAATATACGAGGAGACAAAGGCATGTGACCATGATCTAGGATCGGTGGTGTAGGAGAATAACTATGTGCATGTGAATGAGACCAATGTGGAGAAGAAGGTGGATAACACCTAAGAGAAGGGCTTTCCCAAGTAGGGACGTAGGCCATTGGGAGGACTAATTGATCGATGAGGAAGACAAGGTCATGATGTAGGTCATGAATGCTACGCCCTTAACCTATTGCTTGTATCAGGATATGAGTAGCTAACTTGTGGCTTACCATATCATTTTATTATATCATTTATAATTTCTCATGCTTAATAGGTCAGCCTTAGTGATGGCCATAGCATATGAATAGTATATATAGGGGATTATAGGTAGTATTTCATTATCATTTGAGCATTTGAGTCTTATTATATGGTTTGGAGGTTGCCCCCTCGAAGTGGCGAAGCTATTCTAATTGCATATTGAGATCATTATTCTGAAATATTGTGTTATTTTGTGTTCTATTGTTGCTCTTAATTTGAATTATACAAGTAATTTCATTACAAGTGGTATCAAAGCTACAGATCTAGGCCGAAATTAGGGTAAAAACCCTAATTTTTTATTTCCACAAAATATTGCGAACCAGAGAGAATTGGTGGGAGATATTTTTGCCAGTGTTGTGAAAAATTTCAAGTAAGATTCCTGAAAATTTTAGACTTTTTAAATTTATTTTGCAAAAGTTATTAAAAATTTAGAGTTTTTCATAAAATCGCTCCTAGGGTGCAAATTGTGGAAAATTTTCATGTTCTTTACTTTTCGGAAAAGCTCTCAAAAAATAGTGTTAGTATCTTCTCTGTGTTTTTTTTTCGGATGAAATTGTATCGAAACCCTAAACCCTAAGGTTTGACATCATGGCGGGGCCTTCCACAAGAGCAAAAAGAATCCTAGGTTTCTAGGTAAAACCCCAAGATAAAGATGGGGTAGTGATTGAAGAGATGGAGTCAGAAGGGGTAAATATAGATTCCTCAGCACTAGGGTTTACCTCAGTTGATCATAAGGTGAGCCAACTTGAGTATGAGTTGTGAAATGTACAATTTGAGATGGCCTCTAAAGGAGACATAGCCCAAATCAATCATCGGTTGGATGATATCATGCAACATGTAAAGGGTAACCAGTATGGCCCAAATCTAGCCCATATCAACCAAGGAGGACCTTCAGTTCAAAATCATGGACAAACTAACCATATTGGATCACTTTTCCAGTCCCATCAGAATCAAACTTATTCGCAACCACGGAACATGATGCCAAAAGTGGATATGCGCAAATTTGATGGTAAGGATCCCCTGAATTGGATAAATCAAATTTAGAAATTCTTTTTGTTACATCAAACACCATAAGGAAAAAGGTGACATTGGCATCCCTATATCCATAACCCGACCAATTTGTTTGGTATCGTTGGTTATGTGCTCGGAGGCGAAGAATGGTCTAGGTGTCACTTGGACGGTTTTACCGAGGAGTTGCGGTGCACTATAGTTCCGGTGTTTTAGAGAACTACTTTAGTAAATTAGCAAATTACGGCAAACATGATCGATCCAAAGATTATGTGCATCAATTCCAAAACCTATCCTTAAGGGTGGAGAATATTCCGAAAGAGAATCGAATGACTTTGTTTCTTGGGGTCTTAAGGACCACATCAAGCATGAGTATACATATGTTTAATCCAATCAAGCTTTCTAATTCTATTATCATGGCACATCGTGTAGAGGAAAAAGTTCTTTGTAGTAGGAGGCCACCTTTCATTAACACCAGAGACCATAGTATCTCTTCCCCTTCATTTGTTAGGCCAATTAGACTGACTCCTCAACAAATGGAAGAAAAGAGAGCAAAAGGATTATGTTTTAACTATGATAGCAAATATGGACCGGGACATAAATGTGCTGAGAAGAAGTTGTTCTATATTGACGGAGGTAATGAGGATGATGAGGAAGCTGAAATTATAGGAGAGGCTGAGGAACCAGTAGAAGATGAAGTAGAGGATCACCAACCTACATTCTTGCCATGCATTGTCGGTATTAGTACTCCTCAAACACTCAAGGTTATTGGCTATCTCAAAAATAGAAGGTGACGGTGTTGATTGACTCGGGAGTACTCATAACTTCATAAATAGTAAGTTAGCTACTCGCCTCAATTGTTTTATTTACCCAGCTCTAGAAATGCAAGTTATGATTGCGGATGGTGGGACAGTCAAGTGCATAGGAAAGTGCCATAGTATCAACCTTTCCATGGGAGACTACATGTTAGACTTACCTACGTTTGCTATTTCTATGGGAGGGGCGATATTGTTTTGGGGTCTAATGGCTCACAACCTTAGGTACTTATAGAGATGAATTTCCAAGAATTGTTCATGTGATTTCATTCGGATGGAAGGACAATACAATTGAATGGGATGGTAGCTAAGTCTCCACAGTTATTAGCTCTCATCAAATGCGAAGGTTCTAAAAAAGGAGCGGATGGCTTTATAGCAAAGCTATTTTCCATAGAAGTACAAAATATAGAGTCTTGAATGCCACCCGATCTTGAAAGATTGTGGATGCTCACTCATGTGTTTTTTGATGCAATTCCAAAGGGACTACCACCAGTTAGGGATCATGATCATGCCATTCAGTTGATTCCAGGGAGCCAAACACCTAACATCAGACCATACAGATACCCATATTCCCAAAAAAGTGAGATCAAGAAAATGGTGGAGGAAATGTTGAAGGTAGGTATCATCAGGCATAGCCAGAGTGCATATTCTTCACCAGTGGTCATGGTATGTAAGAAGGATGAAACATGGAGGATGTGTCCAGATTACTGAGAACTCAACAAGTACACCATCAAAGATAAGTTTCCTATTCCAGTAATTAATGATTTACTTGATAAATTGCATGGTGTTGTTTATTTCACAAAATTAGATCTTTGTTTGGGGTACCATCAAATTAGGATATAAGAGGAAGATGTTCATAAAACGGCTTTCAGGACTCATGAGGGCCATTATGAGTTTTTGGTAATGCCTTTTGGTCTTACAAATGCGCCCTTAACCTTTCAAAGCTTGATGAACACTATTTTTAGGCCGTTTTTAAGAAAATTTGTATTAGTTTTCTTTGATGACATATTGATTTACAATAAGACATGGGGAGAACACTTACAACATGTAAATAACGTGTTGGAAGTTTTGGAGAAACATACTCTGTATGCAAAACCATCCAAATGTTCTTTTGGTGTATAAGAGGTAGAGTACTTGGGTCATATTGTATCCCATGAAGGCGTCAAAGTTGATCCTCAGAAGATCAAAGCTATGGTGGAATGGCCAAGGCCCAAAATCTCAAAAATCTTCGTGGGTTCCTAGGATTAACAGTGTACTACGAGAAGATTTGCGCGGGAGGATATGGTAGAATAGCAACCCCACTCACTGCATTGCTAAAGAAATATGCCTTCCATTGACAGACAGCGTAGCCACTAAATCCTTTGAGCATTGAAGGAAGCCATGTGCGGCAAGACCCCAGCTTTTGCTACTCGCAACTTCTCAAAAACCTTCATTGTTGAATGTGACGCTTTAGGATCAGGATTGGGAGCAGTTCTAATGCAGGAAGGAAGACCAATTACATTTGAGAGTCACCAATTCAAAGGAAAATATCTTCTCAAACCTGTTTATGAGAAAGAAATGATGGCTATTCTTCATGTGGTCAAGCAATGGAGGCCCTATCTCATGGGTAGACACTTCAAGGTAAAAATTGATCATGATAGTCTCAAATACTTTTTGGAGCAAAGGTTATCATTTGAGGAACAACAAAAGTGGGTAACAAAAATGTTGGGTTATGATTTTGAAATCATATACAAAAAGGGTAAAGAAAATGTAGTAGTCGATGCGTTGTCCTGAAGGGATACATCCGCAGATGCCTTACTATATGGAATGTCCATGTTGACGGTCGATTGGGTGGATGAAGCAAGATTGGAATGGAATCAAGATAAGGATACACAATCTCTAATATATAATATCAAGCAATGATCTATGACAATAACAAATTTGAGTGGAAAGATAATGCCCTAGGTACAAGGATAGGTTATACTTGAGTAAAGATTCGAGTTGAAGCATAAGATTCTTGCAGAGCTACATGCCTCACTGTTGGAGGACACTGCAGGTTTTTGAAGACATATCATAGAATAAAAAGAGAATTCTTTTGGGAAGGACTCAAGGGGATGTACAAAAGTTTGTATCAGAGTGTTTAGTGTGCCAACAAAACAAAGGGGAAACAATTAAGACACCATGATTGTTGCAACCCTTACCAATTCCTAGCCAGAGATGGGAGGAGGTCTCCATGGATTTCATCACCGGATTGCCTTATTCAGAGAGTAAGAATGTTATTTTCGTGATTGTGGATAGGCTCACAAAATATGCCCATTTTTGTGCCCTATCACATCCATTTGCACGGCTTGATCTGATCATGACTATTTTTTTTCTGGAGATAGTTCAAAGGCTACATGGAACCCCGAAGATAATTGTAAGTGATCGTGATCCTATTTTCACAAGTAATTTTTGGACGGAATTATTTTCATGTTTGGGTACTTAGCTAGCTCATAGTTCATCTTATCATCCTCAAACTGATGGGCAAACAAGTGGTCAACAAATGCTTAGAGGGGTATTTACGTTGTTTTGTATCGGATAAGCGGAAAGGTGGATTAAATGGCTACCACTTTGCGCGAATGATGGATCTTTTCATACCTCTTCTCAAATGACCCCATTTTTAGCATTATATGGTTACCATCCACCTTATCACTTCCTCCTTGAGGGTTGTTATCCCGTAAAATTGACAAGGGCAATCTTACCGATAACCATACGGAAAATTTTGTTTCGATCCCTCATTAGGGATCCCTCGCATTCAAACGTTGTAAAATCCCTTCAGGGAAATCTAGTTTTCGAACTTAGTCTTTCTGAGCCTTTTTTGGCTGGGTGCATGAAATATCCTTGTAACACTAACTTTTGATGCGCCCCCTTAAAAGCCTTTGCGCGCATGGTTTTGAATGTCAACACAACTTTTCATGCGCGAAAGAATGTTTAACCTTCTTGCGTGCGCGGCGCATGCGCTTGTTTGATACAACTTGTGTTGCGCCACTCTTTGGTGCGCCAAAGGGTGCACATAATCCAGTGTCGACAATAGATTTGGTGCGCCAAGGGCGCGCTTTATCTCATGTTGGCAGATGCTTTGATGCGCCAAAGGGCGCATCCCTTCCCGTGTCGACAACAAATCTCATGCGCCTTTGAAAAAGTGGTTGGCGCATTTATGTCCAGTTTTTATATATATATGGTTTGCGCGCCCAAATGTCATTTTCACTTTTGTTGAGCACGTGATCGTTCTGAACTTGTCAGCCTCTGCTCTGTCATTTTCATCGTCTTGTGGACCCGTTGCAACTTTTGCTATATATCCAGGTAAGAGGTGTTATTTCTCTCTTGTGCGTTTTGTGCTTTCATTTCCTGGTGTGTTCCTGGTTTGGTTCTTGCTTGTTGGGTGGTTGTTTATATGTAAATGTGTTGGCCTAGCCTCCTCCGTTTGTTGTCTGCCCCCCATGCTATCCTTCCTCTTTCCAGATCTGCTGGAGAAGGTCATTTTCTTGAAACCATGGTTATAATCCTCTTGGTTTTAACCGTTTCGTTTGCCCACTGAGCATGTTAAAAAAGAGAGGAGAAGAAATCTATGAATCATGTAAAAAACCCCCTTTAAGAGTTTAGTTTTCTGTTTTTCTCCTTGGCGCGTCTGTAACCCCTGCAACACTAAGAATAGTTGCGCCCCCATGGCGCACCTACCTGCCCTGTTACAAGAGCAAAATCCGCGCCAAATGGTGCACCCTTTCGACCTCTTTGCATCATGAGCTCATGCGCCCTCGGCGCGCCTTTTCCGCGTGCTTCTGAAGTCTTTGCTAATCGCTGATGGCGCACCATCCGTCCATGTTGCATCCCTTTTCCATGCGCCCATGGCGCCCACTTCCAATGCAAAAAAGTTTTTTCCGCGCTGAGTATGAAGCTATAAAGGCGCAGCGCATCCCCCGATTGCAATAACACCATGTTGTGTGAGTTTTTCGTGCGCCGCGCCATATTCCCTTGGGCGCATCCTGTCCCAATGTAACACGTGCTTCTCATGCGCCCTATATCAAATGCAATATGCAATATCCATGCGCCATGCGCCTTTGGCGCCAATTTAACCTCTGCAGCACCTCTTTTCTGTGCGCCTTGTCTATTTAGCCTGCAAGTTGCATCTTTCATGCGCCCTGCGCCCTGAGCCTTAAAATCTCTAACTCTTTCTTCTGATAACATTCCAATGGAAGATCAAATGGCTAATTCAACCTTTTTGGATTGGGTCTCGCTTCTTCTTCATGCGGATCAAGAATCCGAATTCAAAAGAACACATGTCTACATCCAGTGAAGAGACCCACCAAACCAAGAGGAAAGGCTAAGCTTACGAGAGGAGGAGATGAAGTACAAATATCAAAGGGTCGGGATGCCCGAATCACAGTGCCGAATGCGGTATGGATGTCGGGGACTCGAGTTGGGTCACATTGACATGACATGAAGAATTCCCAGTGCAGGTTAGGACTCGAGAAGGTTCTGAGAAGTCCGTGGATGGACAAATTAATAAGCGAGCAACAACCCCCTTTCGGCCGCGGGATGACGATGACGAGTAGGCTAACTACCGCTTCTTACGCTTCTTCTTCTTCTTCTCTCTATTCTCGACTTTCTTGTTGAAATGTCTAAAGTGTGTTAGCACAAATGATGACATCATCCATGTTGCATCATGGGATGATGTCATCCATCAAGTTGTCAAAAGTCAACATGACTTTTAGATATTTTGTAAATATCTTTGTAAATATTTGTTGGCTCCTTTTTGCTTTCCTTCTCCTCTCTTACATAAATACTTTGGAATACTTGTTGTATTCGGAGTGAACATTTTTAGATGAAAATAGAAGTGAGGAGAGAAAGACTTTGAGCTTTCTTAATGTGAAGAAAACATGTACAAATATTAAGACTTTGTGCTCAATAGTTGTGTTATGCATTAGATCTTTCTTACGTTAGATTTGTGTGTGTTTAATCTGTTGGATTCATATCTACTTTTCTGTCATTTGCTCATCGGTATTGCTTTGTTTATTTATCACGCAAGTAGGATTGGCTCTGCTTACCAACCCAAAAACATAAATCTTCCGACCTTTACTGCTTTGGAATCCATTTCTTTTCTTCCTTTGGATCCGTTCTTTCTCTTTTCCCTCTTTCATTCCTTTCTTTTCGCACTGAAATACTCTCTTGGGATGAGATCCCAAACCCCGAAGGCGAGAATCTGTGAGACTTGCATAGATTCCTGCTTTTGGTAGAATAAGCAATAAACCGGTTTAACTTTGCTTGACTCAAAGAGGGGCTATGCCACCGCACACTATTGGCTCGTTTATCCATAGATCTGCCCAAGTGACAGATTTTCGGACCAACAAGGGTGCAAACTAAGGTCAGAGATGTTGAGGAACACATTCAACATCAACAACAGGTTTTGGCTAGTTTGAAGGAGAATTTAGCATTAGCACAAAACAAGATGAAACAATAAGTAGATCAACACCATAGTGAAAGACATTTTGAAATTGGTGACTGGGTTTTGTACGTCTCTAGCCTTACAAACAGATGTCCCTAAAGCAACAAAAAAAGGAAAACAAACTTGCTCCTAAATATTATGGCCCTTATTATGTTCTATAGAAAATTGGTAGTATTGCTTATAAACTAGAGTTGCCTCCATCTTCACACATACACCCAGTATTCCATGTTTCATACCTGAAGAAGGTTATTGGACATAAATTTGAAGCCCAAACAGAGTTACTAGAACTTGACAGGAAGGAAGAATCATTTTGGAGCCAGAGAAGATTCTACAAACACGTACTAAGAGGCTAAGAACTAGAGACATTAAGGAATATCTGATCAAGTGGAAGAATCTGAGCATAGAAGATGCCACCTGGGAGGATGAAGGTTTTCTGCAGCAACATCCAGGATTATTCAACGTTGAGGACAACGTTGGTTTGAAGGGGAAGGGCATGCTACACCCTTAACCTATTACTTGTATTAGGATATGAGTAGCTGACTTGTGGCTTACCATATCATTTTATTATATCATTTATACTTTCTCATGCTTAATAGGTCGGCCTTGGTGATGGCCATAGCATATGAATAATATATATAGGGGATTATAGGTAGTATTTCATTATCATTTGAGCATTTGAGTCTTATTATATGGTTTGGAGGTTGCCCCTCGAAGTGGCGAAGCTATTCTAATTGCATATTAAGATCATTATTCTGAAATATTGTGTTATTTTGTGTTCTATTGTTGCTCTTAATCTGAATTATACAAGTAATTTCATTACAATGAATGAATAGGAGAGCTAGGTGCAGAAGTAGCTTTAGACTTGAGAGGCGTAGGAGGCCTGATCTTATGACCTGGTGCAAATATATCAGCAAGAGTGGGCTAAGGTAATGGTGTACATGGTGGAATACCTTTGATGGTGATAACTTATTTATTATGGATGTACTTAAGACATAAGTGATGCATGGAAGGGATGGCCTAGGTAGTGCGAGCCAAGGAAGACCTAAGAGCATGTCACATCCTACGATTTCATAGGTAACCAAGAATGGTGTAAAGATAATAAGAGACCCAATTGTGATGGGAAGAATGACATGACCATAAGAATTAGGAACTAGAAATGTGATTAGAGAGGTGGGACATTTGATAGCTAAAAGAAGTGCCACGAGAACATGCATTGGTAAGTGTCGATGGATAGACCATAGTATTGTTGATAGTATAAGTACCAATAGAAGCATTGATATGCAATGAATCAGAAGAAAATGTAGCATGATAATCATGATCTAAGAATGTGATGACTGGAGGGGGTACGTAGGCGTGAACAACAAGAAATTTAAGAGGCCTCAATGAAGGAGGAGGCACTGCACGATATGTATGGCTTACAGAAGAGTCAGTAGTTTTCTTGTCATGCTTTGGCAATGGGTGATTAATGATTTTGAGCTTTTTATTATCATTGACCGGTTTGGAAGTATATGGATCAGGGAGCTCAATTGCATTGTTATCAATAAGATATTGAATAAGATGTTTAAGTTTAAAGCAACGATCAATAGAATGCCCAATACATTGGTGGTAGTCACAACATGCATTTTCATCATAATTGTAGTCATGGGGCGAGAAGGATCGAGATTGAGCGATGGAGGAAGAGTAATAAGATTACTTTCGATAAGTTGCGGTAATAAGAGTCGAGGTGCGTAAGGTAGTTTAGTAAAAGTATGCCTCGTGGGTTGCAATTGAAGCTTGTGAGATGTAGAAACAACATTATAAATGGACTTGCTTTCAGTGGGATTTGGAGATCGTTTGAAGGTATATTTATCTTGAAACCTATTGGAGGAAGAGGATGAAGTAACATCATAATATTTCAATTTTCCTATAGATAAATGTTTACTTTCACGCAACTTAAGTGTACGACATAATTGATCAAAGGAGGGAGAATTCCTAAAGATAACACTCCCTTGAAGTGGAGGTAAGAGACTTTGAATAAAGAGATCTTGCAATTTAGAGTCAACTACTACATTGGTCATCTTAGCAAGGTTGTTCTTAAGAAGACAAAATATTTCTTGTACCATTTAACATATTTGGAAGCATTATTAACATTATGGGGTATTCTCTCCATGTTGAAGGAAATTAATTGTTTGATGAAATATGTTCAAGAGAGATCTATATATATTATTGAATTCATACATTTGAAAATATGGGTATGTCAATCTCTAGATATATTATACTTGTTGCAAAAAAAGTTTAAAGGGACATGTATTTGGTAATGGGAAATTTTTAACATATATTGAGGATCCTAAAAGATATTTGAAATTCAATACTAAGGATCATCTTTGTATCATGGTTAATGGGAAGGAGATACCATTGCACACTTTCAAAAATGAGTTGATTTGGTAGGAGTAGAATTTGAACATTGTTGAGTGTGAAGAACTAATACGTAATTTATTTCTTAAATACATGGGTGATCCCATTAATCATTCTAGTAAGTCTGCAGTAGAGATCGATGTAATCTAAATTAAAATTATTTTGTAAAAGAATTTATTGATGTCTTAAATCAACACATTTCAAACTTACAATGATTTATCAATATTGGTATTTAAAATTTTTAACCAAAAAGGTGTTATTACAAGAGCTACGGAAAAATTGTATCACCAAACATTCATGCACAATTTCATCTCAATTTTTTCCATCAAGTAAAGAATTAATATCAATGCATGACCAAATTTACAATATTCAAAAGTGCATGTTTTTATGTTTTGTTATATCAAGTGTTGCTCTCTAATTTTAAGTCATAAAGAAAAGCAAACATGTTATGTACTTATAAGCCAATCATTCAAGTATCTAAACAAGTTTGAATGCTACGGTGATAAATTACAAATGCGGTTACTCTCCAAGACCATAACAAGCACAAAATAATCATCTACAATCATCAAACAGACATCCGGATACATATTTTCACAATGTCTAGAGCTAAGAGAAATAATCATACAAAGTCAAAGTAAGGCAAAAGGCCACCTTTCAACTTTTAGGGACGATACAAGTTTTCAAGTGTATTTTCAAAATCGAGACACGAGATGCAAGAAAAAGACATTTATACATTTACAAAGCTTTGAGTTCTAGAAAAATGTTTCATAAGAATACATGAGAGAGATTTGAAAACAATTCCACTTTTGATACTAATGATGCATTCATAGCCTCACACTTGCAAATAGTAAGCCATAAGTTTCGTAGTCATGCATGGTAAACTAAGTTCGATTATCAAAACAGAGCTCGTGCATCCGAGCTAGAGGAACTCACTCACAAACTTTAAACGATAAAAAGTATAGATTAATAAACATGTAAGAGAAAGAATGAGTTTTATTTAACAA